>JARHVA010000619.1:3257500-3857500 GCA_037957365.1 Torreya grandis
AAGCTCTCATTTCTTGGTTATGGCTCTTCGTGCCTAGTGTTTTGCTCGCTGGACATAAGCACCACATGGCGCTAGTGTCCCCAAAATGGTGTTATTGTATTTTACCATATCTTTTCCCAAACGGATATATTTTTAAAACTAGAACATCTTAAGATCGACATAGACATCTTTTATCACCCGTAAAAGCATCAGAACAATATAAATACGTGACTTTTAGTCCTCTAACCACTAGATGGAAATCAAATGCAAAATACACATTCAAACACATAACAAGTTGAGCACAATTAAGGTTATCAATCCCTATTCTACCATACTAATGATCACACTTTTTAGCTCATGCCCTAGTTACATGAAGGATTAGGGTTTTCATAATAAATCAGTCATTATATGTAAAATACAAGTTTCCAAAACTCATGCACATAGGAATAGACCCTAGAGATCTAGACACAGGTGCACCCAAAAGGGATAGTCCTACACAGAGGACACTACTACCAACATCAGGACACTATCACCACTTTTCTAATAATGGCACTACTATCCAATTGTGGTGCTACTATCCAAGATGGGTTTTGGCACCAAGATCTAATTTATAACACTCAAACTAGCTTCCATCTTAGTTTCCAACACCTAGATCATCAGTATTAGGTGTTTCCAGCTAAGTCATTAATTACACTATTTATTTTATTATTATAAAAGTCATAGTCAATTCTATAAAAAATTAGTGGTTGTATTTATTGCATATTATTTCCTTGATTTAGACTACTCAACTCTTTAACTTCACTAAGTCCTAAAAGGTTAAAACATTTGGTGAACCCGACTTACTTCAAACTTTACTCAAACCTCAACCTTAGATGCTCTTAGAGTTTGTATCCTTTTTATGTCTATGCTTATATTTTAGTTCCAAAATTTTATATTTCTTTCAATATTTGTTTTTTTAATCTTTCTTAGATTAAAATTCTTCAAAGGTTCAAAATATACAACTTGTTTTCCCACTTCCCAAACTATAATGGCAAAATTCAACAACTAATTTGATGAGAACGATAAGAAACAATTGCAAGATTTTGTGTCCAAACATTCGTATATGGAAGATGACCTCATCACTATTATTCGGGAAGAGCTTCGAAAATCAAACAATGGTCAATCTTCAACTCCCCCAACTAATAACATTGTTACACCTACAATAGGGCCAACTCAGTTAGCACAACTAATAATTGTAATTTAACAACCTCCAGTGATAGCTACACCTCTTGTGGCTAGTTCCTCCATTCCAAATATATAATCCCTTATGCATGAGGTTCATACTATGTAGGTTAAGGTGTTACATCTTGATAAAGGAGCCACTAAGCCATCACATGCCTTGGATTCTAATATTCTCTTACATACACATTTGTCACATCATATAGCGACAAATCCCTTACCATCCAAATTTGTGGCACCTAAAATTACATTTTATGATGGTAAGGGTGACCCGGAGCACCATCTTTGAGATTTTCACACAGCATGTTTTGACTACATCTCCACTGGTTAGATTCTCACAAAGTTGTTTCCATGTAGTTTAAAGGATTATGCCTTACAATGGTTTTATGACTTACCAAATCAATCTATCACAACATTCAATCCTTTGGCAGACATGTTTTCAGCACACTTCTCTATAAACATCAGTGACAAGATCTCATATGTTCAAGTTGCACAATTGAAACAAAAGTCAAATGAGCCTATTGAAGAATATGTCTTATGATATAAGACTATATTAGCTAAATTGACTATCCCCATGATATATAAATTCTTCTATCAACATTACACGAAGCTATCTTGTTTAAGAAGTTTCCAACATTCACATATTTGTGCCACACATTAAAAGAAAGAGAAGTTAAGCTTCTATCAATGGGCAAACTAAAATATACTAATGGATCAGAATCAACTACTAAGAGTTAAATTAAGCCTCCATACAAGGTAAGGTCCAATGAAAACAAGAGTGATCAAAAGGCCATAGTTAACATAGCTTCAAAGCCATCTCCTCGCTTGGTTTTATTAGCTCCTCCATGCAGAGTCTTCACCAACCTTCTAGAATGGCCAGCATGGGTGTTACAACAACTCTTGGAATGCAATGTCATATCTCTGCCTCCCATCAAAGAGGTTGATATGATGTGACCTCTTCCAAAGAACTACAATTCCAATGCATTCTGCAAGTATCATAGGGCACCAAGCTATACAATAAACAAATGCATTAGCTTAAAACATAAGATACAAAATTTGATTGAGGCTAACATTATTGATGTGGGCACACCCATAAAGATACTGAAAGTACAACAAATAGAATCTAAGGCATTAAAGATATTATTATATCCATTTCCCAAGCACACATCCAATGAGGCAGGGAACACTTCAAGTGTTCACTATACATATCAGGCACATCCACCACCAGCTTCATATCACACTATCATAGACGAGGCACACCCATTGCACAATATCACTAGTATATATCACATTGTAGTTTTCGCTAGACCACTCATCACCTTCTGAGAGCAGGAGATTTTTGATGATGATACAAATTTATATTCACTCTTTATACGAGCATACACAGATCATCATCCTATCTAGAGTGTTATGGTTGACAATCGGTCAAACATTAACATGTGCACTATGACACTTTTACAGTATTTAGAGTATTCAGAGTAGGTTATATCCCCTATAAACACAATTATCATTGGTTTCAGTGGTCATATTCAGAGTTCCATCGAAGAGATTATGTTTCCATTACAGGTTAGACTAGCACATGTGGCCACTTTATTCTTAGTAGTACCTAGTGAAAGCATGTTTAATATGTTATTGGGTAGGTCATAGATATAGCAACTACAAGCCATCCCATCCATAGTGCATAGATGCTTAAAATATATACATGAAAATTAGGTGGTCAAAGTTGAGGGTCTTCCATATGAGTATCCTCTACATATTCCATAGGCAGTTACAACACAATTACTAGATATGGCATAGTTACTAGTTACAGCTCAGAGTAAAATTCTTATTGATACACCATAGAGTTTAGTAGAGCCACCAATGTAGGTAAGGTTTTATCCTAAAATATTGACACGTACACATACTCTCCCACAAAGACCATTATTAGAGAGACCCATGCACTAGACATATGTTACAAATTATATAGGCCCTACCTATCCTCACTTTTTATTGAGATCAGTGTTATTGGGTTCTCAAGGTTCTAAGCACAAGGCACCTATGCCACCTATAACTTATACCAAATGGGTTCCTAAGACCCCTAAAGTTCACAAGACTCCACATTCAGTGCCATATATTATTAACATTACTACATATGCATATATAGATATAGATCACTCAATACAACAAATTATGGGACCATAGTTACCTTTTCACACAACACACACGATCACAGTTTCATTATTTGACACATGGCATAGTGATAGTGAGTCTCCCATGAGACTCATTGGTTAGTATTGTTTATATCTTTTTGTACATACTTTCCTCTCTCTTGCTCTTTTTACATAGTTCATTTTCATATTTCTTATACATAGATTATATCCAAAAAACACAAAAACATTCAAATATTACTAAAAAAATACAAAATTATAGATTGTATGAATTGTTATGTTTACATTTCTTATATTTACCAGACACTACATATGTTAGCTATCTTAGTACAGTCAATTTTATCATACACACATGTTTCACTTGTTCTTGTCAAGTGGTTGCAGATTGATTACATGACTCAAGTCCATTACACCAATCTAGACTTGCCATTATCTACCCACTAGGGGCATATACTCTGATACATGGGTCTTCACTTGACACATTCACCCACTTGAAGGCATCCCATACACAGTTTTGATTACCAGGCTTTATCCTTCTATACTCTTCATCCCAGTTTTAGCATGTTAATATTGATTATTGATACTCTTAGATTTTTTGCCAATTGTTACTACTTTAGACTCAGCATATATACACCCTAACTCTTACACAAATATGTATTCCAAATTCATGCATACTTTCATTTCTAGCTTACCTAGTTTAGACTTGATTGTATTTTTATGATTCTTCTATTCAAGGGCATTTGAATATGCCATTGTTCTTTGGCTCTAGGCCACTTCTATTCAAATTATGTATGCTTTGGACATGTGCCCATGTCCTTGTGTGTGACTTTCCTAATTGTGTATGTGGAAATTTGAACATGTCCTTCTATGTGGCTCTAAGCTAACTTGCTTTTTACTTGCATATGTGGACATTTGAACACGTCATTATATGTCTTGTTTTCTCAGATTTAGTGATATGTGCCCATGTCCCTTGTATTGTGCCCCCTTGGCCTACTTTTTGTTCCTCATGTGTTTTGTATGTATGTTTTCTTGTATGTATCATAGCCATGACACTTGTATTTGTTTGTCACAAACCAATTTTCAATGCCATGAGGGACCTCATGCATCTACCCTTCCTACTTGGGTGTTGTGATGGACAACATGCCCCATCCCCCTGGGTAGCTACCCAGTTTTACTCAAATTTGGTGTTATTACATTGTTACATCTATCTTGACACCCTTTCTCATATCATCTTACATTCCAATGTTATGTATGCACATTATATTGGATTATCACATAATTATCATATAAGCTTTGACTAACACACATTTTATACAATTTTTTCTTTTGAGGATAGTTCCTGCATAGGTTAACAACTCCCCTCAAAATAAGGGGAATTCATAAGGGTTTTTCACAGATATCAGGATCCTATATTGCACTCAGTACCTTTTTTAGCACACATGCTCAAATATAGAAAATTGAACATAGGTAAACATAGTGGAAAAATAGTGATCCAGAAAATAGTATAGTTGCACATAATTTAGACCAGAAGGATATTAGCACGTAAATGAGGATACTAGCTCAACATGGCACTACTATCCAAGATATGGCACTATTGTCCAATAGCCTCAGTTTCAAAACAACCTAGATTGGCCAAAATAGCACAATAGGTATAGTACAAGTTTTCATAGATTTAATTATATGTTTATCAGTTATACTCAATTTTTCCTCAGATTCATACTAGTTCAACTCAAAATCATATCAGTTTTCTCATATTGGGGGTATCATGCGTGACATGACCATTCCCATATTTAGTTTAGATACCCAGATATAGTTTATTATAACTCAGTTTAGAATCCATATGCTCCGATCTCATATTTGGGGGCATGTGCATGGCAATTATTTCCATATGCTTAATTAAACAATGATTGATTAGATGGAATGACAAATTCCATGTCATTATCTAGGTTGTATATACCCGACATCATATTCCAAGTTGCACACCAATTTCATGCCTTCATTTGTAGTGGTTCCCATTCTTGAGTGGCGTGGATCTACCTAATATACCCAAGTGGCTGCAAAGTTAACATACACAATTAGAAATAATCAGTTAGACATTTACAATACTTCACATAGTAAAATTTTAGATGCATCTATTATACATAGGTGGGCAATGATGGATTCATATCTTACTTGAGTTCTTGAGCCACCTACATGAGAGGGTTAGACACATTATCAATCCAATCCAATCTATTCATAGGTCATGATTCACCAAGCAGGGGTGGCAATGATGGAATCAAAACTAGATTGAGTTTTTGAGCCACCCACACATGAGGATTGAGCAAACTATCAGCTCAGTACAATTTATTTACTGACTAATCACTATATACATACACACACAAGTTGTCACTAAGTTCATGCATTGGTTCACATACCCAGTGAGGTGTATTCATTCTTTTTCTCTTTCCCATATCTTTACTTAGTTTTACTTCTTTACTCAGTTTAGTCTTTTGCTTTTGATATATCTTAAGTAAGGACTGATTTATGCATGTTTCATTTTTAGGACACACATTGGATCATGATTCACATACTCAGATCCAGTTTCACATACTCAAATCCATATTCATGGGCTTCACCTCCTAATTAATTCTAAGTACACTTCTTTTTTCCTTTATTTTAGTCATTTTACTTTGCTACATTTTTAGAATAAAGAGGGGCAAATGTAATCACCCAAAAGTGGTATTTGAGTGCTTGGAGTGCTACTTGAGACTACCTATCCCTAGTTCAGCCCTAAACCTATACTAAAGCCTATTATCACACTTATCCAACCTTTATGTGGGCTACAAGCATCTGTAGTCAACTCCACAACAGTCCTAGAGTCTCATTTCCCGATCTTGTCCCTTTTGGCCTAGTGTTCTACCAACTACACACTAGCGTCACATGGTGCTAGTGTCCCCAAAATGGCACTTATGTCTTTTGCCCTATATTTCCCCAAATGAACATATTTTCAAAACTAGAACCTCCTAAGGTCAACCTAAACCTCTTTTTGTCACCTGCACAAGCATCATAATAGTATAAATACATGACTTTGAGCCCTTTAACCACTAGATGGAAATCGTATGCAAAATACACATTCAAACACATAACAAGTTGAGCACAATTAAAGTTATCAATCCTTATCCTACCCTACTAACGAACACTCTTTTTAACTCATGCCCTAGATACATGGAGGATTAGGGTTTGCATAATAAGTTAGTCATTACAGGCAAAATATAGGGTTCTAAAACTCATGTGTGTAGGAATAGACCCTAGAGGTATAGAAACAAGTTAACCTAGAAGCTTAGGATAGTCTTACATAGAGGGCACTACCACCAATGTTAAGACAGTACCACCACTTTTCCAATAATGGTGCTACTATCCAATTGTGGTGCTACTATCCATCTTTGACATTAGGATCTAGTTTACGACACTCAAACTAGCTTCCATCTTAGTTTCCATCACCCAGATCATCTATATCAGGTATTTTATAGCTAAGTCATTACTTGCACTATTTATTACTATTTTAAAAAAAGTCAAAGCTAGTCAATTCTATAATAAATTAGTGGTTGTATTTATTGCATATTATTTTCTTGATTTAGTCTACTCAACTCTTTAACAAATATAGGATTTACACTTCACTAAGTATTAAAAGGTTAAAATAGTCATATAATTATGTTTCTACCTTTGTGCAGTGTAATATAATATCAGTGGTATACCTTTATACTCGAATATTTGTGCCTCTTTCTATTTCTCTGACAACCCTAAGCAATGTTTAGGTCATTATATGATTTTGTGTAGGGTCCTAAATTTTGATATGGTATCATAACAAGAGTTCTCCACTAGCTTCATTATTTTAGGAGGTGTATTTTAGACACATTTTGGGTAATTTTTCCTCTTCCAATGCATTTAGAAGGGCCTAAAATTCTTAGGATGACTATAAACTTGTGTAAGTTTATAAAAAAAATTAGGATATTTATTTTCAAGTTGATTTTTATTCTTTTTTTTTTGTAGGTTTAGACTGTACATCTATATAAATCGTATGTCTCCTAATGTGTTGACTGAGCACTACAACATTTATTGTCAACCTCTTCTAAGGCAAGGAAACCTTTTATCTTAAGAAATTTGAGCACATTAGTTTTTTGGCATTTTTTTAGTAGCATTTAGTGATCAAAATTGAGTCCATCCAAGAGCTTCAAACCCATCAAAGAAGTGTAACTCAAAATTAGGCTGTCAAAAGAAAATTGAAGTTTATAAATTACTTGACATTGCAAAAGTATAATTATTTATTAAAAATGACAAAAGTAGGATTGTATTAAAAAATGCCCATTAAGTACTTGAAGGGTGTGAATCTAAAAACTGCATAAAATATCCCAAATTCAAATCCCAATACACATCCTGATCCAACAAGTGTTTGAGCGTTTATTTTTTTTATGAATCACTACTTTAAACAAATATCTTGAGCTAAGAGCCAAGGACTGAGGGGTATCCATTCTACCAAATTCACCTGGGGCACAATCCTGGCCTCATCCCTTTTCACGTGTTAGGTTTTGCTAGCAATAAAAATTGATCCCTGGTGGGCTTTTTATGAGCTAAGCAACTTCACCAGTTGAACCAACAATCTTTATAGGCTACGATTTGTAAATCCTCTCATTAAAAAATCCTTACATTGTTGGAAACTCAATAAAGTGTTTATTATAAATTCTTGGTTTGAAGCTAGAAAATTCTTGGTTCCATCAGACTTTATCCTAATAATACCAGATAGTAGATATGTTGTAAAATGTCCAAAAATACTGGAGGAGATATCGAAAACACCTACACAACTGTATGGAAAAATGTTGCCACCTCTCCTAACAGCTAGATACATAACCAGTGACAAGCTAGGGAAATATCATATATGTATTCTTATTTCCAATGGTTGTTGATTTAGGTGAAAGTCATTGCATATCATATTATTATTATAATAAATCTTTTAAACATAAAAAAAAATGATGACATGGGAATCATGTAATGGTTTTTCACATAAATTCCTTCATAATCGATTCCATTTATTGTTTATGGGGCTCTAGGTTGGGAAGTGTTTGGTAAAGTTATCTGATTGCTACGAGAAACTAAGCAAACATTGGGTTAGTTGTGAGTTGTAAAATGTTTATCATTCCAAGTTTCTTCAATAGGGTTCCATATATGATGAGTTACTCGAATATGTATTATCCATCCTTTTTTTAAGGTACTCATTAGATTCTTATACGTAGAAATGTTTTCCTTCCATTTGACCACATCACTAATGGTTATGTTTTTCTCTCTCTTTCCTATTTTTAAAGGGACGATTTTAATAAGGATCATGCACCTTTGTTTCTATATTAGCAATTACACATTCTATGATGAAGTTAATATGGGGGCAACACATTGAGGGTATGGAGTTTATCTTGTGGCTTTTGTTGCAATTGAAGTGAGTATCAAAGCTTTTGTAAAGTGCATACCACATGGGTGCATAAAGGGGCATCATTTGTGATATAATGTGAACATTGTGGTAAAAGAGTCACCAGTTGAGAGAAAAGGTGGTCAATTGGTGATTGGTCCTAGGTGGCAGGGAGGGTTGGTAGGATTAATTCTCTAGCATTAGGAGGTGCCCACATTGTACACTTAAGAGGGTAATTTATTTCAGAAATAAAAAGAAAACACTTACAAAAAAAAAACTCAAAATTAATACACACACACACACAATGAAATTAAGAAAAAAATACCGCAACTGTACAAAAAAGGAAGGTCAACCATATATATTTGTATTGAGAATCGTAATGGCCCTACATAAATACATCAATGCCCAAATGCCACACCATAAACTATTGTCAAACTACTCGCACATCACCTATTGAGTTGCCTACCCTGACACGTATTACAATCTACGGTGGCCCCCAGGTGTCCCAAATAACCTCGCCTCTGTAGATCCCCCCTGATGATCATGATGGTCTAAGTCCCAAAGACAGATCAAACACATAGGTGCCATATATATTTCAATCAACGGTAACTTAGGCCTGTGGGGGAACAAGCAGTTATCCCTGAAGCCTATGAGACCCAAAGATTCGAGATGTTACCACATGGTGACATCCTATGCATTCAGAGCCAAGAAGAAGTGGTAAATAATCCAAGAAACTAGGAGGGCCAAATTCAACGTGATCATGCCACGTGGAAAAGCACAAAAAATGCTATAAGTAAGTCACGATGTTGTCAAGAGACAACATCCTGGGGACCTACCTAGGATGTTGCTAGGCTTCACCTCTGCAAAGACCTCTAACACAACAAAATAACTTCCTCCTCCTTGACAAAAAATGCTAGAGCATCCTCATTCTCTCCATTAAGTCCACATAGAAAAGACACCTTCCCAAATATTTCCTCCACCACGAGAGGCAAAGGCATTGCCTTCATGAATCTATTTGTTGCCATAGGTGGAAAAAGTGAGCCTTCAATAATTCTTTCCTCTATAATAGGTGATAAAGGTGTTAGGTTGTGGAGCTAAAAGCTTCAACTTGTTGCAGACATGGAGGAGGTTGCTGACTTTCAGGGATATCGGCGTCGGCAGTGGTACCGACGTCGGTCAGATTCAGTGCAGAAGGCAACTGACATTGGTAGGGAGTCGGCCGACGTCGGTCACCTCCAGTCAGACAGGGACCAATGTCGGTCGCCTGTGTGTTCTAGAACTGTTCGTTGCACGAATATTTAGTATGTTGAACTAATTGTTTGCATGTAAAGGCTATTTCGAGTCTTGAGCTGCATGTCTATTATTAGTAAATTAAGAGTCTAAGTTATTGTTTAAGTCTGGGATCTATTTATAGACCCATTGGCATGTATTGTAATGATGAGCTAGAAAGGAAGGCAAGGAAGATCCTTCCATTGTAAGATCATTGAGTTGTAGGGTGTTGCAAGCTCATAGGAGATCTACATGTGTAAGTATGGTCTGTTGAATTGTAGGATGCAGGTTCATGAGAAGATCTACTTGAAGTACTTTGAGTACTTGGTGTACTGGCAGGGTTATTACTGACTGGTTGGAGAGGTGAACACCAATTCTGTGTGTGAGTTGTGTGTTGGGACCATTTTTGGTAGGAGAGTGAACTCTTGATTGAGAATTACTGGGAGCCCTTGAGGTGTGGGAAGCCTCTGAGAGGTGGAAGAAGTGGCATGTTCTTTATTGTATTATTTCTAGATGAGTATTAATACAAGATTGTGTATTGTCTCTCATATTATGTGTTATTTGTGAATTCTAGTTACTTGTACTTTTGGTTAATTCTGCATGTTTAATTGCTTGTATTTGGTAATCATATTGTGCTCTTTCTGAGGAGCAAGATTTTAACAAGTGGGATCAAAACAGGTGTGTTGTTCTGGATTCCCCATCAATTGGTATCAGAGCTTTTGGTTGGGATACTAACAGGTTGTATCAGATCTGGTTAGTGTGTTTTTGATTACAGGTTACTCACAGGGGTTTCTATTTGAGTGGGAGTAGAGCAATGGCAGAAGACAGTAAGCTAAGAATGGAGAAGTTTAATGGAAAGAACTATCAAATATGGAGGATGCAAATTGAAAATTATCTGTATCAAAAAGATTTGTACTTACCGTTGGGTGGGGTTGATTGCAAGCCCCGGGATATGAAGGATGAAGAATGGGAGGTTCTTGATCGAAAGGCTCTGGGATCTATAAGGTTGAGTCTTGCATCATCTGTGATTTCCAACTTATCACAGGCTAAGACAATGGTAGAGTTGATGGAATCTTTGGCAAATTTATATGAAAAACCCTCAGCTTTGAATAAGGTATTTCTTATGAAGCAATTATTTAATTTGCAAATGTTGGAAGGTGGATCTGTTCATAGTCATCTTAGTGATTTCCATGGTTTGGTAAACCAATTAAATTCAGTCAATATTGTTTTTGATGATGAAATTAAGGCTCTCTTAATCTTATGCTCATTACCTGAAAGTTGGGAGAGTTTGGTAATGGCAGTTAGTAATACTGCATCTGCTTCTAAAATCTTAAAAGTGGATGATGTTGTGAGTGTAATCTTGAATGAAGATATACGCAGGAAAAGCACAAGTGAATCATCAGGAAATGCTTTGAGTGTTGAAGACCGTGGGAAGGCAAAGAGAGAAGATAGAGCATGGGAGAACAAGGTCCAAGATAGGCAGGAGATTTAAGTCCAGGTATGGCAGAATAACTTGATGGAAATGTGGAAAGCAAGGGCACTTAAAGAGAGATTGCAGGTCAGTTGAAGATCAGCATGAAGGACATAAAGAAGAAGCAGATGTTGTAGAGTTCGTTGCACAGGATGCTCTGGTATGTTCCTTGGATAAAGTAGAATCTTGGGTTTTAGATTCTAGTGCGTCTTTCCATGCATCCCCAAATAGGGAATTTTTTCATGAGTATGTCCAGGGAGACTTTGGAGAAATTTATTTAGGGGATGGTAAGCCTTGTCAGATGGTTGGCAAAGAGAAAGCGAAGCTGAAATTGCAAACAGGTAACACATGGGTGTTGAAGGAGGTCATGCATGTCCCAGTTTTGGAGCGAAATTTGATTTCTGTAAGAAGTTTGGGTGATGAGGGTTGCACAGTAACTCTCACAATGGACTCTTGGAAGGTTACCAAGGGTGCACTTGTTTTAGCAAGAGGTAAGAAAGTAGGTACGCTTTATCTATCTACTTGTATTACTGATTCTCTTTCTGGGTTATCTACTTCAGCTGTAGATTCGAAGATGTGGCTTAATAGGCTTGGTCACATGAATAAGAAGGAGATGCATGTTCTTGAGTCAAAGGGTATGCTTTCAGATTTGAAAAGCATAAATCGAGATTTCTATATGCAGAAAAAAAAAGTGACGTTTCTTGACGAATCCGATGTTAGTGAGAAGAACAAGAAAGCCTTGGTTTTCAAGGAGAAGGTGACGGACAGAGATTAGTGTAAGGGGCTAAAGAATTTTGAGCAGATCAAGGGTGATTTGGACAAGGGTTTGATCCAAAAGGAGCTCGTGGGTAGAAGTCATTTCTCACAAGAAAAACACAGAGATCGACGTCGGTTAGAAAATTGACATCAGCATCCAGACAGGAATTGACGTCGGCTATGTGCAGCCCGATGTCGGTGACTCAGCATAGATAAACACCGGTGTCAGCCAGGGGAAACCAACGTTAGCAGTGAGGCAGTCACATGGAACCGACGTCGGTCGGATGCAGACTGAGATGTGACCAGCATCAGTCATTGAGATGAATTTTGGGTGGATAGCAAGCTGTCAAGGAGTCTCAAGCACCCATATGGAGGACTTAAAGGTTAAGTAAGCCTCAAATTCATCATTTCCCTTCTTTACACTACTTGTTGCTCACTGACGGTAAAGAACCAAGAAGTTATTAAAGAAGCAGAGCAGGTAGATCCAGGAAACAGTGGGAGCTTGGCATGGATGAAGATGTGATTCCTTGGAGGAGAACCAAATGGGAGTTTTTGGTGGAGTTGCTAGCTGGAAGAAAGCACTGAGAGATGAATGGATGTTCAGGATAAAGAAGAGCAGAAATGGACACGTGAGACGGAAGGCCAAGGTATATGATCTTGAATAAGCTGCAGGACAATGGAGGTTTGACCATTGTGTTTCTCTTTACCAGGTTGGATAATATTAGCTACATTATCCTATTACTGTATTGTGTGCTTGTTGCAGGGTTACAAATACAGGGAGTTGCTGACCTAGAGGTATATCATGAGGAATCTGGGAGCAGCAAGATTCTTTGGCATGAGTGTGTTCTAGGGACATGGAAGGTCATAGGTTGACTTTGTTTCAGGATGATTGTGTGAGACAAGTTAACACGCCGATGGTTAGACAATTCTATGAACAGTGTCTTGATTCACATAATGAGGTTGAGTACATGTGTACTAAACCTAAGTTTTCCCAAGCAGTGGGAGTTGTCAGAAAGTTAGGAGCCAATTCGAGAAAGAAGCACTAGAGGGCAGTTCAATGGATTCTTAGAGGGACCAGCAGTAGGTGCACATTTTATGCAGGGTCAAGTTTTTTTCTACATGTGTTTGTAGATGCGGATGTGGCAGGTGATTTGGATGACAGGAGGTGCACCACAGGTTTTGTGGTGGTTGGTCTTCAAGGGTGATCTTGAAGAGGGATACAAAGCCAAGGGAATAAACTAGATGATGTACAGGTACAGGTACAGTTGCAGTTGTTTATCTCTAAGTGGGAGATTGTTAGGTTGTGGAGCTAAAAGCTTCAACTTGTTGCAAACATGGAGGAGGTTGCTGAGTTCCAGGGATACTGGCATCGGCAGTGGTACCGATGTCGGTCAGATTTAGTGCAGAAGGCAACCGACATCGGTAGGGAGTCGGCCGACGTCGATCACCTCCAGTTAGATAGGGACCGATGTCAGTCGCCTGTGTGTTCCAAAACTGTTCGTTGCATGAATAGTTAGTTTGTTGAACTGATTGTTTGCATGTAAAGGCTATTTTGAGTCTTGAGCTGCGTGTCTATTATTAGTAAATTAAGAGTCTAAGTTATTGTTTAAGTCTGGGATCTATTTATAGACCCATTAGCATGTATTGTAATGATGAGCTAGAAAGGAAGGCAATGAAGATCCTTCCATTGTAAGATCATTGAGTTGCAGGTTGTTGCAAGCTCATAGGAGATCTACATGTGTAAGTATGGTCTATTGAATTGCAGGATGCAGGTTCATGAGAAGATCTACTTGAAGTACTTTGAGTACTTGGTGTACTGGCAAGGTTATTACTGACTGGTTGGAGAGGTGAACACCAATTCTATGTGTGAGTTGTGTGTTGGGACCATTTTTGGTAGGAGAGTAAACTCTTGATTGAGAATTACTGGAAGCCCTTGAGGTGTGGGAAGCCTCTGAGAGGTGGAAGAAGAAGTGGCATCTTCTTTATTGTATTTTCTTTCTGGATGAGTATTAATACAAGATTGTGTATTGTCTCTCATATTCTGTGTTATTTGTGAATTCTAGTTACTTGTACTTCTGGTTAATTCCGCATGTTTAATTGCTTATATTTGGTAATCATATTGTGCTCTTTCTGAGGAGCAAGATCCTAACAAGTGGGATAAGAATAGTTGTGTTGTTCTGGATTCCCCATCAAAAGGTAGGGCCTCCACAAATCTTTCCTCTACCATAGGTGGCAAAGGAAGCTCCCTCTTTATTTCTATAGATTGTGTGTCATGCCTATAGAGTCCTCGATGTTAAGCTCTCAGGGCATGAAAGGTCTAAAACTTTTGCTTCCTTAGATATTACACTCATGGGCAATGAAATCTTGAATAGAAATAGAAGAAAAAGACCATTCCTTCTAGCATCTTATTCTAGGATAATAATCTTGTAAACTTGGCACTCTGAGATATGACATAGATGCTTGACACATTTAATTCAAAAACCTTAAAGCTTAGTTAGGAAAACCATTCGTGCATATCCTGAGACCATAGCATTTCATTTATTTCCTTCCTTTAGTCATGTATTGAACAAGAGTTTTTTATCACGTCACCTAACATCTTGAGAGCGAGAGGGTAGCAAGCTTAAGTTGTAGAGATGGTCATGGCTTCATGATGGGATAATTGTAATAATAAAAAAGGAAAAACAGAATCATCAACATGCCTATTTTGAAGTTTTCCTTAATTGTTTCATCTAATTTCCCATTTTAATGTTTAATACATTTGGTTATCTTGATGCAAAAAAGAATCTAGTTGTGGATAATGATGTGCTTAGCTTCGTATTCCCACCTAAAGAATGGAAAGGGTTTGAGAAAAATCCATGAGGATTACATGACAAGCAAGGCTTCAGGGAATCATTATATGGGTAGGGATGGGGAAGGGGAGGATGAGATTGAAACTTCTCCCATGAGTAAGAGGAGCAAAAGAAAGCCAAAAGAATCTCAAGAATTGTTTCCTTTGTAGAGTGATTGAGGTCCATTGGTTTTATATGATTTTTAACCTCAACCTTTAAAAGTGATTCAATATTAGTATTTGGTACTAGGACTAGGGTATCTCACCAAACCGTATCCTACTAAACAATCCCTACAATCCCTTCCAACATTACTTGGACCAACTGCTAGTCATATTGAATCACATAATACATTCACGATTTCACATTTGGTCTATGAGTCTCTCGAAGTGGTTTAAATTTCATACAAGTGTAGATGCTACTACTTGTAGTTATCTCTGAACCCATATTTTCTAATTTAGTCTGAGCACCTATTTTTGTATCTAAAACTTATGCATTAAGCCTGGTTTGGCTTATCACATTAAAAAAATCATCAAGAACAATTCCAATGAAAGCATTCGTATAGGTGTTCATGTTTGGAATAGCCTCCCACTCATTCTTGTTTACAATATAGACTCATGTTTCTCTATTTATGCCTCTTATGATATAAATTAGTTCTTCTTGAGGTGAGATCGAGAAGTTACAAGGTCAATATCTTGGCGTGGGCATATCACTCACTTTGTGTAATTTAGAAGAGCTAAAATCATCCAAGAAAATGCTTTTGATAAGCTACGATAAATAGGAGTCACTTAGCATAACAAATTTACGCTTCACACAAATGCACTGAGGATGAATTTAAGTGGGAATTCTAAATTGGATAGAAAAGGGAGAGAGGTTTTCCCATGTATTACGGAGAGGGTTGTATGTACTTACTACTAAATCTAATTCACAACCAACTTGAATTATAAAAATACACTCTTCAGATATATTTAAGAATTTTACAGTTTAACTTTCATCTCCAAGTGCAAGGGCTACTACTTTTAGTTATCTCATAGCTGGCCTCTTGCACCCTTCCACCTCTTCCCATTCTTGCAAAAGAAGAAAGATAAGTTGTCCAATTTTTGTTCTCTCTATCTTCCCCACAATGTGTGATTGTTATAATTTATTGCAATAATTTTATTAGGTTTAAGTAATATGCAACCCCAAATCCCATTTCATTTCACAATCGTTGAAGATTAAAGCCCACATTGTTATAGATATAGTAGAAAATGAATGTAAAGGATATTTTTATAGGCTATTTTCATTTTCAATTGAATAATTTCATATAAAATGTTTAATAATTTTTTTCTTGTCCAAAATAAAATTAAAATGACAAACATATTTTGACTGCAACTCTAAACTTCTCCTACAAGGAATTGATGAATGTTTTTCTTGATTTCAATCTAGTTGTATCATGGGGTTTTTTTTTTTCATTCCTTTATTTTTCATCATCACTCTCAACTTTTTGGCTTTTACCCATCTACCACTCTCAGCATAAATGTTTTAAAATAGTACATAGTTCATAGAATTATGAGGCTCTAATTTAAATATATGTTTTATTGCATATTCTCCAGGCTCTATATTGTTATAAATTCTACATGCACCAAACAATGCTCCCAAAACTCAACCTCATGAGATGAAAATTGATCCAAAACTCAAAAGCTTTGGCTGAAACAATTCAAAGAAATAAGAATAACACAATTCAAATAATGCTATCTCTGAAAAGAGATGTTTTATTTATCAAAATTGCAGACCCAAACATATGCTTATCTCTGAGAAGAGATGTCTGATTTCCATCTCGGGTTACATCTTCATTTATACATGTTTTGAAGGTGTGGGGAGGATTTGGAAGGTCACCAATCTCGAGGGAGATGAATTGGTTCGACTTCCACGATTTACAACAATACAAAATTCGAGGAATTACTATTTTTAGAAACTTACTATTTTTAGACTGGACTAATAAAATTGAAATTTGGGACACTTCTATTGGGTTTTAGGGGGTCAAACTTCATCGAGCAGAGCTGGATGCCATCTCATGACATTCCCCTCATTATTAGCTTTCCAACGGTTCAAACGGCGAGTCAATTGGAGCTACAGTGCAAAAGTTATGGCTCCTGGAAGTTCTGCCATCAAATGGGGTGGACCCATCACCCAAATTGTTATCCGAATTATTGTTCGGATCAAAAATCCTTGCTCATTTATCCGTTTTGGGAAAATTCTAAAATCATTTTATTCAAAGTGAGCTTAGACTTACCCTTACTTCTTGAATTCAGTGAAAAATCTTCAAGCCCTCACCATAGTTTTTGTTCTGAGTGTAACTTACAATCATATCATTCCTAGAGCTCACATTTCCTATTGAAATTTTTTCAAACACTTGCCATGAAAAATATATAGCAGATAACTTAGTGTACATGTCTACCAGGGCATTTTCAACATCATTCCCACCAGTTGCATCTGACAAAAAATTCACAAGAATTTTAAGTATGCCCATTATGTGCAAACCTTGAAGTCCATGACACTAGATTTATTTGAGACATTTTGTCATGCACTTTATGTGTGTCCTCCAAATTCTTGCATTTTACATACATGTATATGAGAGAAAACACAAATATTAGTGTCCAACCTACTTCTAATTATGCAATCATAGACACCCTTAAATTATTGTAGAGTTGCTAAACTAGCACACACTTTTAGAATGAAGGAGAATGTAAAAACATTTATCTGTATGGTTGTCATTTGCATATTTTGATTGCAACTTAGGCAAACCATCATACATAACATAATGTTCAGATAATATTGTATTCATAGATTGGTCCTAATGTACTTAAAATATTCATATAATGCTTAACTCCCTCACAACCACCCCACCTAATATATCATCTTAATGTGTTGACACCACTTCGATAATGAATCCAAAAGAGGCTGATTTATTGAATTAATGTTGTGAATGTCTTTATTTTTGCCTTGTTGATGCACTTGTTTATTTAGCTATGCTCTTATTATTGAGAGTTATTATTTTTAAACTAAAGAACAACTTAAGGAATGAACACTTTATTTTGAAAATCTTATGGATAACAATTTGTTACTTATGTTATTGCATGTCACACTCACTTACAAATGCTCCAAGATTCTAAAAAACAAGACAAATGGTGCAACTAAGGATTTTCTTTGCACATATTCTTTTTATTTAATTTATGAAATTATATTATATTCATTTATTGGCAAGGACTAAAGACACATCATAACACTTGTTTGATGCATGTTTGGAATTAATGTACAATATATCTTGTAATTGATTGGAGCCCAAGTTATTATATGCTCAAATATAACCACTCATTTTTAAAAAATGTTCTTAAATTTTATAAAGTATTCACTTGATATACTCTTTTCAAGTGAAGTGTAAATATCTATACAACTTTTCATCATGGAAGGGTTAGTCGAATATATACCCTTCACAATGAAATTTGGACTAGCCCTTCAAATTTGATCACTGGTGGCATTAGAATTTAGTCTCAATGCATAGAGAGTTACCTTAAAGGGTGGTTTTTTGTGAATCCATGTTGTCATTGAATTGAAAAAGCAATTTTCGTGGTTTGAATTATGATGGTGATATGTTCCTCCTCATGATCCCATGTTACCTCCTCCAGCTTACCATGGCCATCATTATTCCTATTGCTCTGAGCTTCATTCATCGTTGAGTTGGCTACATCCTCCTATCTATATGCCTCTTCTAATTTTATGTTGTTTAATGGCCTCTACCATAACACGACTTAGTGTCTCACGTTGCTACCTTGGAGCCCATATTCTAGCTTAGACCACTCCTTGTCATCGCTTGTGGAGCATCCCGCTACCTCTTCTCCCCTTTGCAACCACCATTAAATCATCTCAAGCACCCTCCACCAGTGATCAAATTTGAAGGGCTAGTCCAAATTTCATTATGAAGGGTATATATTCAACCAACTCTTCCATGATGAAAAATTGTATAAATATTTACACTTCACTTGACAAGACTATATCAAGTGAACACTTCATAAAATTCAAGAATAATTTTTTTAAACAAGTGGTTATATTTGAGCATATAACCACCTGGCTCCAATAAATTACAAGATGCATTATACATTAAGCCCGAAACCTTATAAAACAAGCGTTATGATGTGATTTTAGTACCTACCAAGAAATGAACATAATATAATTCATAAATTCAATAAAAAGAATAAGTGCAAAGAAAATCCTTGGTTACACCATCTATAATATTTTCTAGGCTCTTGGAGCATTTGCAAGTGAGTGTGACATCCAGTAACAGAGTAACGAATTGTTTTCCATAAGATTTTCTAAATATGGTGTTCATGCCTTAAGTTATTCTTTATTTTAAAAAGAATAATGTCAATAATAAGAACATAACTAAATAAACAAGTGCATCAACAAGACAAAAATAAAGACCTTCGTGACATTAATTCAATAAATTTGCCTCTTTTCAATTCATTATCGTAGTGTTTTCAATCCATTGAGATGATAAATTAGGTGGGGTGGTCTCCTTGAATGAGGGAGATAAGCATTGTATGGATAATTTAAGGACATTGGGACCAATCTATGAATGCAATATTATCTGAGCTTTGTATTGTGTATGATGTTTTGTTTGAGTTGCAATCACAATATAAATGACAACCATACAGACAAATATTTTTACATTCGCCTTCATTTTAAAAGTGTGTGCTAGTTTAGCAATTCTACAACAATTTAAAGGTGTCTATGATTTCATAATCAGAAGTGGGCTAGACACTAACATTTGTGTAGAGACTGCTTTCATAGACATGTATGCAAAATCCAAGAATTTGGAGGACACAAGCAAAGTGCTTGACAAAATGTCTCAAATAAATCTAGTGTCATGGACTGCAATATTTGCACAGAATGGGCATGCTAAAAATTCCTTCAAAGTTTTTTTTGTCAAATGCAACTGGTGGGCATGCTGTTGAACTACATTAGAATCATGGATCTTCTTCCAGCATGTGCAGAGTTGTCAGTTGCATTCTTGGAAAATAAGTTCAAGGTTATTTGACCAAGAGTGTATTTGAATTTGATGTTTTTATTGAAAATTCCCTGGTAGACATGTACCTTAAATGCTCTAGTATATATTTTTCATGACAAGAGTTTGAAAAAAAAATCACTATGAAATGTGAGCTCTATGAATGATACGATTGTAGGTTACATTGGGAACAAAAATATTGTTGATGCCTTGTGGATATTTCACCATGTTCAAGAAGTAAAGGTAATACCAGACTCACTTAGAATGCAATGATTTCAGGATGTGCCCAAAATGGATATGTGTGAGGATTTTCATCTCATGATGCTTGGGTTTTGGGAGCATTGATTGGTGCGTGTAGAATTTATAGCAGTATAGAGCTAGGAGAATATGCAAAAGAACATATTTTTAAATTGGAGCTTCACAATTCTATGAAGCATGTATTGTTGTAAAACATCTATGCTAAGAGTGGTTGACGGGTAAAATCCAGAAAGTTGAGAGTGATGATGAAAGAGAAGGGAGTGAAAAAAAAAGCCCAAGATGCAGCTAGATTGAGATCAAGAAAAACATTCGTCGATTCCTTGTAGGAGAAGTTTAGAGTTGCAGTCACAATATGTTTCTCGTTTGAAATTAAAAAAAATTGCTAAAATATTTTAACCATTGAACATTTTATATGAAATTATTCAATTGAAAATGAAAATAGTTTATACAAATATCTTTACATTCATTTTTTATTGTATCTGTAACAATGTGGGTTTTAATCTTCAGGGATTGTGAAATGAAAGGGGATTCGTAAAATGCATAAATATCTCTGAAGAGCATATTTTTATAATTCAGGTTGGCCGTGAATTAGATTCTGTAGTAAGTGCATATGACCCTCTGCACAACACGTGGGAAAGCCTCTCCTCCCTTTCTATCGAATTTGGAATTCCCACCCAGATTTACGCTCAATGTGTTTACGTGAAGCAAAAATTGGTTATGCTAAGTGACTCCTATTTCTCTGAGTCTATCAAAAGCATTTTCTCGGATGATTTTATCTCTTCTAAATTACACAAAGTGAGCGATATGCTCACACCAAGATACTATTCCTGAACTTCCCGGTCTCACCTCAAGGACTAATTTATATCGTAGGTGGCAGAAATAAAGAAACATGAGGTTATACTGTAAACGAGAACGAGTGGGAAGCTATTCTAAACATGAACGCCCAAATGAATGCTTGCATTGAAGTTGTTCTTGATGAAAATATTTATGTGATTGACCAAACTGGGCTTATTACACAAGTTTTAGATACAAAAACAAGGGTTTGGAGCCTTGGACTACATTGGAAAATATGGGTTGAGAGAGAACTAGCAACAGTAGCGTCTATACTTGTAGATAAAATTGAAACCACTTAGAGAGACTCATAGACCAGATGTGAAATGGGGAATGTATTATGTGAATCAATATGATTATGTGGCATAAGAAAGAGAGGAAAAAATTGTAAATATTTAATGGAAGGTTGTAATGAGAGGATTCTCAAATCATAGCTTGCAATCTTTTTATTTTAAGTATAATATTTTAAATTAACCCTCAAAACACTTGCCGATGGTTTTGGGATATTTTATGTAGTTTTTAGATTCACACCTTGTTACTTAATGATGGGCATTTTTAATATAACTCTTTTTTTGTCATTTAATAAATATTTATACTTTTTTAATGTCAGCGTAATTTTAGGTTACACTTCTTTAGATTTGAAGCTCTTGGATGAGTTCAATTTTGATCACTGCCCTCCACCACTGCCTATGTTGGCTTCATTTCCCTCGCAAAACTTGTGCTCCTGCATCCATTATGACTCTTTTGCTCAATCATTGCCTGTACAACCACATTTATTCCATTGTGGATCGTTGTAAGAGATTTGTAGCTCCATTGTTGCCTTTGTTTCTATCGTTGAGTGCATATACATTGCCTTACCTCATCACTTGAGTGACCTATCCCCAATTTCTCCTATGTTGTCATAGATTTGCCCCTGAATGTCCACTCCACCTGTGCAGCTCCCCACATTGCCCATTCCTCCACCCGAGATCTTTTGCAGGGCAGATTTTCTCCATCCCAACTTTGTTTTGGACATTTTTTTTTTGAAATTGCATGTTTTTCCACATTTTATGCAACCATGCAATTATATGTAATGATAACATGTTTTTTACTCACTTCTTATAGGGTACCCAACATAGCCTTATTGTCAGGGCCCTATTGAGAAATTTGTTGTCTCTTTTCACATGGCACTTTTTGGCAGATCTCTTTTTGCACTTTTAGACATAATGTCCAAGTAGTGGATTTAAACCACTTTTGTAGACTTGTTTTAAATTTATTCACTGTGTTCATAAATAGTTGGTTAGTTTCATCTACCACTTTCATGCATGTCATTCTGTTCAAGACATCTTATAAGGCCCCTTTCTATGCATCTTCCTAAGCATCTTGATGTGCATGGGTGTTTTCTTTTTTTTTAAATAATCATGAGAGATTATTTTTTTGTACATGGATATCTTATCAAGCACATTGTTTGTTAGTGTAGATACTAAAATCTAATTTATATAATACCTCAGTCTTGTACAGTTGGAAAATACATATCATAGTTATACCTTTCAGTTATAGGCCTACCAACTACCAAAAGACTCGTGTTCACTATCCCTTTGTGTCTAAATTGTTTATCTCTTAATTTGACCATTATTATTCTGATGACCAAATCTTCTATACTATGGAAAAAGCACTAAACCTAATTATTATCGTTCACTACCAATTTTGGACCTCTATTTATTTTATAGCTTCCTAGATACATGCATCCCAAATAGACACTTGCATCAATGTAAGTGTCCACTTTTCCTACAAAGTGTTCAGTACCCAAAAGTCATCTAGTTTGCAAAAAAAATGTATTCTAATGCTCAACCTAAGTGCTTTAGTGTGAGATATTTATAAAATAAATTAGTATATATACAAGATCAACCCTCATTCATTCCTCACCTAGCCATCACTTGAAAAACATGTATAACTCATAAAGCCATATACAAGCACTCAATTAAGCATTCAAGTGAGCAAACATGTCCTATTCATCCCTATTTATATATCATTCATAGGAGCAATCCATAGAAGAATTCAAGCGGAAGTCCATAAGCCATATTTTCCAAGTTACAAACTAAGTCACTACATGTCTTTATTTATCACATAGTACATCCTTGTGCATACACAAGCCAACACATAAGGGATAACTACATAAGTTTGAGGCCCTCTTCAGAGTATTGAAAAATTAGGCATTGCTCATTGATAGAGGGTTTCTTGGGACAGCGTGACATCATGAGCCCACTAATCTATTTTTTCCACAGTCACTCCAAAGGTGAAAAGCTAATATTTGATCATTTGACAAAGAGTGATAACATATGCATATGATTTGAAGACATCAAAATAAAGGCAACATAAAATCTAAAAAACTATAGTTGGTCACATCTAGATCCAGTCAATATTTTGTACATGACACCTATGGCAGAGTTGGACACCTACATCGATACAACTATTTAGATCCGATACAAACAATTGAAACCATAAAAAGAATATTTATAGAATCTGATGACTATTCAAGGATCATCTTCCAGTCTACTTCCAATATGTTCTAGATCATATCTGTATACACATAGTAAACTAGCTAAGTATCATTTGTGTATAATTCATTTTAATATTTATTAATTATTTTATTTTACTATTTTTAACAATCTCAGTTGTATAGATTCATAATACTATTTATCTGAGTTTTCTAAATTAAATGGCATGTGCATTAGGTTAGTTCACCACCTTTGTGAAAAGCTAATAAAATCCCCTTAACCCTAGATATCCCCCTATCTAAATTTAGTGTTAAACATTTGATGAACTTGACTTTTAGTGTAAAAACCCTAGTGGACTTAGTCTTTCTTATTTTTTTATCTAATATCTGATTTATAAACTACAAATATTTAAAAATTAGATTTAAATCTAATTTCAAGGAATTAATCATGGATGCATATATCATTTATTTCCTTTTTAGAGATGATTTTAAGAATGTACCCCTAAAAGCTTACTATAAAATCTTGGCAAATCTTAGAGTTCAAGTATAATCTCATTGGTGAATCTTTGGCAAAATCACCATGCTGGTATAAATTGATTGGTGATTTCTATTAACTCTTTCTAAAAACTTATAATAGATGGCAAATCAAGCATCATATTCAAATCAAGCAATAATGGCTAAAAAACCAAGTTAAACCTATTTCTCCAAACACATTCACGAGGCAATTATGCTTCAGTGAGAATAATGATTATGATCAATGAATACCCTAAGTTTTTCATAATAGCTATTTTGCTTTGCCCTATGAAATTAGGGATAGTTCAACCATTTCAAAACACTTGATTGAATGAATAAATCCAAGCAAAGAATATATGAGATACAACATGAATAAGAACTGATATAGACCCATCACAAACTTAAACCCTAAACAGGTGTGTGCGAAACTGAAAAAAAAGACATTGCCACATCAATGTCCAAACACATATTCATAATATTTTTGAGGTCTTACTAATCTCATTACTAAGAAAATAATCCCAAACAAATGCAAAGATCTTGTTGATTTCAATACTAAACAAATAATCTCATGTGATAACCAAATTGTGTCTAATATTAAGGGTTTTGATATAAGATAAAAAAAGGTTTTCACACTAAAAGCAAATATCTGATGAAAAAATAGCATGGAAATAGTTCAAATCCCTTAAAAGATAGGCAAAATTCATTAAAAATGTGAAAACATTTGTAGTTATGTACATCTTATATTTCTTACTTGGATGGTACTTCATTGTTGGCTACTTAGATTCCTCCTTGGCCTCTTCTTGCAATTTTCACTCACTTCACAATTCCCACAACATGTAAGGCTTATATTTATTACTTGGATTGTACTTCAATGTTGGCTACTTAGACTCCTCCTTATCCTCCTCTTTCAACTATCACTTGCTTCATGATTCCCACAATATGTAGGGCTTATATGTATTACTTGGATTATACTTCATTATTAGCTGCTTAGACTCCTCTTTGGCCTCCTCTTGTAATTGTTGCTTGATTTGTGATTCTCACGACCACAAACAAATAAAAATTTAATAGAAATGAAGTTATATGAATTTAGGTTTTAGGGTTTCATAGTTTTAAGGTTTTAAGCAATTTGAAACACCTACGTAGATTTATTTAATAAGAGGTAATTTGTGTTATTTAAAAAATCAATGGATGAAGATATTAGAGGATGAGAAGTATAAAGGTGAGATCTTATTTATGGTTCCTTCTTTTTAACAATTAAATTTTTTATTTTTTTTAAAGATTAAATGTCATTTTTAAGTGTTAAATTTGATGGATATATGACTAGTTATAAATTGAGTACAGACCACTTTAAGTCTCTCAAAAGACCAACTAAATAATATAATAAATTGAGTGTAGCAAAAATTGTGATAAAAAATCAGAGTATAGAGTATATACCAACTATTGGGCCATAGGGTAAGACAACTATGAAAAGTAAGGATGACATAACAAAAAAATATATTCAAATCATTTTCATTATTTTAAAATTATAAACTATATAATAAGGTCTTCCAAAATATCTTAACCACATCCATATTGGAAAACCATATCAACCAGAATATAATTATTACCTTAAACATTTAAAAATAAAATACAATATGATCATAAGGCTATGTTGCATTTATTCAATTTATTTTTGTTCATTGTTTAAAAGAAGTATCTTACATGTCATTATTTCTCAAAAAAAATTAATTTCTTATTTATTTAAAATAAGTATGTGGTAAAGAACAATTAGATAATATAATAAATTGAGTATAGAAAAAATAGTGACAAAAAATTAGATTATAAAGTATAAACCAACTATGGGGCCATAGGGCAAGACAATTATGAAAAGTGAGGATGACATAACTGAAAAAAATATATTCAAAATATTTTCACGGTTTTAAAATTATAAGCTATATAATAAGGTCTATCAAAATGTCTTAATCATATCCATATTGGCCTTTCAAAGATATTTTTATATCAATTAACAAACCATTCCAACTAGAATATAATTATTACCTTAAACATTTAAAAATAAAATACAATATGATCATGAGGCTCTAGGACTCTTTTTATGCAGTACATATGGTAAGATCATGTACAATACTTAGTATAAATTAAGTACAGACAACAACTCACACTTTTGACACAGTTGATCGATCTAATAGATTCAAAGAAGTTCATGTTATAAGGGATCGATTCTTTGAGGTTGTGTCCTCTGTAAGTTACACTTTGAATAAAATTGCAAAATGTTTTTCTTCAGAGGTTAGATATCATTTTCCTCGAGATGAACTACTAGAATCCATGGTTGTGATGTACCTTCAATATTGTAAACATGTTAGCTCATCAGATTTTTAGATTAAAACCAAAATCTTGGCCTAACACTTCTGCAAGAGTGTAGAATTGAATGGTGAATATACTGAAGGCATTTTAGATTTATCAAAGTTAAGGAAGCAATCTGTTCGATTTGACACAACAAGTTTTGAACCATACTTCAAAGATGGATTAATCACTAGACTATGGACTACCTTAAGTTTGAGTGAAATACTATGTAATGGTATCTTATAATATTTTAATCTTGTTAATGTATGCCAAACAATGATTTGGGGCTTAGTGGAAGATGAGAGAATTTTTTGTGCATTGTCATTTTTAAAGTCAAAGGTAAGAAACAAGTTTGACAAAAATTGGAGATTTGTTTTAGGCTCTATACAACTATATACAATGTTCTCAATTTTTCATTTGATAGAGCTCTAGCAATTCAGTAGTCAACATTTGAAAGAAGAGGATTGACTAATAATTCTTTAAACACACTACAATTTTGCAATACTAGATCCAAGTCCAACAACTTTTGAAGCTAATGTAAATAACAATTATCAAGAACAAAATGAAGAAAATTGGCATGTTGAAATTTGAAATTTAGGCATCTGAAATTTGAGGTTGATCGAGGAAGGACAACAAATTTTGTGATCAATTTTGAGATTTATTTTATTAAGGTTTTGAAAAAGCTTGTTGAAGATAATGTAAAGTATATAAATAATTAAAAGATAATTTGTTAATTTTTATTTTTGTTTGATTAAGAGAACATGTCTATAAAAATTGTAAACTCTATTATAGAGATGCATAAGTATATTGTGATGTTCCCTTGTTATTTTATACCAAACTTATTTGAGGTATCTATAGTATAATGAACTATAAGTATCTATATTGGACCAAAAGCTTTACTTCCACTAATAGCTTGCATAAATGACTAGAAAAATCAAGAAAACCAACACATGTATTCAAACAACTTCTATTAATCCCACAGGTGATGTGTTAGACCAATATTAAATTTTGCCTTGGGTCCCTTCAATATGTTAGCATAAATTCACTAAAAAATAGGGCAAAATCTAAACCTTGATCTTCTTAACTTTAATTACACCTACACTGCATTTAATGCTAGAAATAAAACAAATATTAGGATTGAAAATTATTTATTATTAGTTTTTTTTAGTCATTAAAACCATATAGAAGGAAGATCATGTTTATTTTATTTAGGTTTATAAATGTGTTAAGGATCACTTGTGACTTAGGACATAATAATATTAAAGTAATAATTTTATTTTGATTGGCATGGTTTGTTAATTGAAATAAAAAAATATTTGAAATGCCATTTTGATTATGAATATGATTAAGATATTTTGGCAGACCTTATCATTATTGATTATGGATATGGTTAAGACATTATTATTATATTTACTCATTTCAAGATAGACAATTGTACATGTAAACAATTGCTCTCAGTCTTTAGAATAAAAGAAACACAAATCATACCTTGCAGTTGCAATCAGAAGAAAACCAACTTAGAAATTGTCTACACTTCACTCTAATCTTTCAACTACAAGTGCTTCGCTTTCATCAATAGCTTGCATCAATGACTAGAAAAGGTAAGAAACCATCAGCAAATATCTTTAAACAAATGCTTTTCAAGGAACTTATCATTATATTTATTCATTTCAAGATAGATGATTATGCAGGAAATAACTGCTCTCAGTCTTTAGAACAAAAAATATATAAATCAATACCTTGCAATTGTAATCACAAGAAAACCAATTTAGAAATTGTCGACGCCTTGCTCTAATTTTTCAACTACAAGAGCTTCACTTCTACCAATAGCTTGCATTAATGACTAGAAAAATCAAAAAACCATCCATAAATATATTTAAGCAAATGCTTTTCAAGGAACTTATCATTATATTTATTTATTTTAAGATAGATGATTGTGCATGTAAACAACTACTCTCAATCTTCATAACCAAAAAAACACAAATCTATACCTTACAGTTGCAATCACAAAGAAATTAGCTTAGAAATTGTTTGCACCTTTGTTTCCAACCTATCGTCCCAATTTTTTGACTACCAAAACTTTGCTTCCACCAATAAGTTGCATCAATGACTAGAAAAATCGATAAACCATTAGAAAATATCTTTAAATAAATATTTTTCAAGAAACTTATCATTATATTTATTTATTTCAAGACAAATGATTGTGCATGCAAACAACTATTCTTAGTACTTAGAATAAAAGAAAAAAAAACCATACCTTGCAATTGCAATCATAAGGAAACCAACTTAAAAATTGTTTGCACCTTCATTTCCAACCTCTCATCCCAATCTTCCAACTACTAGAGCTTCATTTCCACCAATAGCCTGCATAAATGATAAAGAAAATTAAGAAATTGTCACATATGTATTCAAGCAACTTACATTAATCATGTGTGTGATGTGTTGGACAACCATTAAATTTTGCCTTGGGATCCTCAATATCTCGATGCCAATTCACCAAAAAATGAGGCAAGATCTGCACATTAACCTTTGTAGCTTGAATTGCACCTACACCGCATTCAATGTTAGAAATAAAATAAACATTAGGTTTGAAAATTATTTATTATTAATTTTTTAGTTATTATAACCATTTAGAAGGAAGAGCATGTTTTTTTTACTCGATTTTATTAAATGGTGCTAAAAAAATTCAAAACATTTTTATAGTTTTAAAATTATAAACTATATAATAAGGTCTGCCAAAATGTCTTAACGATATCCATAATTGACTTTTCAAAAAAAAATTATTTCAAATAAAAAACCATGTCAGTCAAAATATAATTATTACCTTAAGTTTATTGTGTCCTAAGTAGTCCTTAACACACACACACACACACACACACACACACACACACACACGCACACACCTGGCAATTCTAGACTAACCTATACACGTCTCATATAATTTCCTGTCAAATAAGACCCATACATGCATAGTAACTCTGGCGAATTTATGTCCCAAAATAGAATCGAGTATAATCTATAAGGTGATTCGAAACCCCTCTATAAAAAAATTTATAAAATTGAGGCTATTTGACCTATGCATATTTTCATAGAATTAGCCATTTTCAAAATCAAAAAAACCTACTTATAGCCTTTTGGCTGTAAATATCCTCTAAAAATTTTCTTGTTTCTTTTCTAATATGTCATAATAAATTTTGTTTGTTATGGTTCATGCATGGCTAACTCAATTAAAATAATAAAGAAAAGTGGTCAAAAATATACTAAACAAAGTAAATGTATTCATGCATACTTCTCATTGTTATAATGTTTCCAATGAGCTCCTCCCTATCACCACTAAGTGCTACAGAGAATTCATGAAACTCTCCTTGTCCCATTCCAATGTTACCAACTCCTCCAAGGATGTTTTGATAAAACTTCACTTTTGGATTTAATGCATAAGTCTTCCCATTACAAAGATATTCTTTTGGATGCATTACATATGACCATATTACCAAGTAATGTGGAGCCCCCATATGTGGCCTCCGGGTTAAATTTCATCAAATGGACTTAGCATAACATCTTTTTTGATAGAGAAGATCTATCGCCTCAGGATATTATAATTTTTTTTACCATTATATATCCAAGTATGTGTTTGCAATAAAATGGTAAAATGAATTCTTTTGGACAGTGGCTTAGGACTCAATATTTTCAACATATCCTTTCTCTTCTTAATTGGCATTGGGCCTACAAATTTGGAACTAACATGAGTATTAGGGGATTTGATTATATATCACAAAAGGTATTGGGGCAGATAACATTAAATGTCAGTGTGGGACCCCATACATTCCCTACTTCATGCCAAGTTATGCCAAATGACTTAAATTACAACATTATTTTGGGAGGTCCTTGGATATGTGAAATGTTTGTAGTTCCCTCCACTTTGAATGCATGATTTAAATTCACCCACCAAGAGTTTATGTATATGTGCCCCATGGATACTGATCCCTTCAAACATTGTGCAATGATACAACCCACGAATATTTCTACACCACAATCCTATGATTCTAATTTTGGCTCCCGATATTTGATCAAATTTGTTTCAAAAATTAAATTGTTTTCAAAACCAAAAAAATACATTACCATAATGAATTTCTCCCTTGAGTTTGTGTGCCTCTCTTATCTTGTCCTCATTTCAGTATTTAGATCATTTCAAATGGACAAAGTGGAAACTCTTCCTCTTCCTAACCCTAAGAAGGGTGATATCTACCATCCCTTTAACCAAGTCCATTTTATCACTCTTCCATGGGGTAAGGTGGCTCATCCTATGGTTTCAAATGAAGATAATCAGATTTTACATCCCCCTCAGCTACCCACACTTAATCTTGATGGTGCGGTTGTGATTAGGCAATCCATGATACCTAAGAGTTGTGTTAGTCAAGCCATTCTAGATTAACTTGTAATTAATAAAGAAAGATTCTTATTATTTCAAAACCAAATTTTATATATGCAAACCTCAAAATGTGTTAGTAATGCACATACCTTTGTATCTCCTACCAATGTCGTGCCCAACAAATGATCATTTCAAAATCAAAAGCTCAAAGAAAACCCACTCACAATAACTGATTTAAATAATATGCAAAAGGATAATAGAAGTCCCAATGAGATTCTAAGGGTGTTGCTTAAACACAACTTGATCACATTACCTCTTTTACAACCTCTACGAAGAACAAAATATTATTGCCAATATCATAAAATGTATGGGGATCATACAAATCATTGTTTGGTTCTAACGAATAATATCCAACACACACTTGATAGTGGTGATCCTACAATCAAAACATTTCACTTTTGATCATAAACATTTCTAAATATTACAAAAATGAAAAATAAAAACATTCAAAAATACCAAAAATATCAAAAAAAATCAACATGTTCGTAGTTGTACTATTTCTAATACATGTGTTGTTTATTCCATGTTAGTATATATCATATCATTCCTTTTATATCTACACATATGTTTCACACTTCATTTGAGTGTAATATAGGCATACTAAAATGCATGATATATGCACATACAAATGTTGGGCCTTCCCTCCACTCGTGTCCTAAGTATGTTGGGGATGTATGCTTCTTTGATCATGACACACCCAAGTTATATAATTATATGATCACTTTCCATTATCATGTTTGACTTTATATACTTACACATGCATATATCCATGCTTATACATTTCATAGTGTACTTGATATGCTATGTACTTAACATTACTTGATAACACATATTTGTAGGAGCTAGTATTCTAGGTTCATGCTGGTTGTTTATATAATTGTCCTAATTTTCTATTTTAAAACTTCTTTGTGTGTGTTCCTTGCTTGTTATTGTCTTACATTGTATTGTTTGTTTGAGCGTCTGAATATGTTCCATTGATTGTGGCCCCCATATCATGCTTGTCTATTTAGACATTTGAATATGTCATTATATTTTGTATGGATATTTAAATATGTTATTCTATGTTTTGTGGATATTTGACCAAGTCATATTCTTTTGATTGTGCGGCATTTGAAAAAACACCTTGTATGAGGTCTCCTTAGATCATTTTCTCTTGTTTTATTTTTGAGTGCTCTTGTATGTACTTGATTTCTTCTTGAACTTGTACTATTACTCTCTAGATGTTGACATGATCTATATCATGCATCTTATGACTTGATATGATCACATATTATGTGCTTCATTGTTATATCTACTTATACATTTTACTCTTATATGTTACATGATCCATAAACAATTTATACGTTTATATTATCCTTTTGAGGTAAGGTAACTACCAAATTCTACTTCTCCCCATTGCAAAAAGGGGCATATCCATGGAGGTATGTAATAAAGGCATGACTTTCACATTTTCATAGTTTCAAATTTTAGTGGAGGCATGTCACAAAAGCCAAGACTTCCACACTTATTCAGTAATCAGCATCTCAAGATTACAATGGGGGCATGTCATGGAAACATGTTCTCTACATTTATACTAGTTCTCAAAGTTCTCAGATTCAGTGGGGGCATGTCATATACACATGTTCTCCACACTTTTAGTGATTTCAAATTCACCAGATTTCACATTTATATGATTCAAATACATACTTGTGGCAACATGGTACTATTATTAGACCCATATTTTAACTTGAGACATATAAGGTGTATAAGTTATGCAAAGGACACCTAAAATTGTAAAATTAAATCATTTAACAAATTTTAAATACTATTATGAACTATTATTATACCTAGAATGGACTGTTATGAATTATTATGGATTGTGATTGAGCCAATCTACTACAGTAGTTGGTTCATCTTTAGAAGGTTGAGTTGATTAAATCTCTCAATGTTACCAAACTTATAAGTTAGATTTGATTAAATCATTTAAATTTATCATACTTATAGGTTGTATTTGATTAAATCATCCACCCTCACTAGATATATATTTTGATTTGATTAAATCACTTTCACTTATCAGATTATGCACATATTTGGGTTACATGATTGAGGTGAAATAAACTCGATGGTCATGTTGTAACTCATATTTACACTAATATTGGGAACATGTGTCCTCCAATATCTTTCTATATATGCACTTTCAGGATCAAAACTATCATAATCTCATCTTCAATTCTTCATAATGAAGCATCATTTCAAATAAAATTTCTAAATTGCATGATGGTTACATCGACACATAGGTGTACTCTTAACCTTGATCCTCTTACTTTCAAACATTTAAAATTATTTCAATTTTAGATTTAATACACTAATTATATATTGTAACATGCTCTTAATTATAAAGCAATCACTATTAAATCGTTCAAGTTGGGCTCACACAAAGACAAGGTGTGTCATACACACTCAAGTACATATTTCTTTCCTTTAAACTAACAATTTCATTACTAGATTAAAAAGGAGAAATGTAGATACTAAAATATGATGTATGTAGCATTTCAATCTTTTACTCTTCCTAAATACCTATCATGGTTGTACCTTTTAATTTTATCCTTGCTCGTTGCCAAAAGGTTCACGTTCATTATCTCTTTTGTGCCTAAATTGTTTATCTCTTTGTCTGACCATTGTTATTTTGATGACTAGCCTTCTATGTTTTGAAAAAATATCTAAACTTGATTATTATCCTTCACTGCTAGTTTTGGACCTATTCCTATTTTTTAGCTTTTTGGACACCTATATCCCAGACAGACACCTACGTCAACACAAGTGTCTACTTTTCCTACAAAGTGTCTAGTGCCCAAAAATCATCCAATTTGTAAAAGAAATGTATCCAAAATGTTGACCTAAGTATTTTAGTGTGAGATATTTCTAAAATGGATTGGTATAGATACAAGATCAACACTCATTCATTCCTTACCTAACAATCACCTGAAATCATATACAACACACAAGGCCATATACCAAGAAGCACTCAATCAGGCATTCAAGTGAGAAAACTTGCCCTATTCATCCCTATTTATATATCAAACATAAGATCAATATTTACATAGGTCTGAAGCATTAAAAGAGCAACCCATGATCTATATTTGTCAAATTACAAGCTAGGTCACTACATGTCTTTATTATCACACATTACATCCTTGTATACACACAAGCCAACACGTAAGTGAGAACTCCATAAATCTAAGGCCCTCTTCAAAGTAGTCTATGTAAGTAGTGCCCATTGACAGAGGGGTCCTTGGAGAAACTCAACACCATGAGCCCACTAACCTATTTTTTCCACAATCACTCCAAGTGTGAAGAGCTAGGGTTCGGTCATTTGAAAAAGAGTGACAACTTTTGTGTATGATCTGAAGACAATAGAATAAAGGTGACATAAAACCCAAAAAAAATTATTCAGTCACATCCAAATCCATTCAGTATTCCAAGCATAACACCTATAGTAGAGTTGGACCCATGCTTCGATGTAACTATCTAGATCTGATGCAAATGTCGAAGGCCACAAAAAAATATTTTTCAAAATCTGACAACTATTTTAGGATCATCTTCCAGTCCACTTCCAACATGTTCTATATCAGATATGCATGCACACAATAAACCAGTTAAGTATCATTTGTTTCCAATTCATTATAATATTTATCAATATTTGTACTTTACTATTTTTAATAATCTCAATTGTATAAATTTAGTTTCTATTAATTGCCCTATTCATTAAGTTAGTTCACCACCTTTGTGTAAAATCTAATCTAACCCTCTTAACCTTAGATATCCTCTTATCTAAAGTTAGGGTTAAATAGTTAGAACCCATATAAAAATTATTGTAGGTCTCATCTTTCAATGGCATTCATTAGTGTATATTTTTAAATTTTTGACTTATTTTTTGACAATATGATCATCTTCGTATTACGAGTGATGTTTACCATCTCTAGTGTATGTTAGTATTTTGGTGTTCAAGTACTTGATTTGTACTACTCATACAATTCTTTTGAGTTTTTCACTAGGTGTTCATTCCCATTATGTACATTATTGTTTGAATGTGAATCATCCCACATTACAATCTTATGGAGCTCACCACTATTTTGGAACATCACTTATTTCAGCACTTCACCATCACCTCATGAGATATATCCATTTATATCACCATCTTCCACCCAATTCAACATTATGGGGGGATGGGTGTGCAATACTTCCTTATGTTCTTTCTCCCCACTTTTTTGAGCTTATTGTTTCTTCTGAGTGAGCCTCTTATAGAACAACAATTCCTAGTTCAACCTTGTACTTATAGCGACTTGACACCCATATATTATTAGAATATGGATTGTCATCTATATGGACACTTGGCATCACACTGCATTTTCTTGATATTTGTACAAGAGTACCTCATCAGATCTCCATAGTTGAGACTCATTGTGGAATCATTCTCATGTTCCCCTAAGTCAATCTTATGGGGTGATATTGGTGTAATATGAACATTCTCATTTTACCTAGGGTAAGTTTGACTTGAGCTAGACCCTATTTAGCTTAGCTTAGTTTATTAGCTATTTTCTACATTTGTAAAATAAAAAAGACACCTACCATGTTTTTTCCACTTATGCATAACACTATTCCATTAGCAGTTATGCATAAGTGATCAATTTTCCCAACCACCTCATTAAAAAAGGTTGGTCAAAAAGGGCAATCTTTATTATTAAAATAATACTAACTTTTCTTTGTAAAATAAGGGGCTCTCCTTCACTTTATGATGCAAAGCCTAGGCCTAAAACTTATTATCCACAAGCCTCATTCTTATGACACCTCACTATCTTGTCTCTCTTTCTTCTTGAGCTCTTTATTTCTTCATTAGGCTTACTAGCCTCCTTAAACATAGCCTTGTTTACTAAGTACCTCTAAATCATTTTTCACTATCCTTATACCCTTCATCAACCTTTCACTCATACACTCATCTCATCTCATTTATTAATTCATCTCCTTTCATGTTACTTTTGAACAAGGAATCCAATAAGAGGGGGGGGCGGCAGGGGCGGTAGGGTTAGTCTTGTGTTAGTCCAAGAAATAAAACTCAAAACGCTAGTCTTGTGTTAGTCCAAGAAATAAAACTCAAAACAACACACTAAATCCTAACATCTCTAGCCTAGACACTAGGGAGAGCTTAGTAACAAACAAACATATGAAAAACACAACAAAAACATAAAAGAATACACTCTTTTACCTTCCTTGCAGCTTCCAAATGGCTTGTTGAATGGCTTGCTCAGAGTGTGAATCAAGAAGTCTTCTTCAATGGAACTTTGTTGGCTTCACCTCTCTTTGGCACCTTGGCTTGTAATTGCTTGGATTAAGATTGGTGCATGGTAACATTACGTGCATGAGGCTTATGAAGCAAATCCTGTATAATAACTCTATAATATCCAAGCTTAGAAATGAAGAGGTATGGCCTTGTATTTATAGCCTTAGGAAACTAACTCTAACCCAAGTGTAGTTAGGTTAGAGTTAATTGTGGTTAGGTCTAGGTTAACCCTATTTGAGTTTAGGTTAACTCCAATTGAGTTAGGGCCATCTAGGGAGACATAGGTCAAAATGATTATGTCCTCCACTTAATTTAGATATTTTTGCAAATTAAATGGTGACTCACAAAAGCAATGATGAAAGGCTTGATATTTTGATTTTTGGAATTTCCATTTTTAGATATTCATTAATTTTAAATGGATTAATTAGCTAAGCATTTAATCTGGTATAATTAATTGATTAATTTTGATTAGCATTTTTGTTCTTTCAATATTTGATTTAAGTGTGCAAGTGCCCCACTTAATAGATTCATAGGTCAAATTGACAGTTGTTATGCTCCAAGGTGATTAGGGATGAATCCATGAGAGGTTATTGTTGCATATGATAGAATACCCCAATTAGGGATGTCTCAACATGATTTTGATCTTTGATGAATGATGCGCAAGCAAATTTGAAATTTTAAGTGATTTTTAGGCTTAATTTGCAATGGTTGGTAAGAATCAGTCTGAAGTCCAAGCGGAAGCCAGAAGTGGCCAATTTTAGGTGTTTACATTACTCAGTCATTATCTCCACATGAGTTCATAACTCAAGGCTCAAAGCTTCAATTCTTGTTCTAGATCACATAAAGAGAATCTTCCATCATAGATGACCTCTCTAGGGCATAACATACTCGATTCAACCCATCTCAAACTCTGACTCATTCTCAACTACTTCCTATACTTCTCAAGCTCACAATCAAGCTCTCCTCTTTATAGCTTTTTTTTAAGAAATTTTCCTTACTTTGAACAATATGTAATTTGTGCATAATAAATACTCCTATATTTGTGCATCCTCTATCTCCATCTTTCTTTCCAATAAGTTTCACAACTTAACTCCTTATATAGATACCCTTTCCTTTGTAATTGCTTCACCAATTATGCCTCCTAAAGGACAAAGCTTCTTAGTTTGACTTAACCACACAGCCTCCATACAAACTAATCTCATATTCTAATACCCTTTTCCACCATACAACTTATCACCAAGTCTCACTTCTCAACTCTTCATGCATCTCCACTTCCGCATTACCTCTACTAGCATAATTAGGTCTCTAAGCCTAATTACCACACCGTCTGCAAGAACATCGTACAAGGTTGTACAGGTTCAAAACCACTAGAATCCTTTGGAACTTGTCCTAATACACCAAACTACCAAGTTTTAGGAATTTTCATCAGTTTAAACTCTTTATATTTACCTTTTTCCAATTCTAACCCTAATATAAGGTTACACAGTCTACAACTAGCCCACGACGCTTCAAATGTGTTTTAGATGAACCACTTTTGCTTTCAAACCTTCCCAAGACCTAAATAATGTATGTCCTATATAGTATTAACTTCTTCAATCGCTATCTTTTCTTGAACAAGTTCTAAACACATTCAAATCAATGATCCTACAAAGTTTTGCAGACACACTCAGACTGGGAAAGCTACTATAGGTTTCCATTTCACACTTTTATGTTACCTAAGGTTTTTAATCCTTCCATGAAGATCCTATTCCATTATTTTGTCTCTCTCCACCATCTTTACACTGATACAACTTCCATCCACATATGGGATTTGTTAATGAGACCACACACAGGTTTCTTGACTGTCTCTGTGAATAGAGCCTTCAATGGCTACAAACCCTGTCTTTCAACACTATTAAGGAACCTCTCAATATCATGTTTATATAAGCATGTTATGCCAATATCAACATACACTTTGTCCTTTTCTATTCACCCTCGCTCAATAAGAACACTTGATTTATTTGGTTTCTTGGCTTCAAATAAGGACATACAAGATTTTGAGTTCAGATACTCACTTACACATGTTACCACCATTAGAACACCTATTATAGGACTCAAGTACTTTTACTTAACAATAGAATTTTTCATACAAGAATTTCCGTCACAATACCTTACTTGATAGGGTTTCATCTACATTAGTCTCCCAGATTTAATGAAACATACACATAACTCCTGTCATAGTCTTGCAAGACACAATTCTTTGCAATTCCAAGTTACAATATATTGTTCCAAAAGCTTTAAGGCTTTTAATCACATAAATTAAATTAAAAAAATAATATCAACACAAAGATACAGAGGTATATATTTCAATCATTCTAACTTTTATTGATTCCTTCCCTTTACATTGTCAACTCTGTCACTATGGGCAAAATACAAAGTTCTTCTATTTTCACTCATTCCTCATTCTCCTTTGTACCTCTACCTCCTACCAACCTCTAACTGACTATGTCCATGAGTCTACCACCTTCCTACTACCAAAAACTCGTTACATTCTTTTTCTACATACAAGGGAAACTTTCGTACTTTTTAGACAACTACCATGATGTGTCAATTACATTCAAGACTTTTGGCTTATGCCATTTTCCTCATGATGTGCATGTAGAAGACCTTCCTAGTACACTCTTAGACCTATATATGATCCTATATTAACATCTTACCAACCTTACATTTCATGACAACCTTCAAAACACTCTCAAACTTTCATACAATATTCAAATTGCACTTTTTGGCAAGAAAACACCAATGGCCACCAAAACACTCCTAAAGAAGCTTTTGATGATTCAATCCTATTCTAAGGGACTCTAAGACATACCTCATACTCAATCATCACCTAAATACTTACTCATGCCTAGATTTTCATTGTTTGTGTTGATGCCCCTGTATCACTTAGGCAATGAAGATGAAGTGAGAGTTTGTTATATAGTTCAGTCTATAACCTGAGTTAGACCCTATTTAACTTAGTTTATTAGCAATTTTATATATTTGTAAAATAAAAAAGGCACCTACCATGTCTTTTCCACTTATGCAAAACACTATTCCACTAACGGTTTTGCATAAGTGACAAATTTTTCCAACCACCTCATTAAAAGAGGTTGGTCAAAATGGATTATCTTTATTGGTAAAATAATATTACCCTTTCTCTATAAAATAAGGGGCTCTCCCTCACTACTAGAAATGGAGATGAAGTGAGAGAATTTGTTGTATAGTTCAGTCTTTGCCTTTGTGTAAAGTAATACAATATTAGTGGTACACCTTTGTACCTGAGTTTTTGCAATTTTTTGGTCTTCCTGATGAACGTGAGCAATGTTCAAGGCATTGTATGATTATAGGTAGGGTCCTATATTTTTTCAAAACATACTCAATAATAAGCTTGTGATGCAACAACCATATAAAACAAGGTTGCTTAGGTTCAATGCAGGAAGCCCAGATAATAAGGAAATTCCTGTACCACCTTGTAATAAAATCATAGAGATCCCGATTCTTGTTAAAAGAAAGACAAATCTTAGGAGCAAACACAAGCTTACTATAAAACATTAGAATACATTTCCAAAAGGTGGGGAAAGAGGGGCAAAGGAGGGGCTTTAATCCATCTGATATCATCCCACATTTATGTGTCAAAGCAAATTCTAAGGCCCATGGCAAGAGGCTTAATAGCCTTCATCAATGTAGAATAAGTTCTTCATTGAGATGTAGGAATATTATATCTCTCTAATATCAACCTAAGAAAGCCACCTCCCTTAGCAATGATGTCAACAAATGTCTTGATCCCCTTACCAAACCAATATCTATTAGAGTGTCCTATAATTTTGGTCAGGGGCTTATTTTTTGAAGATAAGTTCCATCATAGAGCTCTGAAACATTCACAAATAATATCGAATGTAGAGAACATCGGTTGCCTCACCAACAAATCCTTGGAGGCCTCCTAAGCCCTCCAAAGGGCATTGAAATTCCTAAACCTCGTAGGTGTTATGCTAATGCAACCAAATAAAAGGTCAAAGAGATGGATGACTTTCCAATCCAAGCAATTTTTAGGGCATCCATTAACAATATTATTATGGACCAATACCTTCCAAGGCTCAACAAAATCAATCTCTCTAACGATCCATTTTACTGTAGGAGAGATGCCTTGGAGCTTCAAATCTTTAAGCCCCAATCCTCCAAGTTTTCTAGGATTAATGCAAACCTCCCAACTGATGGCATGACTCTTCTTAGAGCCTTTACCATCATATCACAAAAGTCCATAATGATTTTTTGCAATTGCTAAATTTGATAGTTAGGTAACAACCAACAAGAGGCATAATAGATATTGTAAGAGGACAACGTTTTTTGGCACCACTAGAATCTGCCATCAAGGGAAAATAGGTTACCTTGCCATTTAGAAATATTTTTATTAATCTTATCAAAAACCCATTGCCACATCTCCTTAAAAAAATGAGTTTAAATCAAATGGGATGTTGAAGTATCTGATCACTTGCTTAGGGTCAAAGCCACCCCCAAACATTGCTACCCAACCCAACTTGGAGGAGCCTTATCCCAACCCAAAATAAAATATTTATGCACAAGTTTGGAGTCAAAAGCATTACAATAATTATCTAGCGTGTAATTCAAATTACTAAAATTATCTTTCTCAAGAACCGGAAACAAGGAAGTGTCATCTACAAGTTGGACCTCAAGTAATTCTCCCTGATTAGGGAGCACAATGTCTGTCACTAGAGGACTTAGAGCATAATCTCTTATCAAGAAATGAATAGCTTCAACAATAACAATAAACAAAGGAATGGCCAATGGGCACCCTTTTCTAATAGATCGTTGAAGAGAAAAGTGTCCAGTTAGCTCTTGATTACCTTCTACCTAAGCAAAAGCACCCTTAAACGAAATGAGCCATCTGAATGAACTTATCACCAAGCCCAATTGCTTTACACAGTAACTCAATAAAGCACCTCTCAATTCTATCATAAGCTTTTTCAAATTCAATTAAGGTCATTCACACATATTGGCTAGTGCTCTTGGCCAAACACATCCTTTCAAACTTATAATCACGTTATCAAGAATGAACTCACCTTCCCCAAACCCAGTTTGATTAACCGAGACAATCTTAGGTAGCAAGTTGTTAACACTATTGGCTAAGAGTTTAGCGAAAAAATTATGGGACATATTGAGTAAAGTAATGGGCCTCCAATTATAAATTTGATTCTTATCTCTCCTTAAGGATCAACTTAGTAAAACCTTTGTTAATGTGGAGTCTAATCGTGCCACCCTAAATGACCTCCTTATAGAACTTTAGGAACTCATAACCTATCCAATCCTTATTAGCTTGATTGAATTCAATCAAAAAATTGTCATGCTCAAGGGATTTCTCCATAGTTATCACATTCAAATTCGTCGAAGAAAAAATTCAGAACTCAAAAATTTGAGATAAAATTTGTGATTAAATTTGGCTAATAAAAATATATACATCTAATATATTTTAAATCTATATAATTAAAAAATACATATTTTTTAAAAAAAAAATCTATAAATAATATATTTATATGCGTGTGTAAAATAAACTATAAAAATAATTATAAATATATTATATTAATACATTTATATTTTAATTATGAATCTAATAATATTTATATTTTATAAACTATTAAATATTATATAAATACACCAATGCTGTAAAAATATAAACTATCAATAAATCTCAAAATATTAACGCAAGATACTGATGAGTTTGAGCTGCGATAATTTACCAAGGAAAGTAAACGCCGATGACACTAATAAATTTATGGCAGGCACCGGATTGCGTGGAAATTTGGACAGGTTTTAAGTCACGGCAAGTTCAGCAGATGATAGTTTTTTATGACCAGACACAGAGGCAACCCAACTCACACACATGGTGCTCAGTAAACCTAAATCGCTATTTTCCCCTAAATCACAAATTTTAATATTATTTCTATTCAGTAAGCCCTAAATGGCGGTTTTTAACATTATTTCTGCCCTGTAAACTATAAATAGCGATTTTTAACATTATTTAATACGATTTTTTATTTTTCGAGAATTAAATCTGGATTTTCAACGAAGTTTAAACCACATGTTAAATTTCTTACATAAAATTCGGCGAATGCGACAACACTGGGTTTCTCAAGTGGCAAACAATCAAGAGCATAATTAACCGCATCATGTGAGATGTCAACTTCAAGCCTAGCAATAGCGACACAATCAATCTTCTTAGGAGATGTCATTTGCTTAAACCCTCTCATAGGTCTCTCATGGAGTCAAAAAGGTCTTTATAGAAGGAAAAATATTTTATAATCTCAACAAGGCTAGAGGAATGACATTCCCAATATCAATGACTTATATTTTCTGACATGTTTGGCTTTCAAAATGTTAAAAAAAAATATCTTGAGCATTCTTCATCCTCCTTGATTTAGGTAAGACTATATATGAGTATGGGAACTTTTGATTCACATAATTCTGGTAAAGTTTACACATGTGCTTTAACTGAGTAACTTGTTGGAGATCAAGCTTATGTGGGTCATTCTGAGGAGAGAATTCAATGTAATTAAGTCTTATCGCATTTTGTTGGCATGTTTCTTTCTCAAATTGGCTTTGGTTTTACCATAAGATCTCAAAAAGTTTTGATTCTTATTAATGCATGCTTGCCGCTGGGAAATGACAGATTTGGAAATTTTCTCTCTTTGACAGTTGCCATAGTTGCTTTATGGCTTTGAGGCAATCTTGATCCTTGAAGTGAGAAACATTGGGCCTATACAAATCTACAAATTGGGCTTCAGCATTGAGGGGAGCAAAAGCCAATTAAAGAGATATTTCAATTGGATGATTGCCAAAAAAAGGTGTAAGACATGACTTCGACAATGTGACTTGACTCAACATATGAGAGAAGGAAGGTTTGCTTATTCAAGTAAAATTTAAATTGATCCAACCTTTAATATTGCCTTTTATGATCACACTTATTATTAGACCATGTGAACCAACTACCCTTCATAACATTGTTGCCTATCCATAAAGGATCAACAATCTAACATTCTCATTTTATTCCAAAAAAAGGTTCATTACCTTTCCATTCAAACAAGCTACCCCCATAGTTATGACCTTTATCTTCCACCATGTTGAAATCTTGACCAATAATCCATGATATAATTTAAGGTTAGAGGCCATTCAATTCCACAATTATGCCCTGTCCCTATAATAATTAGAAGCATAGAATGAGCAAACACCAAATATCACACCAATATGTTGTGAGGATACCCATGACACTCTATGATGCAAGAGCATTCGGGTCCACAAGCGATCTTGCATCAATTAAAAATATAGGTTGGGATTTTGTGCCCTGTCTCTATAATAATTAGGAGCATAGAATGAGCAAACACCAAATATCACACCAATATGTTCATGAGGATACCCATGACACTCTATGATGCAAGAGCATCCGGGTCCACAAGCAATCTTACGTAAATTAAAAATATAGGTTGGGATTTTGTGCCCCTGTATACATGTTTGCGTGACTTGTCAGCAATGTCAATAATGTTTCTCAAGGAAGGCAAGTAGAGGCAACACTTTCGAAACTCCCAGTCTACGATAACCAATAGTTTCAATCGCGTTGGAGGTACAGGGAAAGTAACTACCCAAAACTTCATTTTTAGACATGTGGACCATTTTTCCAAAGCAGAGGGAACTCAGAGTATTGTAAGATGTCAATGTTACACAACAGAGATTCAAACTTGTTTGCAAGAGTTGTAAGGTCAATGGGAAAGAAATTAGTGTTGGGAAGGGAGAGAGTTCTAACTCCAAGAGAAGTAGAGTATATTAGAGCATATGTAGAATAAAGGTTAGCTCTAGGAGAGAGAGAAGCATAGCTAGAGAAAGTACAAGTGTGATGTATGTTTAGAATAAGTCAGTTCATGAGATTGAGTGGTAATATCTTCTTCATAGTTTAGTAGGGGGAAAGTGTGTGTGTGTGTGTGAATCTTTGAACCACTATAATTTTCATTCAATAAAGAGTGTGTTTGGTTTCCAATCTCAATTCTTGTGTCTGTGTGTGTGTACATTTGAGAGTGAGTGTAGGTCCAAGATGGGAGTAGGGCAAAGATTAGTTTGGCCCCTCATTCTCATTTGTATTACTCTATTACAAGGAGGAGCACCCAAAATCTACACTAGCTTTTTTTCAAGATGGGTTAAGTAAAATAACAGAGCCTCCTTTCCCTCTAGAATGAGAAGAACAAACTTTAATGACCTCAACCCTAATGAATTTAAGAGCTCTTTCAAGACTAAAACCAGTGGATTTAACCTCTTGAGGTAAAAAAGAATCTATATTAGGTCTATTCTTCCTAAACATACTAACAAAATCCCTCCTATCTTGAGCTTCAAGGCCGCTTAGCATTCTAGCTAATAATATTCATTAAATCTTGGGAGGGGTTTTAATGCCCAACTAAGGTTGAGTGATTCTTTGAAAACAAGGTGGAAGCTTCTCATCTTTACTTTTATTGGTACCTCTGCGTTCTGAAAGCTCAAGGTCCCTTGGCTTTCTTTTTCTTTGATCAAATTCAGGAAGGTCAAAATAAGACTCCATAATGGGGGGTTCCCCCAAACTAGTATCACAAATCATCGGGGTTAAACCCCTAGCATCACCACCTACATCAATCATAGGGTTTCCATCACATTAGCCATTTTGACTCTCTTAGTGTCATTTTTTTAATGTCTCATTTTGGAAGACAAACCCCCCTTCCCTTGCATAAGTGTTAGAAGTAACATCTATTGGCTCACTAGGGTTTTTAGCCTGCTCAAGTGGACTTTTCACAAAACCAAGATCAAGGTTAACAGTAATTATATTTTAGAGGGTTTTTAATTGCTTTTTAAATTTATCTTCCAAAGAAAAAAAATATCTCTAGGGAAGCAGAAATTTCAGCAACCCTTGTGGCTGAATTTTCCATGGTAATTTGGAGAGAAGCTTTGGTCGCAGGATCTTCTGGTTTGGCCAAAACAGCGTCATACTCCACTTCAGCCCCTAACTCCAACTTTTTAACAACATTGAGCACTTCACCCCTAGAGGAAATAGAATCACCCACTTTTTGAGTAGTTAAGGGTTTTTTACGGCTCTAAATTAACACTCTTTTCTCAAGTGACCATCCTTTTTATAGAAATAACAAGCACTCAACCCCCCAACCCTAGAATATCACAAAGATGTATTTTCTTATTTACCTTAATCACGAGGGCTTCAAGGAACATTTTCGCAGGTTTTAGTGAGATAGGGCTTCTAGGAAAATTTTCGCAAATTTTAGTGAGATAAGTACCTTAGCATTCAAGTGCCGCAGAGTAACCCTAACTTCTTCAATTTTAGGACTTCACTCGAGGGATTAAGTGCATGAGGAAGGATGACCCACAATTAGGGAGGAACACCACAATTTTCAATCCATCTGAAAACCGACTTCTACCATTTAGAAAACTCCATGTTAGGGTCTCAAGGGATAGCCCTGAATAATCTACCCGTATTCCAAAAAGCCCTATTTGTGACCCTGTTTGCCATATTAGAACTTATAAAATAAACCACAAAATTTATTTTATGAAGCATCCTATAGAAGGTCACATAGATCTGTATCTTTTCCTCCCACAAAGAAGCAATCCAGTCGTCAAAATAAAATTCCAAGAGGGGAAGCTTCCATATCCAAGCAAACAAAAAACATATCAATATGAGATAATCTCTTTTCTTTGTTAGCAATCACCCTTTCTATATCTTCAGTAGCAAAAACAACAATAAGGGGCCTACCACTTTTGTCTTCAATTGAGGTTCACTTGCAAGTTTGCTCTGGTATTCCCAATTCATCTCATCAATCCTCAAAGACTACTTGTTCCGGGACAATTGTAATTTTCCTCGTGAACAATGTCTCTAAAAGACTTACGGCCATTGGGTTAAGAACATGAAGCCTAGCTCTATGGAGGATCAAGTGAATTAGAGTTGTAGTTAGGGCATTCTTTTGATTTTGAAGTTTCCAAACGCTGCTTTTCATTTTCATTATGTTCCTTCAATTGGTTGCTACAAAGTAGCATCCATGTGACTTAGGAAAATCAGAAGGCCTAAAGTTGATCTATCTTATATCAATCCACATATTTTCCCCATGCATTACCACTTCCTATCCTCTTACCACTTAGCTTCTTGTGAGCATGGACCTTGAGGTAGAGGACAACAGGAGAAAAACAAAGGCTTAAAGGAGCAAAACCAAAAGGCACACAAACCCACAAAAAGGAACCAAGCACAAGGACACCAACAAAAAGAGCACACTCACGTCAACATAGGAAAGGTGACCAAGATGCCAAGGAGAAGCTTGAAAGGCTCTAATGGAGGACAATTTTTCATCTCTAATAAGCCAAACACAACACCAAGCTCCCCCTTCTATTGTAATTTCCCCCAAAAAATAATGTTTTTGGTTAGATCTCCTAAAGTAGTGACTATTGCCTTGCATTAATAGTGGGTGTCAATGGATCTCCAGGTCATGTGGCTCGAAATGACTAGTTTTTTCAGGGAGACAGATCCCTGCCATTCACTGGGAAACATATGTGAAACGGGCCAGAAACATTTCTTAGAAGAGAAATGTTTCGAGAAACATACAAAAGCACCTCCCACTGTTTCTTTGTCATTTCAAATCTGGATTCATGCTTCTTTGCTTAATTTGATAACAATCAAAGGGGCCAAAAAGTTTCAATTCCAGTAAATAATTAAATTTGATTTATATTGAATAAAAGCACTTGTTGGATAAAGAATGTTCTGTCCCTTTCCATCTGATATTCCCATAAAAAATTTCCTTAAGGTACATATTTTAACCTGTTTATTGAAAATTGAATACTCTTTTTCAAAGTGAGTTTTTTTACAGGCTAATGGATCACTTTATCCATTTAAATCATGTCCATTTTGGATTTTGTCATTTTAGTGTAGCTGTCGAAAAGACCCAAAGCTGAAACACAGGATAAATGCCTGAAGAACGAACAAATGAAAAATGGAAGATCCTCTAGTGCCTTGTTGTATCCGACCCTGTATATGTTAAAGGGATTGTCTCCTAGTGAAATTACAGCTTCCATTGCATCTTTAACTGTTGTATCTATCATCTTGGCATATTAAGCCTCAACACAAGAGGAACCTCTTTCCTGCAATTTGGTCTCTGCAGACATGTCCTGCACATTTGGGAGAGGAATTTTAAGCTGACCTAGCTTTTCTTCCTGAACATCTCTACCATCCATGGAACATGCCTCATTATTCATCCCATAGATTTCACTGTGAGTAACAATATCTTCCACTGTTTTGTCTTTCTCAGGGGGATCTCTCTCCAACTCAGAAGATACATCTTCAATTTCACTGTCGCTGTCACAAGGATCATTATATTCATCTTCATCTTCATCTTCATCTTCACTCTGTTGCATTCAAATAGCTACTGTTTTAAAAATTTGATGAATTACAAAATAACTCAAATAATGTGAAACTTCATGAAAATGAAATGCTTTCCTTCAACAGAATATAAATGAAAAGCAAATATATAAATGACATTATAATGCACAGTAGCTATGTTAGTAAAAACAGAAGATAATGTTCAGTAAAATATAAAATGTCTCTGTGAATAAAAATTTGGAAGAATAACCAAGAAAAAAAGTGACAATTTTTTTTTTCACGTAAATATCTTGAGACATTATAAATAACTTCCCTCAAATATGATTTTTCATTTAGGTCAACAAAATTCAAAAATTGAAGTTGATAAAGGTGACAGAACAGATGTTTAATTCGTACAGCCAAAAAAATAAAAATGTGGTTTCTTCGTATTTGGTGGCTTTTTGCTACTATTGTATCACGTACTAATTCATATAAGACAGATCCCACCTCTACATCTTCTGAAAGATCTGCAGGATACAACTCTGCATTGAAAGCTGCAGTGCTTCGGTTCTCAAGGGGATCTCTTTCCAACTCAGAAGAGACATCATTTTCACTGTAGCTGTCATCAGGATCATGATATATGTCTTCATCTTCACTCTGTCGCACAGAAACCAAAATATCAAAAGAACTCAAATAATATCCAAATAAATGAAATCATGAAATACTGTTATGGAATACCAAAAGAACGAAAAAATAAAGCCCAAATAAAAGAAGTCATGAAATACTTTCCTCGTTTGACTTAGGATAACCAAAAACAAAATATACAATGACATTATAATCTACTAGCTCGTATATGACATCCCACCTCTACATCTTCTGAAAGATATGCAGAATCCAATTCAGCATTTACAACTGCAGTGCTCTGGTTCACGTCAACATCTTCAATTCTATTCTGAAAGTGCAGGATATGCAGGAAAAATATTAGGATCTTCCTTATCTTACAGCTTTCAGGAAGGAATTTAAGTTAAATGCATCTGAATACCAAACATAGAACTCAATTCCTTTATTACCCACAATGTGTTAAAAGACCAAACAAGTAAATTCCTCTATGGTAGGAGTGTCATAACACTGCTAAATGAACTGCTAGGTAAGAAATATACAAGTTCAAATTTGAGCTGCTCCATATTGTTTTCCAGCTGTAACATATGCCTATTCAATGACTGAAAATGCAGCAGAGACAACAATGTACATGAGCCTTGAATGTGAGATGTCATGCAAACAATAGGTAAGTACAACAAAGTAAAAGAAATGTTTTAACTCCAAAAAAATCCATTTTCTTTTCTAAGAGGATAACCATAACATCAAGACAAAAAGGACTCTTCAGATACACATTACCTCACGCCGTTGGAGTTCAATTGAACGCTTTAATGCTTTTCTCTTGGTTAAAAGGGTCTTAGGTTTTATTGTAAGTGGGCGGTAGTAATTTTTCCCTCGGTACACTATTATTGCATAGCCTTTGCTTACTTTATCGACTGACACTAAGATTCCCCCACTTTCAGCCTCCAGCATAAGTGCAGTGTATTTCACATCTGCTAGACTTTTTTCCTTAGATATGATTTTTACTAGTTCCCTATGCTTCCAATGTAAGTGCATGTTTTCCACTGTACCATCAAAGATACCTCGTCTCCCTGTTATATGGATCGAAACAAGCAAGGTATGCTACATTCAGCATCAATCATAAATGAACACAATCCATTTTACCATTTAATTTTACAAAGTCCAAGAAATGATAATCTCTTCAGATAAAAGTGCTTACCTAAAAGCAAGAATGCCCTCATTCTTAGACCAAGCTTGCGAAACATGAATCTCTCTTCATCAGTTATCGTCTCTTGATCTGATGATGGTTTGGCAGGCAATAAAAATGCCTCCACTTTGGCCAGTTCCTTCTCCGCTTTTGTAACCTTTCTTTGGGCCTGAAAATTCAGAATATATATAAAAAATATTTCACTACAATACAGTAATGAACTTAAATATCAATGTGAAATCAAGCAAGCAACCTAGAACATTTTTCAGTTGTAAATAATCTTCACTTGGAAGGTCTGGTTCATTTCATGAATGGGAGAAAATTGAAACCAACTAAATGACAAATCCACTGTATCAGATGCCATATGAACCTAACAGAGGGGCAGTTAAAACCAAATGAAGTGAATTCACGAAAAACACTTCTATTCTTTTTGTATTGGGCAAGAGATAAACTTACAATCTCTAACTTTCTCTCAATCTTTCTAGCTATATCAGCCTTTCTAGCCTTAGCTGCTGCCATCATCATCTTTTCCCGCTCTTCACTATCAATGTGCTTGGACCATCGGGATTTGGCTTCTAAAGATTCAGCCAAAGTACCAGCGAAACTGGGTGCCACTTCATCCTCTTCAAACCCATCTAGAATTGCTGAAGATGATTTTGATCGTGCCCTTTCTTCCTCGTCCTGAAGTTCCCTTGCATTGGCCTCCCTCTCCAGTAAAGCAGCTGAAACAGCAGGAGAAAGAAAGTCCTTTCCTCTATAAATGACAATGAACTCCTTATTTCTTGAAAGAAGAGTCCCTCCAGTAAGATTCTGCAATGGAGACTACTTGTAAAATTCCATGACAATATAACTTGCACATTATCCAAAGACACACTTTTAAAGAGCAGTCATTTTCCATAAATATGCATAATTGTAATCATTTTAGGTCCGTCCCTATATTGGTTCATTCTGTAAAACAGGCCATATGTAAGTTTTCATTTATAAAATCACAAAAATTTCAAATTTGTACTTCCTTACTTCCTGTCCATTTGTATATGAAACAAACAGCAATGCGAAATAAATGGATATACTCAGAAGGCTAAGCCTCATCACTCACGAAATTCAGACCCAACAAATGGCTAGAAAGGTCAAACAAGTACATCTCATTAGTACCCAGTACTGAAATTTTATTTCAGGATTATGACTGTAGACTTTATGGCACAAGGGAAGCCTAAAATTCCAAATGTAAAATCCAAAGAGATCAAACGTACTTGGAAGAATTCATCATAAACTGCACTTGAATTGGAAAAGGGGCAAGCAAAAGAAATGCAAAGCTAGAAGATTGTTTGTAATTTATAGTAAAGAGTGATTGTGTTCTTTCAGGAATTTAAATCAGATAATAAGGTTGACACTGTTGAATACTATCATATTAGCCATAAAAGGCAAGGCTTGCTGGAAAGGAATCTTAATTTAATTTTTTATGAAGATTAGCTGGCCCCTATAACAATTAATTCTTATAATCAGAAGTACGAAAAATATGTTAAATGTTCCAGCAGATTTCCCAAAGGCACTTATGGTACTAACAAACAGTTTAGTTTGCCTTAGTCTAGAATTAAATAGAGGCTTTTCCTCTTGCTTGGAACTGGTCATGACTAAACAACTATGGCTTGGTATTATCTTTGTTATTAAATGTGAGAGAGAGTGTGTGTATGGAGGGAAAGATGAATTGCACATTGATTCATGTGTGCCTTTTGTTTTATTAATGTCGAAGTAGTTACTGAAGTTGCAAGTGGTTACAACCATATCAATATACTATATATTCAATAACCCCTTCCCACCCTACCTTAATGACTAAACCAGAGACAACCACAGGTTTACCTTGAAATTTTACAAAGAGAATAGGACCAGGAGGTTTAGTCATTATGTCAGCAGTCTGCTCTTGAGTGGCAAAAGAATGAATACTGTTTACAGCGAAACAACACTACCAAGAACAGCAAGTACAGAATAATAATTGCATACTATACCATAACATAGAAGAGTATAAGAATGATACCAGCTTTGTATTCCCAGTAGGTAGTGCTCAATACATGTGTACAGTACAGGAAGGACTGGATATAAGCACCCTTTCCCCACCATACATCATTCTATTTATAAGGCAAATGACTCAACAGTTTGTCAAAACCATCAACCACCAAACATAACAAATAGATCATTACAATACTACCTAAAGTCTACAATACAATCATTAATCACATAGCAACATAGGCTATTAATTATGTAATTAATCAGATGCTGAGACCTATGACAATACTCAGATGACGGTCTACATTATCTCCCCCTTAAAACAAGTCGGAGTGCCTTCCCACACAACCCAAATACAACATGATAAAATAAGAATGAAGAGGGAAGGAAACAGACAGTCCTGTTGGAGTGATGGGTGTTGTAGAGCTTGCTGTTGAACCTGGCAGACACCCTTGCTGAAATTACATGGGTGAAAACTCGATGTGTCTAACAAGTGTGGTATGTTGAGCTTGTCTAGACAAAACCACTGCCCATTTCCACCTCATGGGAGGACAAAAGACTGCGCAGAATAGAGAATGCAGGAAAAAAACAGAATTATTCCAGTCTGCGATCCTGGTACAGAAAATGGAGGAAATTCATAGGAAGTTGCAAGCTTTATGCAACTGTACAGCTTCAAAATGAGAAAGTACGAAGGACCCAAGTGCCCGTATGCCGAGGACAATTGAAGGGGAGCATACAGATAGACTCCGCACATGAGGCTAAAAAGCACTCTTTTAGACCTCTGCAGCGGGCCGTACAGGCTCTCTCTGTGGGCTCAGCTGCAGCCTGGGTCCTCTGAGTAGTTCACATTTTCTGACATTTCTGACAGAGTCAAATTCACCAATAAAAATGACAGTTAGAAACAGAGCAACAAAGTTTATCTTTGATATGTGAGCTCATGTGCGTAAACCCGAGTTAAAAGCCCTCTGACATTATTTTAAAAGTGCTCAGCTCACGCAGTTTTGAAAGCCATGTGCGGAGACTAAGTAGTGCATGTGATCGTATAGTTGTGGCAAGTGGACACACAGCAGGATGGTCAGTCATACAGAATGTAGGCCGTAGGGGTGCAGGTTTTACGGTGGCAAGTCATACGGCCTTGGGCGTACAATGCCTGCTTCTCCTCCTTGCTGGTCGCATGTTTGATGGGCATATCGTGTTTGGCCTTTCCTGCTCTAAGTGGTCAAATGGAATAGACGTGGCATTCATCTGAAGCATACGTTGAACTATTGCAATGTTCGTAACTGTTGCATGGGCATATGTCTCTTCCTTGGATGTATGGTCTTCTTTGGATGTACCATCTAATGTTATGGCCATAGGTTATCAACTCACCTCCTTCATGGGCGTACGAACCTTTGCCCTTTTTGTTTTTTCAATGGCTTTGATTTATTTTTTCTTAATCAGCTCATTACCCATACCTTTGTCTTTTTGCTATGTGGGTCGTGATACTAAATTGTTCATATACAGGCGCTCAATATTAATTATATTAATATTTTCCATCTTCATCCTTGTCTGATATAATTTTAAGTGGGACCCGCTCACTGCACCTTTACATCCCATACTGTCCAAATTCACTAGTTGCTCAACCCTATTATTCAGTATTTTATTGATTGTAAATGACCCTAGCCATATTGCTTTGAATTTGTCCAGCTTGACTTCCCATTGACCACTCCTATTTAATATAACCACCCCCGACTTAAAATTTTCGTAACTTAACTATTTATTATGCTCATGCTTCCTCCATCTTTTTAATACCAGTGCCCTCGATTCAAAATTCATGTGCCAAAAGTGCTGGTCACAACCATACTTCCTTTGCTACAACATAGTCTCGATCGACCAATGTGCCATCTTTGTTCATTCATGGAGCATATCCATATCTGACTGTACATCAAAAATAGGCCGTACTTCACGTTTTATTATAATTTTATTTCTATACCCCACATTCAATCCCATTGAGGTTGGCTCGTTGGACGTCAAGTCAACTACCTGTTCAAATTGGTGGGCCAACTTATCATCGAACTCAGCACCCCTAATGTTGTACTCTCTGAACTCTCATAGGTAAGCCGACTATGATGTTAACAAGTGGGAAGCACTTGGCATCACCAACATCTGCTTTTGGTCATCTTGTTGTAAGCCTTGCCCTTCTTCAATCTCCATAATATCAATGTTATTGCAATCAGGTTGAAACAGTTCACAGTCTTCCGTCTACCAATGTGAACAAATTGTTGAGGGAGTTTGTCTCATCTTCAAAGCATGATTGTCACTCCAAGACCCATTCATCGTTCAACATCATTGTACCTTCGTTCCCATCCACTGAGCATCTTCTTTGAAGTCCAAATCTGATGATTCTGTTGAGATTGCTTCCTCATTGACTCCCTAATTCTTCAAATCTATGACATACTTCCAACGTTTGTTCTCAATGGAGATCAAATTATTTTTCCAATTATGGTCAGCTTTGGTTGCTATCAGACCCAATAGTGCATCATAGGTCTTGTTTTTCAATGAGATGACTACAAAATTCAACAAAAAGGGTTGAGTTCCAATAAATACATTATGTCCCATCAAAACACCCAATACCTTAATGCAATGTTGATATGCTCCTATCAATTGGAATATTAGAGACCACGTAGTTGGTTCCCCAAGATTCTTGCAAGTCTCCTCTGGAAGAAAATTCATGCCAGAATCACCTTTGATGATAGTTTTTATTGAATCCATGCCCATAATTTCCATATGCATGACTACCAACCGTCGGGCTAGATTCAACGTCACAAGCATCAAATCGATCACTTGGTCACCTAAAATGGGGGCCCTTCTATGGGTTTTTTCTTCGGCTTTTTGGTTTCCCCATCACCCGATGCTACACCATTTTATGTTAGGTGCATGGTTGTATGCTCCATGTCCAAGCCAATGTCTTGTATGGTAGCAATTATTGCATTCTTGAGTTTTGGAATGCTTTTCAAAAAGTCAACTATCTTCACAGGTATGGTTTGCAAGATTTGTCTTGCAATAGCTTGTCAAACTCGACTCTGCTTGTCAATGTACTTGTATGTTCATGCGACTAATGTCGTTCTTCGATCGTTGCCCTCTTGACTTCCAACCTTGCTTCGAGTAGCCTTTCCTTCTCCATATATGGATCAAGATAATTAGCTTTGTTCATTTGTGTTCTAACAATTGCCATAACCTCCTTGCCCTTAGCTACGTCAATCATATTTACATTGACTTGCTTTGGACAACTGCCATTGTTATGGTCCTCAAGCCCACACCATCTAAAGAGAAATCTCTTGCGAAATGGCCCCACTCATTGCACTCTTGACTTATACAATTGGGTGTCCTTGGGAGTCGTACTAAATCCAATCCCCGCCCCCACTATTATTTTGACGTTGTTAATTTCCTAGCAGTGTGGTGGGTGGTGTCAATTTCTCTCTTTGTGTGAACAATACTTGGCTGCTCATATTGCACAAAATATATGGGCAACCCTTTACCACATGCCCTATAACTTAACAAATCTCACAAAACATTTTTTTGGGCAGCTCACATTAGTGTGACCTTCTACCCAGTAGTTGATATGCCAAAGATCCTTGACATCATTCTTATTCTCTCCCTTGAGTTCATTATCCAAAGAATGCCTTTCCTCCAGGCTCGCATCGATCCAAGTTCACTATCATCACTGGAGTTGGGGTCATTTTTACTGCTTCTTCTTGAGCATAGATGTCTTATTCTCACTCTTAATGTCCATGGCTCAATTGTATGAGTCTTCATAAGACGAAGATGGGACTACCTTCATCTTCCTGTGCAATGAGGGTACTATTGACATTTTTGCCCCCACGGGCCAAAATTATCAACCTTACTATTCGGAGATGGTCTTATGGTACCAGTTTGTCTTGTAAATCAGTTTTTTTGGGGTCCTTAAATAGACACCTACAGCCATGTAAATTGGTAAAGACACCTACAACCATGCAAATCCCAAGGAGCCATCTACAACGATCATATAAAGCATGCAGTCTGTTCGAGGGAAAGACACCTATAGCACATTCAAAGGCCATATCCCTTATTCAAAATGTCACATACAGTCTTAAAGCTCCAGCCCTGTAGAAGGAACGACTTTGTGAGGTGTATAGGAGCCAATGAAGAATTAATAGCTACAACCATCCTTGAAGTTAACCTACAGACTTGTAGGTTCACTTTCAATGAAAGCACGGGATCAAAGGCAACATTTGCAGGGTTAGTTTCTCAGATTTTTTCCCAGGTGGTTCAACAAAAGGACGTGGGTGGATTTATGGTACAAGCTTTGTTGGTGGAGTGGTTCCAATACTTAGCCCCAAGGCTCATAAATTGGCTCGATACATGTTGAAATTTTTCGATAAAAATGCTATTTACCGTGCTCTTGATTCTCTACAACCTTCACATAAAACATGGGATGATCTACTTGAGGATGTTACAGGGGCCTTGGGTTGCGATTGAAGATACATATGTTCTACTTGTTGAGACATACTGCATATCTAGACTGTTTGAAAAGGCAGAGGTTGTTTTGTATGCGATGCGCAAACATGTGTATTCTTATAGGGTTACTGCATACAATACATTAATTAATGCCTTAGGCAAGGTTAGAAATATGCACAGAGCAAAAGAAATTAAATTGAAGGAAGATATCCTTCGGACTTTTTGTCCGAAGGAATACTTCGGAGAATTTGCAAACAAAAGCCCGCAGCCAACAAAGAAATTGGAACAAAATAAGGACGGTTACAAAAAACCTGAGTGCCTTACAAAAAGCCCAGGTGCCATACAAAAAACCCAGGTGCCCTTCAATTCTTCCAAAAACCCAGTTCCGAAGGACACCTGCCCTTGCGGAGGGCACTTGGTCGGTGAAGTGGACCTTTCCAATTTTTCTGAAGGGCACAGAGGAGAGACAAAAGCCCTTGCGAAGGGCAGAGACAAACAGTAGACCCTTCAAAAGTCCCAAAGGGCATGAAAAGATAAACAAAAGGAGACGAATTCCTTTGGACTTTTTGTCCGAAGGAATCCCTTCGGACGAAAAGTCTGAAGAAATTTGGGAGAAAGAAAAAAAACGCAGAATGGAAGAATTCAAGAAGGGCAAGAAACAAAGAATTCTGAAAGTATTCAAGGGAAGATAAAATGAAGTCCGAAAGAAATGAGAGTAAACATAAAGCCCGCAGGAATTTGAAAACCAAAAAACCCGAGGCATATAGAAGGAATAAATTCGGGGAAATTGGTAGGTAGAAATCTGAGGGAATTTACAAATTGCAAAAAACCCGAAGAAATGAGAAACAAGGCAAAGAAAGAAAAGGAGGGAAGATATCCTTTGGACAAAAAGTCCGAAGGAATACTTCGGAGAATTTGCAAACAAAAACCCGCAGCCAACAAGGAAATAATAAAAGCTAAGGATAAGCCAACAAAAATGCAGCCAACAAAAAGTCCGAAGGGCAAGACTGTATAAGTCCAAAGGAAATGGACCAAAAACAAAGCTCGCGGGAATTTGGAAGTAGAAAACTTGAAGGAAAGAATGATCATAACAGGAAATCGAAAAGAAATAGACAAAAGGGGATGCAAGACAAAAGTCTGCAGCCTCCAAAAAGTCTGCAGAAAATCCGAGACCAAAGGAAATCTGTAGATAACAAAAGAATATCCGAAAGAATTAGGCTAAGGGGTTGAAACAGGATAATAGACCAAATATAGACAAGATTATCAGAAAATAGAATCCCGCCAAAAATAGACAAGCCACGAACAAGCCAGACCAAAATAAGAGAAAATACATGCAAGCAAAGGCTATTTTCGGTTGACTGGTCAAAGCTTTAGTTGATTGGTTGTTGAAGTCAAGCTCATCTCCGAGTCAAACTCGTGCTTTCAAACGTTCCAACTCAGGTTCCAACGTTTCAATTCGAGTTCTAATTTTAGCATGGTGTGGATTTCATGCATGCTCTTGTTTATCTCATGCTTTCAAACGATCAAACGGCTCAAGAGGAAGTCCATATTTGGAGGTGGGTGTAGCATTTTGCATGATAAGAGTTTGACTTTCAAAAAACCCACCGTCCATTTCCTCTAACGCCAAAGAGCTTCATGCAAAACAAATAGACTTTTTGTAAACGCTGAGTTGGACGGATTTAGCCTCTCCTATTTTTCCAACGCCAACTCTTGGTTGTAATTTTCTATATAAGATGGCTTTTCAGCGTTGAATTGTATCCCTCTCTTGGTAAGACCAGACTCTGCCATTGGTGAGTTGTGTAACCTCTTCAATCAATAGAAATATTGTACTTTCAGATTTCAAGTGCTAGCATAGTGTACATTCATTCAGCGATTTGCATACGTGGTAGATTTCTCTCCCTTCCCAAATTTTGATTCGTACCTAGTTGCTAGCTCATCATATTATGCAGGTCATGTTCAGTGTTCTATATGTCTTTTGTTGAAGCTGTAAGTGGATGTTAGGTGGCTGCAAAGTGTCTTGTATCAGATCTCTCTCCATCGTTTTCCCTCACGTTTTGATCATTGGATTGAACCTTCTCATGAAATATTTATGCATAGTGATAAATTGAAATCAAAGGTCTTCTTTTTCCTTTGTTTGATTCAGTGTTCAAGGTTCCAAGTAGAGTGGATCAATATTTTGGTGTATCACCGTCATTAGGTAGGATTTTCCTTTCAAGTTTCTTTCTCCCTTTTCCATGGTAGATTCGCAGCACAGAGTAGAGATCCATTGATACATCTTACAGGAACTAGCCTTCTCTGGAGGTTCTTCTCACCATTGAAGCATCCACTCTCGTGAGAAGATCCCATTGTTTCAACCGGAGAGAGGATTGGCCATTTCAGCACGTCTTCGATTCAGGGTGCAACTCTAGGTTGACAACAAGTACCAACACTTCAATAAACCATAGTTTCTTCAAGCCGTCAACAAGTTCTTTTTCAAGTTTTTCCAACAATTCTTTGAGTCTTTTGTTATAGGCATGAACATTCTTGTGTTTAACCTGTTGGGTATTATAGATTTCTACAACAATCTCATTGTCATCTCTGAGGAGATCAAGTTCATTCTTGAATGCTTTCCTCAGTTTATCCATGTAACCTTAGCAATGTTTGGTGCATTAGTGTACCAATCAATGGCCACTCCTTGAAGTGTGGTTGGAAAGAACCGCAACCAAAGATGTCCATATGTCCACCCACTAGAAGTCTTGATTGTAACAGATCCTGCAATGTTGTATGGGATCTTTTGATCCCTCACCAATGAACTTTGGCAGCTTCTGCTTTTCTAGAGATGGAGTTGATGGGGTAGCCATGGCTCTGGTTACAAGTTGCTTTTGACATGGCTCTTTGAATACCATTCTCCTTCTATAGAAGGTCTACATTAGATGTTCCATTGCTCTCTCAACACTATCAAACATGTCGCAATGCTCGATCCTTCCTTCTGTAGGGATTCATATACTATCTTGCTCGCCAAGTCCTATTTTTGTGCTACTCCCTCCAACTTGGTGTTTGGGCTGCCTCAGATGGTTCATGTGATTCTCTTGCAGCCCACTCCAACCCAACCTGGTCAACAAGGTCCAAACTTCCTTCCTCCGAAAGGGGCTATGTAAATCTCTATGCAATCCTTACTCATGAGAAGTATAACTTCTTTCTCCCCTCCTTAACTAGGTTGTCATCGTCTCCCACCTTTGTTCAAAGTCAAAAGCATTAATGATTTCTCATATGACGACGGTCCCCTTCTTGAACTCTTTGAATCATTGTAATTACTTTTGTTTTGTGTTTCATAGTTATGTTCGGTATAGAGATCTTATAGATAATGTAGTGCCTCATCGATAATAAGTATTGTCGACCGACAGTCACTTTGAACCGATTTTAACATGTCCTGACATTCTTTAAGGGCACAATGCCATAATGTAGTGCCTCGTCGACAATAAGTATTTTAGACCAATAGTCAATTTGAACTGATTTTAACTTGTCCTGACATTATTTATGGGCATGACACCATCATGTTTATAGTGAAAATACACTACCAAGAACAATAAGTACAAAATAATAATTACATAACATACCCTAGCATAGAAGAGTATAAGAATAATAGTAGCTTTGTATTCCCTGTGGGCAATGCTCGATACAGATCTGTGCAGTACAAGGCCCTGAAACAAGCGTCCTTTCCCTGACATCATTCGATTTATAATATAAATGACTCAATGATTTGTCGATTGACACAACGGTCAACAACTGAACATAACCAACAAGACATTACAATACTACGCAAAGTCGAGAATACAATCAATAATCACATAACAACATAGGCTATTAATTATGTAACTAATTTGACATTGACACCCATGACAATACAATCTATAATCACATAACAACATAGGCAATTAATCATGTAATTAATTTGACGTTGACACCCATGACAATACTAAGATGACGGTCTACAAAGACAAATGTCTTCATTATCAACCAATTGTTGAATGGAGTGATAATGAACCTCAATGTGTTTTGTTTTGATATGGTACACCGGGTTCGTTGCCAACTTCAAAACCCCATGATTGTCAAAGAAGAGTTGAGTAGGTACACTTTGGGTTATCTATAAAGCAAGTAAAATTCTACAAAATCACATTGCTTCACAACCTGCAAAGTTAATTGCCTTGTATTTTGCTTCAGTGGAAGAGAAAGCAACTATATCCTTAAGTTTGATTTGCCATGAAACAAATGTTGAATTTAGGGCAAAAGTGTAACTAGTAGTTGATCTCAAAGTATCAACTAACTTGGCCCAATCAGAGTCTGTAAATCCAAACAACATCAAATCTTTGGACATCCAATACAATATGCCCAAGTCAAGTTTTCCTTTAACATATCGTCAAACAAATTTTGTTGCTCGCCATTGAACTAGTTTTTATTGTCACAAGAACGGAGAAAGGCAACTAACGCAACATAGATCTAGTCAAGTGGATGTAAGATAATTAAAACTGGCCACCAACTGTTTATAGAGTGATTCATCAACAGATGGTGAACCATCATAGGCTCAACTTTAGCCCGATCTCCATTTGTGTAGTAGATGGATTTCTCTCTATCATCCAGAATTTCTCTAAGAGTGTTTTGGCATAGTTTATTTGCACAAAGCTAGTATGCTCAAATTGTCAAAACTCTATACACCTAACCAATAATGTAGGAGGCCTAAATCAGTCATGTCACATAAAAGAACATAAATCATTCTTCACTTGCTTAAGTGTTGTGGCTCCACTATTAGTGATGGCAAGATCATCAACATAGAAAATGAGTATCACTATGTCATCACCATTGCTTTTGACAGAGATTCAAATCAAAAAGACCTTTTGAATCAAGGATCTTTAAGATGCTGATCAATTTCGATGTCCAAGGGTCGTGGACCCTGCTTAAGTCCATACAAGGACTTAATGAGCCTGAAAACTTGGTGGTCTCTCCTTGGTACCCAGTATCCTTCCGGTTTTAAAATTTAAACTTCCTCATCCAAATCCCCCCTCAAGAAGGTACTCATCACATGGAAGCAAATCCACCAATTCCCAAGTATGATTCTTCATCAAGGCATCATATTCAATCCGCATGGCTTCTTCCCACCAAGGTTTTCCCTTGGCTTCTAAATGCGATTGTGATTCGATCGCCTAAAATAGATCTGATGAAAAATCAAAATGAACATGCTCATTGGAACCAACGATTTGTTTCCTTGCTCTTTGAGACCATTCATTTGACTGAAAAAAATCACTGTTGTCACCCTGGAGTTGCACTCTGAATCGAAGACGTGCTGAAATGACTAATCCTCGCTCCAATTGAAACAATGGGATCTTCTCATGACAATGGGTGCCTCAATGATGAGAAGAACCTCCAGAGAAGGCTGCTTCCTATAAGATGTATCTGAGGATCTCAACTTCTACGCTACAAACTGTCTGGAGAAAAGGGGAGAAAGAACTTAAAAGGAAATCTTAGCTAAAATGGTGATACACTTAATTTGCTTGATCCACTCAAATCGAGCTTCTAAGAACACTGATTCAGACAAGGAAGAGGCAGAACTTCAACTCCAATTGATCAATACACATAAGTATTTCACGAAAAGGTTTAATCTAATGATCTAAGCTTGAAAGAAATGAAAAAATAGGCCTAATGAAAGGCACTAAACAACCATTAATATCCATTATAAAGCCAAAAAAGGGATCATTTTTACAAAGCTGAAAAGCCATTAATATAGAAAATTTACAAAAGCCAAGAGGTAGCGTTTGAAAATAGAAAGGGAGTAAACTCAAACCAACTTAGCATTTACAAAAGTCTATTTTGTCTTGCATAAAAATTCTTTGCGTTGAAAAGGACGGTGGCTAATCTTGAGAAGTCAAAATCATGCAAAAATGATACGCCCACCTCCAAATATGGACTTCCTCTTGAGCTGTTTGATCGTTTGAAAGCATGAGATAAACAAGAGCATACATGAAATCCACGCCATGCTAAAATTAGAACTCCAATTGAACGTTGGACGCTGAGTTGGAACGTTTGAAAGCACGAGTTGATCCGGAGATGAGTTTGACTTCAACAACCAGTCAACTGAAGCTTTGACCAGTCAACCAAAAATAGCCTTTGCTTGCATGGATTTTCTTTTTATTTTGCTCTACCTGTTCGTGTCTATTTTCTACGGACTTCTATTTTCTACCCAAGTCCAATTATTCCTTAGAAATTCTGTCTTGCCTTTGTTTTTTTTATGATTTGCTTTCAGAATTATATTGGCTTCTCTTTCAGATTTTTTCCTTTCCTGTGGACTTTATTTCCTGGCTTTACCTTGGTTGTATTTCCTTCAGAATTCTTGTTGACCTCTCTTTGGATTTCCTTCGGACTATCTCCTGTTGACTCATCTTTTTCCTGTTGACTTCTCTTTTTCCTATTGACTTTATGTTCACCCCCTATTTCTTTTGGGATTCTTTGTTGTCTCATTTCCTCGGTTTTTTTGTCTTTGCCTTTGTTTTGTTCCTATTTCTTTCGGAATTTTCATTCCCTGCCCTTCGGAATTTTATGTTATCTCCCATGGCTTTGTCATTTCCTTTTCTACGGATTTTTTGTCAAGCCCCTTGGATTATTATGTTTGCTATTTTTTCGAAAGATGTCCTCCCACAAACTTCCTTTTGCCTTTGCTTATATTTTCTTCGAGTTTTGTCTTTCAATTTCCTTTGGACTTTTATCTTAAGGCACCCGAGCTTTTTGGAAACATCCTTTCCGAAGGGTACATTGCCCTTCGGATTTTTTAATTTGTCCTTTGAACTTTTTCGAAGGAATTCCTTTGGGCTTTTTGTCCGAGTCTATTTGTTTGTTCTTCAATGTCTGCAACTTCGGATTCTTCACTGCTTGTTACTTATAAAAAGAGATAAGTAATTCACCCTGAGAAACCCGAAATACACTATCCTGAGTAATTCGGGTTTCTAAACCCGAATTACTTCTACTAATAAAACTTTCATAAGCAAAGCACTTCTTCTCAAAACCCGATTTGCACTGTCAAGAGTAATTTGGGTTTTCCAACTCGGATTACTTCTGCTAAGGGGTTTCAACTGTTGATTACTCATAAAGTGAAATAAGTTGTCTCTTGTAAAACCCAAAGACTTCTCCTTTCAAAAACCCAAAGTATTTCGCTGTGTAAAACCCAAAGTCTTGTTTGAATGCCCACCCTCTCACACTTAGGCAAAATTTTGGTATGTAGGCCAAAAAATGGCCAAAATTTCTGGCGACTCGCAGGGAACTATGCCCGCTATGCTTGAGAACTCAGACCATATAAATGCTATTTTAACTCCCAAAACAACGATAAACCTGGTTTTTGACTAAAAATCTCCTCTGATCATGGCTGAAGTAACCTTTCTCCTTCAAAATAAGAAGGAAAACACACGAAAGCAGGAAAACTAACTAAGAAGCAAATGTGCAAACAAATACTTATTGGAACAACATTAAATGAAACAATTGTGCTTGAACAACACTTGGAGGAAAGCAAAACAAATAAGAAACCTAGCTAACCATGATAAAGCATTATCCACCTAGATCAAATGGAAAATTCTTGAACTCACTCCTTCCAAGAGATGGTACAAGTTGCAAAGCAGGATGCTTATTAATCATAACCTTTGATGAGGCATTTTCCTTGTCCACCAATTGTATTAGCATCTTCTCAAATGAGTCATCAACAACAAACCAGTCACCAACAAAGACAAACTCATCAAGTACCCCCTGATCTTTTTCATATTGCTTGTCATCTACCGCCTTGTCAAGTGATACCTCATCTATGCATGGTTCTTGAGTGACCACATCCTTCTTATTGACTGTTGTAAGTTCATCCAACGCTTCAAAGAGCTTTGAGTAAGCAACCTAATCTGTACTGTGACCTTGACTAGGTGATTCTTGATCAAATTTTTCGTAAACGTGTCCTTCAATAGACAACATATCCATACAAAGTTCTTCAATCTCCTGAAGAGATTCAAGGTACAGCTGCCAATCATCTTTTTGTTCCTCATTTTGATCTTTAGAATCAGCTTGGAAGCTATCTAGATCCTTCTCAACAGGAGATATCTGTAACTCACGTATGACTTCAATTTATACCGGCTCCTCTTGAAGTTCCTCTACATCAAAATCAGTCTTCTCACTCTCAACTATAAGTGGATGCTCAACTACAACCTCAAGTGAAGTATCAATAGGAAATTCTTCCTCAAACACACCTGAAGCATCCTCTACACACTCTGCAATAACTTGACCTGTAGCTGCAACCTCTTTCTCAATCCTCCAAAGAATAGGTTCCTCCTGAGGAAGGCAAATGGTGGGAGGGTGATGAAATTCATTTGTTTGAAAGGAAAAATGAAGCATGGAAGGTTGATCATGATCATATTTTTGAATCTTGAGGGCAATGGAATTATCTAGAGAGTTTTGGAGAGGAGGGAAAGAGAAACTCTTAAAGACCTTTGTATTATGTTCCTTCCACTTGCCCATTACCTCATCAAAGTTTGAACCCTGCTTGTCTTCCTGGACAACTTGAGCTTGAGGGATGATTGGTAAGGAAAGGGGACTATAGGAAGGTTTAGTCTCATGAATAGGCTCTTGAATACAATTAGGAAGCTCCCTTGTCACACATTGGGCATGATTAAGAACTTCATGAGAATAAGCACAAGAACCCTTTGTAGACAATTGGTTTAATTCGATTTTCTGCCTCTCCCAAACCTCCATCTTTTCCAATACAAGAATACACAGCCCATTTATCTCTTCTGAATCATTAGACACATTTTGAAATAGACCATTCACTTCCTCATAGTGAGAGTTAGAACAAACCTTTCTTGCATATGCTAGTATTTTGAGCTCTATTTCGTTCATTCTTTCTTGAAGGCAAGGTTGCTCATATGCAACATCGTAGCCATATGGGGAAGATGAAATCTGGTCCTAAGACTGGTATGGCTCACAAGGACGGGAAGACTCATGCTATTGATAATAAGGATCATGAGAAACTTGATAAGACTCAACATAGCTTTGATAATACTCTTGAAAAGGCTGATTAGGCTCATAAAAAGGGTCATAGGTATCATGACAAGAGTGGTATGATCCATCATTAGACTAATAAGGAAACATAGCATAGGAATTCTCTTCATACACAACCATCAAAATTCATTCATGATAATGCAATAAAATAGACTTACATGAAAATTGTGCCTAAACTATTAGAATCAATTGCTTGATCTTGGAATCACCAAATACTTCTTGAAGAACACTGTTGCAACTGCAATTTCATCAAGACTAGCTCCAATAGGTTCCATCGGACGTGTCAAAAACTGTTGTCAACCTGGACTTTCACCATGAATCGAAGACGTGCTGAAATGGCTAACCCTCACTCTAATTGAAACAATGGGATTTTATCACAAAGGTGAGTGCCTCAATGATGAGAAGAACCTCCAGAGAAGGCTGCTTCCTGTAAGATGTATCAATGAGGATCTCAACTTCTACGCTACAAACTGCCTGGAAAAAAGGAGAAAAAGAACTTGAAAGAAAATCCTAGCTAAAATGGTGATACACCTAATTTGTTTGATCCACTTAAATCGAGCTTCTGAGAACACTAATTCAGACAAGGAAGAGGCAAAACTTCAACTCCAATTGATCAATACACAAGTATTTCACGAAAAGATTTAATCTAATGATCTAAGCTTGAGGGAAATAAAAAAATAGGTCTAATGAAAGGTACTAAACAGCCACTAATATCCACTATAAACTCAGCAAAAGACGTTCAAACACAGAACGTGACCTGTATAAATGACCATCTAGTAACTAGATACGAATCCAAATTTGACAAGGAAAAAAGAAAATCTTTCGCTTAGGCAAATCTATAACAAAAGTACACTATACCAGCTGTTAGAAATTGAAAAAACACAGTCCTCTTCTTATTGATTCTGAAAAAAATTATAACACAAACTTTGACAAAAAATTTCTTGCCAAAAAAGAGATCATTTTTACAAGGCTGAAAAGCTATTAATATAAAAAAATTACAAAAGCCAAGAGGTGGCGTTTGAAAATAGAGAGGAAAAAAACTCAAACCAATTCAACGTTTACAAAAGTCTATTTTGTCTTGCATGAAATTTTCTTGCGTTGAAAAGGATGGTGGCTAATTTTGGGAAGTCAAACTCTTATCATACAAAAATGCTACGCCCACCTCCAAATATGGACTTCCTCTTGAGTTGTTTGATCGTTTGAAAGCATGAGATAAACAAGAACATGCATGAAATCCACGCCACGCTAAAATTAGAACTCCAATTGAAACATTGGAAGCTGAGTTGGAATGTTTGAAAGCACAAGTTGATCCGGAGATGAACTTGACTTCAACCAGTCAACTGAAGCTTTGACCAATCAATCGAAAATAGCTTTTGCTTGCATGGATTTTCCTTTTATTTTGGTCTACATGTTCGTGTCTATTTTTTGCAGACTTCTATTTTCTATCCAAGTCCAATTATTCCTTCGAAACTCTGTCTTGCCTTTTTTTATTATTTCCTTTTGGAATTCTATTGGCTTCTCTTACGGATTTTTTCCTTTCCTGCTGACTTTATTTCCTGGGCTTTACCTTGGTTGCATTTCCTTCAGAATTCTTGTTGACCTCTCTTTGGATTTCCTTCAGACTATCCCCTATTGACTCATCTTTTTCCTGTTGACTTTATGTTCACCCCCTATTTCTTTCGGGATTCTTTGTTGTCTCATTTCCTCGGACTTTTTGTCTTTACCTTTGTTTTGTTGCTATTTCTTTCAGAATTTTCATTTCCTGCCCTTCGAAATTATGTTATCTTCCATGGCTTTGTCATTTCCTTTTCTACGGATTTCTTGTCAAGCCCCTCGGATTATTATGTTTGCAATTTTTCCAAAGGATTTCCTCCCACAAACTTCATTTTGCCTTTGCTTATATTTTCTTCAGGTTTTATGTCTTTCAATTTCCTTCGGACTTTTATCTTAAGGCACCTGGGCTTTTTGCAAGGCACCCGCATTTTTTGGAGGGCACCCGAGCTTTTTGGAAACGTCCTTTTTGAAGGGTACATTGCCCTTCGAATTTTTTAATTTGTCCTTTGAACTTTTCCGAAGGAATTCCTTAGGGCTTTTTGTTCGAGTCTATTTGTTTGTTCTTCAATGTCTGCAACTTCGGATTTTTCACTACTTGTTACTTATAAAAGAGCTAAGTAATTCACCCTGAGAAACCCGAAATGCACTATCCTGAGTAATTCGGGTTTCTAATCCCAAATTACTTCTACTGATAAAGAAATCATAAGCAAAGCACTTATCAAAACCCGATTTGCACTGTCAAAAGTAATTCAAATTTTCCAACCCAGATTACTTATGCTGATAAAACTTTCATAAGCAAAGCACTTCTCAAAACCCGATTTAAACTGTCAAGAGTAATTTGGGTTTTCCAACCCGGATTACTTCTGTTGAGAGGTTTCAACTGTTGATTACTCATAAAGTGAAATAAGTTGTCTCTCGTAAAACCCGAAGACTTCTCCTTCCAAAAACCCGAAGTCTTCTACTATGTAAAACACGAAGTCTTGCTTGAATGCCCACCCTCTCACACTTAGGCAAAATTTTGGTATGTAGGCTAAAAAATGGCCAACATTTCTAGTGACTCACAGGGAAGCATGCCCGCTATGCTTGAGAACTCAGACCATATAAATGCTATTTGAACTCCCAAAACAACGATAAACCTAGTTTCTGACTAAAAATCTCCTCTGATCATAGCTGAAGTAACATTTCTCCTTCAAAATAAGAAGGAAAACACACGAAAGCAGGAAAACTAACTAAGAAGCAAATGTGCAAACAAGCACTTATTGGAACAAAACTAAATAAAACAACTGTGCTTGAACAGCACTTGGAGGAAAGCAAAACAAATAAGGAACCTAGCTAACCATGATAAAGCATGATCCACCTGGATCAAATGGAAAATTCTTGAACTCACTCGTTCCAAGAGATGGTACAAGTTGCAAAGTAGGATGTTTATTAATCATAACCTTTGATGAAGCATTTTCTTTGTCCACCAACTGTATTAGCATCTTCTCAAATGAGTTATCAGTAGCAAACCAGTCACCAACAAAGACAAATTCATCAAGTACCTCCTGATCTTTTTCATATTGCTTGTCATCTACCACCTTGTCAAGTGATACCTCATCTATGCATGGTTCTTGAGTGACCACATCCTTTTTATCGACTGCTGCAAGTTCATCCAGCGCTTCAAGGAGCTTTGAGTAGACAACCCAATCTGTACTATGACCTTGAATAGATGATTCTTGATCAAATTTTTCGTAAACGTGTCCTTCAGGAGACAACATATCCATACAAAGTTCTTCAATCACCTGAAGAGATTCAAGGTACAGCTGCCATTCATTTTTTTGTTCCTCATTTTGATCTATAGAATCAGCTTGAAAGCTATCTAGATCCTTCTCAATAGTAGATACCTGTAACTCACGTATGACTTCAATTTGTACCAGCCCCTCTTGAAGTTCCTCTACATCAAAATCAGTCTTCTCACTCTCAACTATAATTGGATGCTCAACTACAACCTCAAGTGAAGTATCAATAGGAAATTCTTTCTCAAACACACCTAAAGCATCCTCTACACTCTACAAAAACTTGCCCTGTCACTGCAACCTCTTTCTCAATCATCCAAAGAACAGGTTTCCCCTGAGGAAGGGAGATGGTGGGAGGGTGATGAAATTCATTTGTTTGAGAGGAAAAATGAAGCATGGGAGGTTGATCATGATCAAATTTTGGAATCTTGAGGGCAATGGAATTATCTAGGGAGTTTTGGAGAGGAGGGAAAGAGAAACTCTTAAAGACCTTTGTATTATGTTCCTTCCACTTGGCCATTACCTCATCAAAGTCTGAACCCTGCTTGTCTTCCTGGACAACTTGAGCTTGAGGGATGATTGGTAAGGAAAGGGGACTATAGGAAGGTGTAGTCTCATGAATAGGCTCTTGAATACAATTAGGAAGCTCCCTTGTCACACACTGGGCATGATTAAGAACTTCATGAGAATAAAAAGAACAAGAACCCTTTGTAGACAATTGATTTAATTCGATTTTCTGCCTCCACCAAACCTCCATCTTTTCCAATACAAGAATACACAGCGCATTTATCTCTTCTGGATCATTGGACACATTTTGAAATAGACCATTCACTTCCTCATACTGAGAATTAAAACAAACCTTTCTTGCATATGCTAGTATCCTGAGCTCTATTTCGTTCATTCTTTCTTGAAGGCAAGGCTACTCATATGCAACATCGTAGCCATATGGGGAAGATGAAATCTGGTCCTAAGACTGGTATGGCTCACAAGGACGGGAAGACTCATGCTATTGATAATAAGGATCATGAGAAACTTGATAAGACTCAACATAGCTTTGATAATACTCTTGAAAAGGCTGATTAGGCTCATAAAAAGGGTCATAGGTATCATGACAAGAGTGGTATGATCCATCATTAGACTAATAAGGAAACATAGCATAGGAATTCTCTTCATACACAACCATCAAAATTCATTCATGATAATGCAATAAAATAGACTTACATGAAAATTGTGCCTAAACTATTAGAATCAATTGCTTGAGCTTGGAATCACCAAATACTTCTTGAAGAACACTGTTGCAACTGCAATTTCATCAAGACCAGCTCCAATAAGTCCCACCGAGCGTGCCAAAAACTGTTGTCAACCTAGAGTTGCACCTTGAATCGAAGACGTGCTGAAATGGCTAGTCTTTGCTCCAGTTGAAACAATGGGATCTTCTCATGAGGGTGGGTGCCTCAATGATGAGAAGAACCTCCAGAGAATGCTGGTTCCTATAAGATGTATCTATGAAAATCTCAACTTCTACGCTACAAATTCCCTGGGGAAAAGGGGAGAAAGAATTTGAAAGAAAATCCTAGCTAAAATGGTGATACACCTAATTTGTTTGATCCACTCAAATCGAGCTTTTGAGAACACTGATTCAGACAAGGAAGGGGTAGAACTTTAACTCCAATTAATCAATACACAAGTATTTCACGAAAAGGTTTAATCTAATGATCTAATCTTGAGAAAAATGGAAAAATAGACTTGATGAAAAGCGCTAAATAGCCACTAATATCCACCATAAACTCAACAAAAGATGTTCAAACACAAAACGTGCTCTGCATAAATGACCAGCTAGTAACTAAGTACGAATCCAGATTTGACAAGGAAGAAAGAAAATCTTTCAGTTAGACAAATCTATAACAAAAATACACTATACAAACTGCTGGAAATTGAAAAAACACAATCCTCTTATTGATTTTGAAAAAGATTACAGCACAAACTTTGGCAAAAGTTTTCTTGCCAAAAGAGGGATCATTTTTACAAGGCTGAAAAGCCATTAATATAAAAAATTTACAAAAGTCAAGAGATGGCGTTTGAAAATAGAGCAAGTAAACTCAAACCAACTCAGCCTTTATAAAAGTCTATTGTCTTGCATGAAAATTTCTTGCGTTGAAAAAGACAGTGGCTAATTTTAGGTAGTCAAACTCTTATCATGCAAAAATGCTACGCCCACCTCCAAATATGGACTTCCTCTTGAGTTGTTTGATCGTTTGAAAGCATGAGATAAACAAGAGCATGCATGAAATCCACGCCATGTTAAAATTAGAACTCCAATTGAAACGTTGGAAGCGGAGTTGGAACGTTTGAAAGCACGAGTTGATCCAGAGATGAGCTTGACTTCAACAACCAGTCCACTGAAGCTTTGACCAGTCAACCGAAAATAGCCTTTGCTAGCATGGATTTTCCTTTTATTTTGGCCTGCCTATTCGTGTATATTTTCTGCGGACTTCTATTTTCTGTCCAAATCTAACTATTCCTTCGGAATTTTGTCTTGCCTTTGTTTTTTTATTATTTCTTTTCAAAATTCTGTTGGCTTCTCTTTTAGATTTTTTCCTTTCCTGCGGACTTTATTTCTTGGCTTTACCTTGACTGCATTTCCTTCAAAATTCTTGTTGACCTATCTTTGGATTTCCTTCGGACTATCCCCTATTGACTCATCTTTTTCCTGTTGACTTCTATTTTTCTTGTTGACTTTATGTTCACCCCCTATTTCTTTTGGGATTCTTTGTTGTCTCATTTCCTCAGACTTTTTGTCTTTACCTTTGTTTTGTTCCTATTTCTTTCAAAATTTTCATTTTCTGCCCTTCGGAATTTTATGTTATCTCCCATGGCTTTGTCATTTCCTTTCTATGGATTTCTTGTCAAGCCCCTCGGATTATTATGTTTGCAATTTTTTTGAAAGATGTGCTCCCACAAACTTCCTTTTGCCTTTGCTTATATATTCTTTGGGCTATCTTTCAATTTCCTTTGGACTTTTATCTTAAGGCACCCTGGCTTTTTGGAAACGTCCTTTCCGAAGGGTACATTGCCCTTCGGATTTTTTAATTTGTCCTTTGAACTTTTCTGAAGGAATTCCTTCGGGTTTTTTGTCTGAGTCTATTTGTTTGCTCTTCAATGTCTGCAACTTCGGATTCTTCACTGCTTGTTACTTATAAAAAGAGATAAGTAATTCACCCTGAGAAACCCGAAATGCACTATCCTAAGTAATTTGGGTTTCTAAACCCGAATTACTTCTACTAATAAAACTTTCATAAGCAAAGCACTTCTCAAAACCCGATTTGCACTGTCAAGAGTAATTCGGGTTTTCCAACCCGGATTACTTCTGCTGAGGGGTTTCAACTGCTGATTACTCATAAAGTGAATAAGCTGCGTCTCTTGTAAAACCCGAAGACTTCTTCCAAAAACCCGAAGTCTTCTACTGTGTAAAACCCAAAGTCTTGCTTGAATGCCCACCCTCTCACACTTAAGCAAAATTTTAGTATGTAGGCCAAAAAATGACCAACAATCACCCTCCTGGACATCTTGCATTGAGGTATAATACCACTTAGGCCTCCACTACTAAGATACTTGAGATGTTTGAACCACAATTTGAGTTGTTGCCAACTCAAATATCCTCCATTGATATACTTGTGGTGGCCAAGCCCCACCTTGAGTGGTCTCCAACTCTGAAGATTGTTGTCAGTCAAGGGAAGGAACATTATCCCTTATAACCACCTAGAACTTGATTCCTCATCTTCCAATGGAATCACAACACTAGTTCCAACCATATTAGTGACTGTCTGTTGGTTAGTACTGTAAGAAAAGAAAGTTTTTTTTAATTTCATATCAACATCTCTACTAATGATTACCTTGTTGGTAGAAACATCAAAAAGTCTTTAAGCCTTAGCCTGCCCACTATAGCTAACAAAGAAACATCCGTTACTCTTGGAATAACTTACTCCTCTTTCCATCAAGAACGAAAATATAAGCGACTGAACCAAAAATGCAGAGATGATTTATCTTTGGTGTTTGTCCTAACCATGATTCTTCAGAAGTAAACTCTTGCAAGGCTTTGCACAGACTTTTATTCAGGAGATATACTGCCGCATGAACTGCTTCACCCCAAAATCTATATTGCACACCTTTGGTGTGCATCATGCATTGGGTCATCTCCAAATAGTAATGTTCCTCCTTTCAACAACTGCATTCTATTGAGGGGTGTACGGAGATGAAAATTGCCTCTAAATCCCTTCATTTTCAAAGTAATTCTTTAACTTTTTGAAAGTTAACTGTCCACCATTATTTGACTTGATAGTTTGTATACATCTACTAATTTATTTTTCTACCATTGCTTTGAATTTGGCAAAGGAACTAGAACATTCAAATTTATTCTTCAGAAAGTAGAACCACAATTTCCATGAGAAATCATCAACTAAAGGAATAAAATGTCTTGCTTCTAGAACAGTTGGTGAGTTCTAGGATGGTTTGCACAAATATGCATGAATGAGATCAATAACCCCTTTGACACGCACACCCCTTCAGTAGGAAATGGATTTATATTCTGATTTCCAGCCAAGTATCTTGCATAGATGTCCTATTTCCCTTGCATAGAAGGTAGCTTTTGAACCATACTTGTTCGGTTAAGTGTGGATATATACTTAAATTTCAAATGGCAATACCTTTCGTGCCAAGGAATGCTATGATCATACTCCACAGCCAATGCATGCAAATTAACTAAGGCAAGATCAACTAGCCTGTACAACCTCTTTGCCCAATTCCAAGAGCAAACATTCTTCCTTGCTTGACATATGAGACGATACATATCTCACAACAAAAATACACATCAATGTTAGGATTATTTGTAAGTTGGCTAGTTGATAGCAGATTCCTATTCATTTTTGGACCATATCTAACATCTCAGACTATGAATTTTGTAGCATCATTCGAAACAATGCAGACATCACCTATGCCTTCCACTGCATGTGACCTATCATCTCCCAGTAAAACAGAATTCATATAATTAGAATCCATAGTGACTTTTACGTACCAGTCCTTGCAACATGGGAAATGACGAGATGCACCAGATTCAAAGAATCAACAATTAGTAGAAATACAATTGTTGTCTTGAGAAGCCATGAAAGCATACTCCTCAAAAACATACTCTGCACCAACTTGTGCCACATTTTCCTAAGCCCGTGGCACTTTAGTATGAGAAAGATCATATTGTCTTTTATGGCAATCCTTCGTGATATGTCCAATCTTATGACAGTGGTATGTGTTGGCCATTTTTTGGGCCTACATACAGAGCTTTCAAGGACTGAGCAATGTTCCTGATTGATTGAAGGATCCAATGATAAAAGAGGAAGATCATATTGCTTGCAACGCTTTTGAAACACTTTAAGCTAGCTTAAAGTGTAATTCTATTGATCTTAGAGAAACAGATCTACAGAGTAAAATGAGGATCTAGATATGTTTGCACAATTAATCTTGCAGTTCAGGTCATGGACAAGTTTGCTTATGCTTCAGAAGTTCATTCAAGTTTCCAAAGATCAAGCAAAAGCTCAAAAAAACAAGTCTAGGAACTAGACCGTCATCAAGATGTCACTCAGAAATGGACTCGTCAACGTGTTTGCACATTTGATAAGTATGCTCAAAAAACCTCGCAAGCCCTTGGGTCACGTAGACATGTTGCTCTTAGTACCTGGATCATCCCCTGCAAGTTTCGTGCCTCCATGAATTTTTCACTTCAAGATCCAAGCCTTCAAAGTTGACCCAACAGATGATAACGTTCGTGCAAAAGTCAAGTTAAAACTCAGACGAAAATTCCTCAGTTCTTAAATTTGACAGTCTACGAGACGTCAGATATGGTCTGCGAGACATCATTGACTTCCATGCGGATGTCAAAATAAATCTCAGGGAAAAAATCATACAAGTTTAAAATTGACGGTTTGTAGGACGTCAATGACAATCGCACGGACATCAAAGTTAAATTCATGTAAAAACCATTGGAGCTTAAATTTGACGGTTTGCAGGGCGTCAAATACATCTGCGGCGATGTCAATTTGAGTTCGTGCGTACGTCAAATTTTGAGCTCGTAAAATAGCCGTTGGATTTCAAGTAGTGGGTTCTAGGCAGATCTAAGGGCTCGCGTTTAATCGCTCATAAAGATCGGACGATGCATAGATGGTCAAGAAGTCAACGAATTCAAGGAGGTAATGAGTCGAAGACAAGTGTCAAAAGTGTGTGGGTCCTGGCAAAAGATCAATGGATCGTGGGCATCCATGCAGAGGAAAATCAATGGAGCGAACAGATCAAAGAGTCAACAATTCGAGTCATAGATCGACAACCAATAAACAAGGGGCAAGCACAAGAAGCTTTCGACGAAGGTCAACTAAGCTATTTTCGACCCAAACAGGGAAATATGAGTTCGAAGACGGTCCAGGATTGAGCCAGGTTGAACCAATAGGACCAGATATTATTGGCAGAACTCTGTGATGGTAAAATAGGTCCCTTGAAAGGCCTAGTACAGACCAACGGTTGGTCATTGTTGTCAAAAAGGAGACCAAGGTCAAGCGGGCTTTGCATCTATATGATTAGCCACGGGCAAACCAATAAATGGATTGGTTTTCAACCTATAATTGATCCAGGGCCAATTTCCCAAATAAGGGCATATATGTGATTAATAAAAGAGGCTTCTCATTTTTCAATACAGTTACATCCTCGACAAACAAGGACATCCAGCCATTCAAAACAGACCAAGCAAGTCTCTATCAGTTTCAAGACATAAAGGATTTGTTCTCGTGACAGATCAAGTAGAGGTGGCATGGAGTCCCAAGATAATGCCCTGGTGGCCGGAGAGGATTATGGAGCATTAAATTCTTTTACAAAGCTTTAAAGTTTGCTCCTTGATAAGATCATGACTCAGCATCCTCGAGAATGTTAATCCATCAAGAGCAGTTGAACCTCATTCAATAATTCTATTTGTTCAGTTCCTTCTCTCTCTCATTCCTTTTTTCTATAAATACAGGGTTTTAAGCCTTGAAAACAGCTTGGAAATCCCTCTCTTGGGCATGACTAGACTCTGCCCATATTTGATCTTTGTACCCTTTTGAGATAAATAAAGGACTCTTTTCAGATTTTATTATTCTAATATAGTGTGTCAATGTCAAATTGATTTGAATATGTGGTAGAAATCTCTCCCTTGTCAAACCCTGAATCTCGCCTAGCTATTAATTTATCTTGTTGTGCAAATCATGTTTAGTGTTTAATGTCATTTGATTAAAGCTAGCAAGTCGATACATTGACTAGTTAGTGCCTTGAATCAGGCCTCTCCATCACTTCCCTTAGGTTTTGATCATTTGGTGAACCTTTCCATGAAATATTGATGCATAAATAGCTATTTGGAGTTGTAGACCCGATTTCATTAGTGTTTGTTAGAAGTTCAGATATAGTGGATGAACAATCACATTGCTGGTGCATCACCTCCTTTACATGTTTTTATGTGTTGTTACCCATTTCTCTCTCCCTTTTCTCAGTCAGAATTTAGTTTAGGTGAGAGATCAGAAGGATGTCAGCCTTCTCCGAAGTTCTGACCCTGTGATAGGTGACCCGCACCCTAGGGTCAGTCCTATGTTTGACTAAATTTCAACTGAGGTTCTCAGCTAAGGTGCAAATCTAAAACGTCAACAGTTTTGGCACCCCCGATGGGACCCACTGGAGCTAGTTTTGGTGGAATTGCAATTGCAGAAATGTTCTTCACGAAGAATTTGGTGATTCCAGGCTCAAGCAATTGCTTCTAAAAGTTTAGGCAGTTTCCAAGTAAGTTCATTTTCATTGCACTATCGTTATGTTGTTTTCATGGCTATGTATGAAGGAAATCCCTATGCAATACCTCCTTATCAGACCTGTCATGATCCATATGAGCCCAATCAGCCTTACCAAGAATTTTATCAAAGCCATGATGAGCCTTATCAAGTTTTCCATGATCCTTATTATCAAGAGCATGACTCTTGCCTTCTTTATGAACCATATCAGTCTCAAAACCAGATTTCATCTTTCTCATATGGATATGATGTTGCATATGAGCAGCCTTGTCTCCAAGAGAGAATGGATGAAATATAGCTCAAACTACTAGCATATGCAAGAAAAGTTTGTTCAAATTCTCAGTATGAAGAAGTGAATGGGCTATTTCTAAATGTATCCAATGATCCAAAGGAGAGGAATGAGTTGTGTATTTTTGTATTGGAGAAAATGGAGGCTTGGGAGAGGCAGCGAATTGAGTTGGATTAGTTGTCTCAAGAACCCTCTTGTATTCCTTACCAGTCTTCTTGTGTTCCATATTCTCATAAAGTTCTTAACCATGTTCAGTGTGAGCCAATGGAGATTCCTAGTTGGAGTCAAGAAGCTATTCATATGCCAATTCAAGAGGCTACACCTTCTTATAGTCCCTTTTCTTCAACACTCATCCCTCAAGTTCAAGTTGCCCATGAGGACAAAAAGGTTTCAGACCTTGATGAAGTAATAGACAAGAGGAAAGAGCAAGATATGGTCTACAAAAGTTTCTCTTTTCCTCCTCTCCAAAAACCCCTACATGATTCCATTGCCCCCAAGATCCTAAATTCTGATCATGATCAACATTTCATGCTTCATATTGCCTCTCAAGCAAATGAATTTCATCACCCTCCCACCATATCCCTTCTTCAAAAGGAGCTTCAAGTCAAGATCTTGGGGAATGTGAAGAAGATGCTTCAAGTGTGTATAATGAAGAATTCTTCATTGATACTTCACTTGAGGTACAAGTTGAAAATGAGGTTGTAGCTGATATTGAAGAAGTTATCTCAGGTATGCAGGAGAAGGATGGTCTTGATGTGGAAGAAATCCATGAAGAATTGATACAAACTGATGTCACAAATGAGATTGAGATATCTCCATTTGAGGAAGATCAAGATACCATTCAAGCTAATCCTATTCAGGTTGATCAAAGTAAGGAACAAAAGAATGATTGGCAGCTATATCTTGAATCTCTACAAGAGATTGAAGATCTTTGTAGAGATATGTTGCCCATTGAAGAGCATGTTATTGAGAAGTTTTATCAAGAATCACCTATTCAAGATCATGATGCAGCTTGGGTTGACTACTCAGAACTCCTTGAAGAGCTTGATAAATTTGCAGCAGTTGATAAGGACAAGGTCATTTAAGGACAATACATAAATGAAATATCACTTGACAAGGTTGTAGTTAACAAGCAGCGTAAAAAAGCTCCAGAAGTGCAAGATGAATTTGTCTTTGTTGGTCACTGGTTTGCTGTTGATGGCTCATTTCAAGAGATGTTAAGAGAAAAAATTGGCAAAAAGAGTGCCTCTTCAAAGGTCATGTTCAGTAAACACCCTGCTTTGCAACTTGTACCTTCTCTTAGAATGAACAAATTCATGAATTTCTCTTTTGACCCAGGTGGATCATGTTTTGTCATGGTTAATTAGGTTTGTTTATATTTTGCTCCAGATAAGTGTTTTGTTTGCACATTTGCTTTGTTAGGTTAGTTTCCTTGCTTTATTTTGTTTCCTTCCTTGTTTTGGTGGAGTCTGTTGTCTTTGCAAATCAAGAGGTTCCTTACAGTCATGGAATAGATGTGTTATCTGTTATAAGTCAAAGGTCGTGTACATAGTCCGAGTTTGAACATAGCAAGCATGCTTCCCAGCTAAGTCTCCAAAGATGTTGGCCATTTTTGGGCCTACATACAAAGCTTTCAAGGACTAAGCAATGTTCCCAATTGAGAGAAGGATCCAATGATAAAAGAGGATGATCATATTGCTTGCAACGCTTTTGAAACACTTTAAACTAGCTTAAAGTGTAATTCTATTGATCTTAGAGATGCAGGTCTATAGAGTAAATGGAGGATCCAAATAAGTTTGCACAGGTAATCTTGCAGTTCAGGTCATGGACAAGTTTGCTTATACTTCAAAAGTTCATTCGAGCTTCCAAAGATCAAGCAAAAGCTCAAAAGAACAAGTCTAGGAGCTAGACCGTCATAAGGACGTCACTCAGAGATGGACTGGTCAGCTTGTTTGCACATTTGATAAGTATGCTCAGAAAACCTCACAAGCCCTCGAGTCATGTAGACATGTTGCTCTTAGTACCTGAATCATCCCCTGCAAGTTTCATGCCTCCATGTATTTTTCGCTTTGAGATCCAAGCCTTCAAAATTGACCCAACAGATGAAAAAGTTCACGTGAAAGTCAAATTTAAACTCAGGCAAAAATTCATTAGTTCTTAAATTTGATGGTCTGCGGGATGTCATTGATGTCTGTGCGGACGTAAAAAAAAATCTCAGGGAAAAAATCATACGAGTTTAAAAATGACAGTTTGCAGGATGTCAATGACGATCGTGCGGACGTCAAATTTAAATTCATGTAAAAACCGTTGTAATTTAAATTTGACGGTCTGCGGGACGTCAAATGCATCCGTGGGGACGTCAAATGATGTTCGTGCAACATCAAATTTTGAGCTCGTAAAGTAGTCATTGGATTTCAAGTAGTGGGTCCTAGGCAGATCTAAGGTTTCACGTTTAATCACTCATCAAGATTGGACTGTGCATAGATGGTCAAGAAGTCAGCGAATCCAGGGAGCTAATGAGTCGAGGACAAGTGTCAAAAGTGTGTGGGTCCTGGCAGAAGATCGACGAATCGCAGGCATCCGTGCACAAGGAAATCAATGGAGTGAACAAAGTCAAAGAGTCAACAAGCCAAGTCATAGATTGACAGCCAATAAACAAGGAGCAAGCACAAGAAGCTTTCGACGAAGGTCGACTAAGCTATTTTCGACCCAGACAGACAAATATGAGTTTGAAGATGGTCCAGGATTGAACCAAGTTGAACTAGTAGGACCAGACATTACTGGCGGAACTCTGTGATGGTAAAATAGGTCCCTTGAAAGGCCTACTATAGACCAACGATTGGCAATTGTTGTCAAAAAGGAGACCAAGGTCGAGCGGGCTTTGCATCTATATGATTAGCCACGGGAAAACCAATAAATGGATTGGTTTTCAACTTATAGTTGATCTAGGTCCGATTTTCCAAATAAGGGCATATATATGATTAATAAAAAAGGCTTCTCATTTTCAAATACAGTTACAGCCTCGACAAACAAGTACAGCCAGCCATTCAAAACACATCAAACAAGTCTATGTCAGTTTCAAGGCATAAAGGATTTTTTCTCGTGACAGATCAAGTAGAGGTGGCATAGAGTCCCGAGATGATGACTTGGTGGCCAGAGAGGATTATGGAGAGTTAAATTCATTTGCAAAGCTTTAAAGTTTGCTCTGTCTTGATAAGATCATGTCTCAGCATCCTCGAGAATGCTAATCCATCAAGAGCAGTTGAACCTCGTTCAATGTTTTCTATCTATTCAGTTCCTTCTCTCTCTCATCCCTTTTTTCTATAAATACAGGGTTTTAAGCCTTGAAAACAGCTTGGAAATCCCTCTCTTGGACATGACTAGATTTTTCCCAAATTTTATCTTTGTAACCTTTTGAGATAAATAAAGGACTCTTTTCCGATTTTATTATTCTAGTATAGTGTGTCAATGTCAAATTAATTTGCATATGTGGTAGAAATCTCTCCCTTATCAAACCCTGAATCTCGCCTAGCTATTAGTTTATCTTATTGTGCAGGTCATGTTTAGTGTTTAATGTCATTTGATTAAAGCTAACAAGTTGATACATTGACTGGTTAGTGCCTTGAATCAGGCCTCTCCATCACTTCCCTTAGGTTTTGATCATTTGATGAACCTTTCCATGAAATACTGATGCATAAACAGCTATTTGGAGTTGTAGATCCGATCTCATTAGTGTTTGTAAGAAGTTCAGATGGAGTGGATGAACAATCACATTACTGGTGCATCACCTCCTTTACATGTTTTTATGCGTTGTTACCCATTTCTCTATCCCTTTTTCCAGGCAGAATTTAGTTTAGGTGATAGATCCAAAAGGAAGTCGACCTTCTCCAGAGGTCTGACCTTGTGATAGGTGACCCACAACCTAGGGTCAGTCCCATGTCAGACTAGATTTGAGCAGAGGCCCTGAACAATCCCCTTTTCAGCTAGGGTGCAAATCTAGAATGTCAACAGTATGTGTTTAGGTTAGGATTCTGCATTTCTTTTTCCTTTGCTTTTGTACTAAGCAACAAATGCACTTTCAAAGTGTCCAACACTAGAATCACCCAACTGTGCATGTCTTCTTACCTTCTGAAGGAGATATGAACTGAATTGTCCAATGTGAGTGTTTGAGTTTCTGCCAACAAGTTCATAGACTCCACAAAGGGCTCAAAAGAAAGTGGAAAAATGTTCATGGATGAGGATGACCATGTCGTCCTCGTCCACCTTTTAATTGACAGCAGCCAATTGGTCTCTTAGATCTTTCAAAGTAGGCATGTGTTCTAGCAGTGACTCGCCTTATGACATGTTTATAGAATACAACAAACTTTTTAGATACAACACATGACCTTTTTCAAATTTTGATATTTCTTTTTCAGACTTTCCCAAAGATCTCCTGCAGAGGTTGTCTTTCTGACCTCTGGGATCAAATCATTAGACACAAACAATTTTAAAAGTAAATGAGATAAAATCATTAGACACAAACAATTTTAGAAGAAGTGCTTCCTTATGATGCTTATTATAATTTTCAAAATTGACAATAGGTCTTGTCTTAGTTTTTATAATGATTTTGTTAAAATCCCGGTACTCATAAATTGTATCTTGTGACTCCAAACATTATAGTTTTGACTTGTCAATTTTTGTGACTCAGGTTAAACTAGATTTTCGATGTCTCTCATTATTATAACATGGTTTGACTGAATTTACAGGTTTAGACTGTTTTTCAGCAGAGCCAAAATTTACAAAACCCAGAATATTTGAGTTTTTCCCAAGCTTATAAAACCAAAGATTTTCTAGAGATTTTTTCTGGATATATAGTTTTTAGAACAAGTTCTTTTTTCAGAATTATTTGCAAAACAAAAATTATATTGCATATATATAAACTGTGTTGAAGAACATAAATTATATTTTAGACTGTAAAACATTCTCACAAAGCAACAATAAATACTAAATTTATTTTCCAGAATTTATTGTGCAGGAGATTAATCCCAGTGACTCAGAATTACATATGCCCTCTGTTTTTGTCACCCTCTGCAAATACCATCCTGCTTTGAATGGCTCTACAAAACTTCAAATGCTTTGTAAAATCTTCAACTGCAAACTCCCTCTACTCGGCTCTTGAAATGTTGTGGCCTTGATACCGATGTTATTAAATGAGAAAGATAGAGAGAATGTATGGAAGGAAAGATGAATGATGCAGAGGGAGAGAGTTTGCACAACCAAAACACAAGATTCTTCTTTAGGGCTAGTCTGCTAGTAGCCCTTCTTTTACACAAAGCTTATAGGTTTGGACAATCTACAGGTGTTCTTGATGTGGCCTCTAACCACATAATGGATTCAACAATCCATAGCCTTCAAAAAATCATATAACACATCAAGAATTCATCACATAAACTTAGCACTTTCTCATTTATTCTCTCAACATTACAAAAGCTTTCAACAAAGCATTACACTTCAATAGGCCATGCCATCAATGCATGCCTTTACACAAGCTCTACCAAGCTTCACTCTCAACATACAACCTTAGCCAACATGCCAAGGAGGCCCTTCGAGCTCCTCACCAAGCCTATCTCCCAAACTTGCCCCCTCTAAACAAGTCATGCATGCATTCATTTATAAAAAATGAATGAAGAAGGGAGACAATACAACAACTACGCCCCACATCCCACATGGATGAAACATGACAAACAAGACATAGTGAGGCCCAAGGAAATGATACACCACATGCTCCATGGGGTCATCTTTAACCAAGCACAAAGCATCTTGGAAAGTTGGTGCCACCCTTCACACGTGAAACACTATTGATGAATAGTAAAAGGCTAGTCACATGTGCAAGGTCAAAAAGAAGAGCATCTACTTTAGACAAGATAGGCCACCACCATATGCCTCCATGTGACTCCATAAAAATGTGCCCTATGCCACCTAAGCAATCAGGAATAATGTTGTAACACCTCCCCAGGATGAATAGTGTTTGTCATCTCATCAGTGAATAGTAACTTAGGAATAGTGTGTTCCCACTACATCATTCTCCTCCGGTTGAAATCAACTCAGCTCTCGCAAGTTGCCCTAATTGTATCCTTGCCATTTATTTTGAAAAAGAGAACAAAGCATGCCACTATTTTTTGGTGATGCAAGATTGCTCAAACCCTTAGATGCTCCTACATCAGACACTTGAAGTAGATAATGTGATGTCACAATCACATAGATGGGGTAAGTGGTAGAACCACTCTTTTGATCACGAAAGATAATGACCACGGCATCCCCGTCCAACATACCAAGTGCATCCGGAGAATATTATTTTTCCTCCTCCACTTTCAGCGTCTACTTGTTGGTCTTCCACCTCTTTTCCTCATGGGATCACACCTCCCACCCAAAACCGAAACCGTCCTCTGCCAACGGCTCATCCATATCTCAATGGATTCATATGTGGGACTACACCCACTACAAACCATCCTCCACCAAGATGCTCTACCATGCATCTCATTATCCTATGTGAGCTCAAGCCCACCACTAACCATCCACCTCCACCAAAAGCCCACCTGGCATTCTTCACTCGTCATCCAACCACCTGTTGGATTATCTTTCACATCACAAAACATATCCACTTGCAGCTCCTCTTTCATGGCTGCAACTATATCCATCAATTCCTCCACATGTGCACTTTCTTGCACAAAAATCTCCTCCATCATCACACCATTTGTTTGTTCCAAAACAAGCCTTGGATCATGAAATCCTCCTCCAACAACTATCAGTTGTTCTTCTTCCTCCATATTCTCCTCATGTGCACATGCTTGCACTACATTCTCCTTCAAAGCTTCCATCATGGAAACTTACAACATTATTTTGTTGCTCTCTCCACCCACATGCACCTCTTCAAGGCTACAATCTACACTCTCATGCAACTCTTCATTGTTGCATTCTTCACTCACTTGCAACTCCTCATGGCTGCAATATTCTTCAATCTTCATTCCATCATCCTTCACAAGGATGTCTTTACACATGTGCTGCCCACATGACAGCTCCTCTCTCATATTGCCTTTCATGGCAATCTTCTTCATCTTCTCCTCTCTTTAAAGCAATTCTCATCTCTTGCCTCTTTCTTCTCTCAATAAACAACTTCACAGGCCACTTCATCCTCTTCTTCATTACTATGGCAAATCCATGGCTCTCTTCCTCTTGCATATGCTCCATCACCATATCCATTTTGTCTAGGATCTTCATCAACACATTCACCACGTCTTTTCCTCCATTCTTGTGTGCCATCTTCACACCTGCAATAGACTCACAATACAACCTTCTTCACAATCTCTCTACACTTGACAAGCTTCTTTCATACCTGCAACATAATACCTGCAAAACACATAAACAGGAATGCACACTAGCATCCTCTCCTCCCAACAAGATTCAAACTTGCTCTGATACCGGTTGATGTGGCCTCCAACCACATAATGGATTCAACAATCCATAGCCTTCACAAAATCACATAACACATCAAAAATTCATCACATAAACTTAGCACTTTCTCATTAATTCTCTCAACATTACAAAAGCTTTCAACTAAGCATTACACTTCAATAGGCCATGTCATCAATGCATGCCTTTACACAAGCTCTACCAAGCTTCGCTCTCAACATACAAACTTGGCCAACATGCCAAGGAGGCCCTTCAGGCTTTCTCACCAAGCCTATCTCCCAAACTCGCCCCCTCTAAACAAGCCATGGATACATTCATTTATAGAATATGAATGAAGAAAGGAGGCAATACAACAACTATGCCCCACATCCCACATGGATGAAACATGACAAACAAGACATAGTAAGGTCCAAGGAAATGATACGCCACATGCTCCAGAGGTCATCTTTGACCAAGCACAAAGCATCTTGGAAATTTGGCACCACCCTTCACATGTGAAACACTATTGATGAATAGTAAAAGGCTAGTCACGTGTGCAAGGTCAAATAAAAGAGCATCTAGTTTAGACAAGATAGGCCACCACCATGTCCCTCCATAGAAATGCGCCCCATGCCACCTAAGCAATCAAGAATAGTGTTGTGACACCTCACCAGGATGAATAGTGTCTGCCACCTCATCAAGGAATAGTGACTTAGGAATAGTGTTGTATGAATAGTGTTTTCTCGCTGCATCAGTTCTAAACAAACTAAAATAGTTTTGAGTACCCAGTTGGCCCTTACAACTTCACACAAAGTTTCAGGTCTAGACTCTCAAGGGAAATCTCCCAATTCACAAAACCTTCCTAGCAATTAGGTCTTCATTAGGTCTTCTTAACCAATTTTACTAAGTTTTTAATAGAAAATAATTCCACACGTGTCAAGACTAAAGGAAACCTCTAAAATCAATTGAAGGACTATGATTAGAAGCTTCAGGTATCATTTGGGCCTTTGAGGAGGTTGTTAGAGTGCAAATATCCAAATTTTCTCATAAACCCTACATAAGTTTTTACACAGACCTGAGAGACTAATTATATGGTTTGCAAACACAAATCATTGTTTCCAAGGCTCTAACCACCATTGTGAGCTCTGTATGATGAAGAGCCAATTACATGAATTTGATAGTAATGTTGGAAGCAAAGGAAAATATCTTAGAAATGGAAATTACCAGTCTAAGTGTGTACAGAATGACTATTCCCAGCACTGTCAAAGATGAACTTGAAAATTTTCCTGATCCACACCTGAAAGGGACTAAATACCAATTGCAAATGATAAAGAACAATGTAAAATTACTCCATATACAAGAAACACCAAATTCAAGCCTGCATATTATTAATCATTCGTCAAATTTGAACTCTAAACCCCTATTTTAGGCACATTCCAGCCTTCTCAATCACCATGTTCTTTTTTTGCACGAGGAAGCAACCTCCTAAATGGTTTACCAATCTTGTTTTAATGGTCTTCACTTCCCTAACTACCTGGCCAACGCATTACAAACATAGTTTGCTGAACTGACCCACTTAACCCCTGATTAGCATGTGAAAGGCGGCAGCATTGGTTAAGAATTCATTAAATGTTGCTTGATAACATTACTAACATGATGAACAAACTTGATAAAGACTCTTAAAAATGTGATAAGTCCTCAAACATCATGATAAGACTCCTAAACTTGACTAACAGTGCCAAATTTGCTCAAGAGACAAAATGAGCCCAAATTAAAATTTGATGCCAACCTAAGACCTCTAACCAATGCAAAATGAGCAATAAAATATAAAATGTGCCCAAATTCAAATTTGATGACAACCTAAGACCTCTAACCAATGCAACTCACTATCTTAGACCTCCTAACATGTACTAAGACACAAAATTGATTGCAAAAGTCTTCCTAGGTGATGCTCTTGCATCAATGAAATGCACATTGATTCTTGTGTGCCTTTTGTTTTATTAATGTCCAAGTATTTAGGGAAGTTACAAGTGGTTAATACCAAATCAACATAATATATACTCAAATAATCTTATGTATATATTCTTATAGATTAGTTGTGTCTTTACTCACCTCTTGAAGGTTGGAAGTGTTGGCCAAATTTGGCCCACATACAAAGCTTCTACCTGGATAGATCAGCTGAGCAGAGTTCCTGATGGACCAAACGATCAAATGACTTGAGCAAGTTAAGAAGATGGACCAGACCGTTATCAAATGTAATGTACAAATGGACAGGTCAGTCTAGTTGCACACTTCATAAGTTCACTTAGGAGGCCTCTCAGAGCCAAAGGATTGCATGGACATGAGGTTCTTCATGCCTTGAACATTCTCTGCAAATTTCGTGTCTTGATGAGTCGTCTATCTCAAGATCTAAGTCCTCAAAGTTGAACAAGCAAAACGAAACGTGCGTGGGTACGTCAAGTTAAAGTTGCAGCAATTAACCATTTGAATTTAAAATCCTTAACAAGTAAGACGTGCACAGGGACATCAAGTTCAGGGCTCGTGAAATAGTCGTTTGGATTCAAAAGAACGAACGCACGGATGACAAATGGCAAGATCTCGGGTGCCCATACGGAGATCTAACGGTGAGCGGGCAATCAGCCATCTCAGTGGGTCCAGAAGATCCAATGGAGCGTGTTAAATCATGCATCAAAGATCGAATGGTGCATGGTGACTGAAAAACCCAGTGGGTCTAGGCTAATCAACGGTGCACGATCCATCGTACCAAAGCAGATCAACGACAAGCGAGCGATCAACGATGTCAGTGGGCCCCAAAGATCCAACAGAACTCGTTAAATCATGCATCGAAGATCTAACGACACACATCAACTGATGAAGATAGTGGGTTCAAGCAAATCGACGATGCGCGATCCATCGTCCAAAGGCGGATCAACAACGAGCGAGAAGTCAACAAGTCAACGAATGTCGAAGACAAATGCACAGTTGCCAAGTGTCACGATCACGGTAACTGTTGGGTAAATCAACAGTACACGTTCAAACCGTGCTAAAGGAGATCAATGGCCATTGTTAAAAGTCGAAAGCCAGGGACACCAAATGGAGGTCGAATATGGTTCAAGTTGAACCAAGAGCAATATTTCAAAAGGTTGTGTCGCCATTAGAGCTCGATCGAATACCATTAAGCAGACACAGCCATACAGTCAAGATTGTTCATGCCAAAGTTCTATCGCCATTATAGTTCAAAGGCATGTTGAGGTTTGTTGGAACCTAATATTTTCCAAGAATGAAGCGATACAATCTATGGATCTTCATCAATATAATGACTATATGAAAACTAATAAATTGAATTGGTTTTCAATCTATAGTAAAGATCCATATTCAGGTTGGAGTAGATGCAAACATAAATGAGATATGGTGGAGTGTCCATTCCTTCAACATAGTCATAGTTTCGACAAACAAGTACCTACAGCCACTAACAACAGACATGATCATGGCTCTATCAGGTCCATGGGTATGAAGACTTTGTTCGTATAATGAAAGCAAGTGGGAGATGGCGTAGAAGATCAAAGCAAAGGGATTTGGAGATTGGAGAGTACAGTGGAGCATTTAATTCTTCTCAATGCCTAAGGGTTTTTCTTCATAGCATGATCATGACTCATTGTCCTAAGACACTTTCTTGTCTTCTAGTGTATTTCTCAGCCAATGAGAAGAGTTTGAAGACTATTGGAGCAAATAAAGGCTATTTTGTCTATGATGTATTAACCTTGATTTGATCAAAAGAAGGTGGCAGTTCATTGATTGTTCTTGGTTAATGTGCTCCCTCTTCTCTCCTCCCTTTCTCTATATTACCCATTGTTTCCCATTTTGTAAGCTCTCTCTCGCTCTCTCAAATTCTAGACTCTCACAAGGACTCTTTGATCTTGAAGAGCAAGGCACTCTCTAAGATATTGCAAAATATGCTCATCTTGATTAGGCTAAACCCTATCAAGAGTTTGTAAGAACTACCTCTTGATGCAATAAAAGACTTGCTTTGCCTATCTCTTGCCTTGGATCAGTGTTTAGTGAGTTGTGCATGATGGCAGAGTGAAGGAGAATCTTCCTTGTCCATTGTCCTCCTTTCTAACCTCCTTTAGGGTTTTTTCAAGCTATTGTAGGTCTGGATTAGTGTTCTGCCTGAACCTAGTCTATGAACCACTTATGCAATCAGCTGGTTTGTGAGGTTGCGTGAGCTAGCATCGTCTTCTGCAGATCTAGTGTGGGTTCAAGCTTATGGGAGTTTTCCATTTTTATTTGGTGCATCACCTTGTTAACTTTCTTAGGAGCTCTTTCCCCCTTTCTAACCCTTTTCCCTGCATAGCATTAGTTTAGGTGATCCATCAAGAGAAAGTCAGCCTTCTCCAGAGGTTTAGCCCCATCATAGGTTACCCACATCCTAGGGTTGTTCCCATAGTGTAGCTCAATTGGAGAGAGCCTGAAGCCCTCTCCAAGGGTGTAAATTGATACAACAATTTTTGGCACGTTCGGTGGGACTTACTACATTGTTCACTGGTGAAGAGTTTTGGTGTTCTCTTCATCCAATCAACCTTTGGAGGCAAGTGTTCAAAGATCAATAGCGACTCCAAGCATCTATCAACTAGTTTAAACAGCCTAAGTGCCTAATCATCGTAATCTGGTATGTACAATCAACCATTTTTTGATCAGTATGTTTATTCTCTACCTCAGCATCACACTTATCAAGCAAATAATGTTTATGTGTTCCCCCCAAGTGGCCCTCAAACAACCTATCAGCCTTATCATGGCCTTGCCCTCCTCTCCCCTGCATATGACCAAGGTCAGCTTCCTTTGCATTCAAATCAGTCTTCCAGTTCCCCTTGTCAAGACCAAGCTTATCCTGTCACATCCTTGTCAGGAGTCAAGCAAGCTTTATCAGTTTATATTAAGTTGATAAGGGAGACTGGTGGGGTTTGAAGTTTTCTCTAGTCATCCCTATCCATTATCTACAAGAGGCAAGGAGTGCTCTTCAGTTGGTCAAGAACAAATGGTCAGTTTGTGAAGGTGAACAAAGGTCATCTTGTAAGAATGAGGACATAGTAATGATGAGAAGCATGATCCAGAACGCAGACAGTGTGTTGATATCTTATGAAGATCAACAGACTCATTTGGATCAATCTTATGTGTCCTCTCCCCTCCAAGAGCCTCAAGCTCAACCTTCAAGAGTTCCTGATCAGCCCCCTAGTCAACCTTGTCAAAGTCCATCCTTGTCAAAACTCAGAGAGCCAATACTGGACCAAGACAGAACAATCATGAAAATCAATGAGGGGGTTAAAGCTTGGACAAGAATTCCCCATTCATGCCATGGAGGGGATAGGAATCTTATTGCAAGAGTTTTGGAACCTATGGGCACTAATTGAGGACACTGACTATCCACAGGTTGAGAAGAAAGAATTGAAAAGGTGAATATTATCCATTGAAAAGGTGTTTGAGCAGTGGGAGAAAGAGTATGTCAAACCTGAGTCAATCAATTTTCCCTCTCCTACCCCTACGCCCATTCCCACTCAAGAACATGAAGCCATTCCATCATGGATCTTCTCCAACACATTCGACCCTAGCTATGGCATGCCCTCACTTGTGAGGCCACCCTCTCCTATAACCATTCAAAAGGAAGAAAATGTCTCTGTTCCATACTCATTTCCATCATGGAAATCAGTTCAGAAAGGCATAAAGGAGGTGTTAGATGAAGTAGTTCCTCAAGAGCCACCAACGAGACCCTGCAAGGTACCTAGCTGGGAGGACACTCTCTTAAGCTGCAAGCAAGGTGAACTTCACCCTCCCACCATCTCCCTCTTGGAGAAAGAGCCTATTTTACAAAGAATAGACGAGGAGCTTGCAGTCATAAGTGAGCCACAGGAGGACAATGCAAGTGTCCATGACGAGAAAATCATGATAGGCAGCCCACTTCATAGGGAAGAGCATGTTTCAGCTTTCAAGTTGCAGGAGCTTGATGAGAAGCAAAAGGATAGCCTTCATGACCCTATTATGGAGCTCAAGGGCAGCTCAAATGATTTGGAAGATCAATGGCAGCATTTGTGCTTGGATTTCTTGAGTGAGGTGGAACAACTTAGTGTTGCAAACTTGCTTGAAGAGGACAATCCTCAAGTTGAACATGGGGAAGACCTTGAATGGACTACTGAAGGTCCATTCTACATAGATGAAGAAGAGGATCAGAACCAGGTGCCTAAGGTTGGTCCACTTCAAGATGAGGTGTCAGTTGAGGATAACCCTGATTTGTTGGAGCTAGAGGAAAGCAAATCAAATCTTGAGCAAGACAGGTGTGATGTTTTGGATCTTGGATGGTCAAATCAACCCTCATTTGCAGTTGAAGAACAAGATGAAATCTTGAGTGAGGTTGATGAAAGAGACATCTCAAGTGCTCAAGTGATACAGTTTGATGAACATACCAGTGAAGAGCCTGACGAGTTATGGCAGTGGTTCAATGCCATAACCAAAGAGTTCAAAGAAGCTAAGAGACATGTCCTTTCTCCAGGAACCTATGAGCATGCTGCTCTAAGCATGATCAGTCCTAATTTGCACAAGAACAAGGGGGAAGGATATGGTCTTATTGAACCATCAAGTGAACCAAGTGCAGTTGCTCCCAAGAGCCTAAATGAAGTCTTCATGCAAGGCTTATTCAGGGGTGATGAGCAACATGAAGCACGTGCTCCTGCAATCCAACATGAACCAAGTTTGGAAGACTTGGACCAGTATGTCTACATTGGACACATGTTTGTTCCATTTCATCCATTGGAAAGCACATTAAAAGGATTGGCCATCAAGCTTCTTGGTTCACCAATTCTGGTACCACCAAAGCAAGATATTTTTCATCTTGGTTTGTTACAAGTGAATGATACTAAAAGTTTCCCATTTGACCCAGGAGGGAGGTGCTTGTAAATTGATGTAAAATATTGTATATATTAGAGTAGATTTCATGTTTTTTCTCTAAGTGTCTATGTGCACATTTGTTTAGTAGGTTAGTTGCCCTTGCTTTGTTTAGGTTAGTTTCCTTTCCTCTTGTGTGTTTCCTTTTCCAAAGTGCCTTGGGCACCTTGTCTTGTTTTGTTTCTTTTGGTCCTTGTTGCTTCAAGAGAAAGTTATCCATAGGGGTAGCCTTGCATCATTTCATGTCAGCTAAGAGCAAAGATTTGTGACTCCCTGCCCAATGGATCAGACAAGGCAACTAGTCTGGGTTCTCAAGCATAGCAAGAATGCTTCCCTGTGAGTCGCCAAAGATGTTAGCCAAATTTGGCCCACATACAAAGCTTTTACCTAGATAGATCAGTTGAGTAGAGTTCTTGGTTGACCAAATGATCAAATAACTTGAGCAAGTGAAGAAGATGGACTAGACCGTTATCAAATGTCATGCAAAAATAGACAGGTCAGTCTGGTTGCACACTTCATAAGTTCACTTAGGAGGCCTCTCAGAGCCAAAAGATTGCACAGACATGAGGTTCTTCATGCCTTGAACATTCTCTGCAAATTTCGTGTCTTGATGAGTTGTCTATCTCAAGATCTAAGTCCTCAAAGTTGAACAAGCAGAATGAAACGTGTGTGGGGACGTCAAGTTAAAGTTGCAGCAATTAACCGTTTGGATTTAAAAATCCTTAACATGTAAGATGTGCATAGGGACATCAAGTTCAGGCCTCGTGAAATAGTCTTTTGGATTCAAAAGAATGAATGTGTGGCTGACAAGTGGCAAGATTTCACGTGCCCATACGAAGATATAATAGCAAGCGGGCGATCAGCGATGTCAGTGGGCCCAGAAGATCCAACGGAGCATGTTAAATCGTGCATCGAAGATCTAACGACGCATGATGACTAACAAAGCCAAGGGGTCCAGGGTGATCAATGGTGCACAATCCATCGTACCAAAGCAGATCAACGACGAGCGGGCAATCAATGATGTCAGTGGGTCTTGAAGATCCAACGGAGCATGTTAAATGGTGCATCGAAGATCTAACGACGCATGACAACTAACAAAGCCAGGGGGTCCAGGGTGATCAACGGTGCACGATCCATCGTACCAAAGCAGATCAACGACGAGCGGGAAATCAACGATGTCAGTGGGTCCTGAAGATCCAATGGAGCACGTTAAATCCTGCATCGAATATCTAACAACACGTGGCGACTGACAAAGATAGTGGGTCCAAGCAGATCGATGGTGCACGATCCATCGTGCAAAGGCGGATCAAAGGCGAGTGAGAAGTCAACAAGTCAGTGAATCTCGAAGACAAATGCACAATTGCCAAGTGTCACAACCACGATAACTACTGGGTAAATCAACAGTAAGCGTTCCAACTGTGCTAAAGGAGATCGACAGCCGTTGTTAAAAGTCGAAAGCTAGGGACTTCAAATAAAGGTCGAATACAATTCAAGTCAAACCAAGAGCAATATTTCAAAGGGTAGTGTCACCATTAGAGCTCAATCGAATACCATTAAGCAAACACAACCATACAGTCAAGATTGTTCATGCCAAAGCTCTATCGCCATTAAAATTCAAAGGCATGTTGAGGTTTGTTGGAACCTAATATTTTTCAGGAATGAAGCTATACAATCTATGGATCTTCATCGATATAATGAATATACAAAAACCAATAAATTGGATTAGTTTTCAATCTATAGTAAAGATCCATATTCAGGTTGGAGTAGATGCAGACATAAATGAAATATGGAGTGTCTCATCCTTCGACACAGTCATAGCTTCGACAAACAAGTACCTGCAGCCGCTAAAAGCAGACATGATCATGGCTTTGTCCGGTCCATGGGTATGAAGACTTTGTCCTTATAATGAAAGCAAGTGGGAGATGGCGTAGAAGATCAAAGCAAAGGGATTTGGGGATTGGAGAGTACAGTGGAGCATTTAATTCTTTTCAGTGCCTAAGGGTTTTTCTTCATAGCACGATCATGACTCATCATCCTAAGACACTTTCTTGTCTTCTAGTGTATTTCTTAGCCAATGAGAAGAGCTTGAAGACTATTGGAGCAAATGAAGGCTATTTTGTCTAGATGTATTAACCCTGATTTGATCAAAAGAAGGTGGCAGCTCATTGATTGTTCTTAGTGAGCGTGCTCCCTCTTCTCTCTTCTCCCTTTCTCTATATTACCCATTCTTTCCCATTTTGTAAGTTGTCTCTCGCTCTCTCGGATTCTAGACTCTCACAAGGACTCTTTGATCTTGAAAAGCAGGGGACTCTCTAAGATATTGCAAAATATGCTCATCTTGATTAGGCTAAACCCTAACAAAAATTTGTAAGAACTACCTCTTGATGCAATAAAAGACTTTCTTTGCCTATCTCTTGCCTTGGATCAGTGTTTGATGAGTTGTGCATGATGGCATAGTGAAGGAGAATCTTCCTCGTCCATTGTCCTCCTTTTTGACCTCCTTTAGGTTGTTTTCAAGCTATTGCAAGTCTGGATTAGTGTTCTCCCTGAACCTAGTCCATGAAACACTTATGCAATCAGCTGGTCTGTGAGGTTGTGTGAGCTAGCATTGTCTTCTGCAGATCTATTGTGGGTTCAAGCTTATGGGCGTTTCCCATTTTTATTTGGTGCATCACCTTGTTAATTTTCTTAGGAGCCATTTCCCCCTTTCTAACCCTTTTCCTTACAGTAGCATTAGTTTAGGTGATCCATCAAGAGAAAGTCGGCCTTCTCCGGAGGTTTAGCGCCATCATAGGTTACCCACACCCTGGGGTTATTCCCATTGTGTAGCTCAATTGGAGAGAGCCTGAAGAACCCTCTCCAAGGGTGCAAATTGATGCTACAACAAGAAGTTTTAAAGTCTGACACTTGTACTGGTCAGCTAAATAAACGTGTTTATTTCTATTGCAAACTCGTGCGCATCTGAATAGCAGTCTTCCTGTCAAGCTTTCAGTTCTGTTTTCTGTAATTTCTTACCTCTTTAAATATATATTCTATGATTATTGGAAAAAAAAAATCTAGAATTAAAAAGATATCATGAAGGAAAGTATAAGAAAAATATCAATAACAAGAAATTGTAAAAGCAAAGCATAAACACACTTGAAGAAACAACAATTATTGCAATGAACAATAATCATCAACTAGTTGTAATTAAAAAGAACAGCACGTTAGCACCTGTATTTTCTATACTTTTTTTTATATAACTTGTTTGGCTCATAAAAAATAAAATGTAAACTATAATTACAGTTCCCCTATACATGTCTGCTACAATTTTGTAAACAACAACATTTCTGCACTAGAAAACCAATGATTATTTCTGTACTCACTACTCACCTTGATTTCTTCAGCCATTCTTTCATTGCTGGTATTTAGAATACCGCGTTTGATTGCAATTTTGGCAATTGAACTTTTTTCCCAGAGCTTGACAATAGCAGCAGCTAATCCTTGATGTTGCCTGTTCCTCCCTTTTCAGAAAAATGAATTTGCATAAGGTATGAGATGTAATACACAACATGTTAATGCAAGAATATAAAAGGAGGTCAAACTCTGAAGCTATTTTTTAAGCAACTCAAAAAAAATGCACAATCACAACGTACCTATTGCAAAATGAGGAGGTATACTTCTTGCGAGCCTTCGCAAATCGGTCATTTCCAGACTACTCAATGTACGTCTCATGCCAAATGGAAGAAGCCTGAAAGGTTCCTTGTAGCCAGGAACTACTTTGGGCAATAAGTCAGCATCTACAGGCAAAGGGTCAATGCCTGACCAATCAGTAAAGCGTGGACCCAATTCATCCAATATTTTATTCATTTCGCTTTGATAGTCTAGCTCGCTTGGTAGCTGCATGGGAGTTTCCTCCTCAGAAATTTCTGTGCATAACGGATCATTCTTGAGCATGTGATCTGGCATATCTCTGCCTAAAGAACTGGATAACGGATCATTCTTGAGCATGTGATCTGGTATATCTCTGCCTAGTGTATGATTCATGCCTCTTTCATCTACACCATCTATTGGTTTGTTTCTTATGATAATTTCGGTTGCAGATGGCATGCACGCCTTATTCTGCAAAGCAGCCCCTTGATTGATTTCAGATTGAAGCTTCAAAGCTTTCAGAGAAGGAGGTTTATAGGTCATTCCTCTGTATAGAACAATAGAACCTCCTGACCTCCAAATCACAAGCCCTCCAGTTCGCCTCTAATCAACAAAAAATAGAAGAGACTGATGATGATGTTTATAATTAATGACAAGCTGAAAAATGCAAACTTCCAAAGTTTTGCCAAAGCAAATGAAAACTCACTCCCATTGCATCATAAGTGAATGTGCGCCTATGAATAAAATGTGCCAAAACAAGTGAGAAAATAGGAAAGGTATGTCACTTCAGAAATTGAAAATGCTACCAAGTGCCAAAAGTGCAATTATTATTTGCACATATGCATGATAATTAACATAACATCATGAATACATAAGTCTGCAAACTGATCACAAACCATTCCACTGTGTTGCATCCCATGTACCTGTTGTATTTATTAAAATAAATGATGATAAAGAATTGCTATTTTTAAGGGGATTTATATTGTATTTATGAATAATATTATTTGAGTTAAATGCAATTAATAGTTTAATTAATTTTCATTTATGGAATTACGGTATTTAGATTAGCATGTTTAATTGTACTTTTATTATCATGATTAGGGTTGGTTGCATAATTTACTTGAGTATGTTGAGTGTTTTAGCATACTTCTTTGGCTGGAAGCGGTGAATGTCATAATTCAGCATGTTTTGGATTGCCTTGCAGCCTTGGACATTATGTCAACATTGCATTTGGCTTGCACCTGTGATATTGATGTCTTTGCGATGTGATTTAGAGTGCTTTGTATGACTGTTTTGCATTGGTTACATAATAATTGTGTCATATTGTGAGGGCATAAATGGAAATATAAGACTTGGCTATTAACTAGATTCAACATAACTTACCCTAGCAATGGTTCATTTTTGTTGCTTAAAGCCTCAAGATGGCAGTATAGTTGTTTTAGACCTTGGAAAGGTTAACTTAACATTTTGCCCTTTTGTTATAACTTGTTATTGGCACTAAGTTTTAGTGAAATTGGGTTATAAGCTAGCTTATGATAACTAATGCTTGACATGAATATTGCATAACATAGACTTTGGCCTGTTGGATTATAACATAGTTTTCGTAATGAAATAATATAGGCATCACGGCCTTTGAAATGAATCTGGTTGGTAGTCAGTTCATAGCATTATTGTGAGATATTATTGCTTGGGATATGATATGATATGACCACAAGGGTCAACCTTGGCACTCGGCTTGTGTTTGGATTTGGTTTAAGTTGGAAAGAAAGAAAGAGATTGTAGTAATGTCCACGAATGACTAAAATTAGGTAAATAAGATTCGAGAATACATCCAATTACAACAGAAAGTACTAGGGTAAAAGGACCCTAGGATCAAAGACTGACTAATAAAAAGGAAGTAAAGCACTGGAAATAAACGAGGGGTAAATCCAAAGTAGTAAAGTCCTGACCCATGTGGTTAAAGTACCAATACAAATTGCCATGTGGAGGGGAGCAAGAACACCCAAAGAGGATGGGCTGAAGAAAGTCGAAAAGGTCAAATGCCAGTCCCATCAAACATCTTTGACTATGCCCGAGACAGAGGAATCATTTGTGTCATCATCTATCACTATGAAAAGGCCAATGCAGGATTTGGTAATACTCATTAGGGAGTGTCTAGGGTTGAGGAGGCCATGCTAGGTAATTCTAGGAGGAAGCAAAGTACTTCCTCTCGAATCCCTCCTAACATCCAAGCCTGAAGAAACACCTATGGCACAAAGAAACTCATAATGTGTGCCTGTCTCCATGACTCGAGACGCTGTTGAGGAATATATCGATGACATCAAGGCACAAATCCATGAGCTAAGGAGCAGATCCACATCACTGAGATATAGTGCATTGGGTCACATTAGTAGTATTTGTGGACACTAAAAACTGGTATTAAATTCTTGGCAATGACAAGCTTGACATACATTTACCATGCTTGACTTGTGCATACAAATATGGCTCTAACTCTCTATCTCACCCTATCCTAGTGCTTTCTATGGATCTAACCCTTTCATTTTGTTGTTTACACATCTACAGGAACTTCACTATTTGTTTCAAACTTGCATACCATCCTGCACACACATGCCCAAATGCTCTGTTTAGTCCTCTTCAGCACGGGTTATTACCAATAGGCTGGATTAGTATCGCCAATCGATACTACCTGATCCTGACGGTACCGACCCTCTCCCAACAATAGTCATTTTTCAAATCTAAGACATTTTTATGGGTAGAACTATACGTTTCAAGTAGCGAAGGGTGAGAAATTACCCAATTGGACTCATATATATACAAATCAAGGCCTCCCTTGATAGGGGACTTGGCACTTAGCTAGTACACATCTATGCACTATTGCACATTGAGCAAAATTGCCCTATTCCACCCAAATTCAAAACCAATCACTAAGAGCAATCAGAAGCCAAGTCTAAAGCATACAAAATCCAAGTCAAAGCATAGTAGCATAATTCGTTTGAGGAAAAAAAAATTCAAAAGTATACGTCAAAAAATGTGAAAGAGAAAAAACTGTTCTTTTTTAAATTGAAAAGCATTTTCATTGCATAGAGACATAGTTACCAAGAGACGGGTATGGGTACCAGTACCGATACACCATTTTTTAAGAAAAAAGGAGATGGGTACTTGGAGAAAGTAAAAAAAATTATTTAATAATAATGTATATAATTAATCAATTAATTAATAATTTTCAAGAAAATTTAAAAAAAATTAAATGCATGCAATTTAATTTAAATTTAAAATATTTATATTATTAAAAAAAATCTAATACAAAAAAATTTATATTACTATTTAATTTAAAATTTTAAGAGACAGTTACCAAGAGACGTGTATGGGAACCGGTACTGGTATGCCACTTTTTAAGAAAATAGGAGATGGGTACTTGGAGACGGCGAAAAAATTATATAGTAATAATATATATAATTAATCAATTAATTAATAATTTTGAAGAAAATTTTAAAAAAATTAAATACATACAATTTAATTTAAATTTAAAATATTTATATTATTAAAAAAAAATCTAATACAAAATAAATTATATTACTATTTAATTTAAAATTTATAGAGACAGTTACCAAGAGATGGGTATGGGTACTAGTACTAATACACCATTTTTTAAGAAAATAAGAGATGGATACCTGGAGACAGCGAAAAACAATTATAATAATAATATCTAATTAATAAATTAATTAATAATTTTGAAGAAATTTTTTAAAAAAAAATACATAATTTAATTTAGATTTAAAATATTTTTATTATTAAAAAAAAAAAAACTAATACAGAACAAATTATATTACTTTTTAATTTAAAATTTATATATACTATATAACATACTATTTAAATAATATAATCAAATTATTTAAATTAAAATATAAATCACGTATAATGTTAAATTTAATATAATATTATTATATTATAAACTTATTAAATTATTAATTAAAAATTTAAACTCTTAACCTAAAACAAAGAAATAAAAAGCACTAATATGCGAAGACATCAGGGGAAAGTTGGAAAGGAAAAGGTGCGAATTAAAGCCCTCGCATGTCCACGGATTGCACGGCTCAGAGTATATTAACCACAACGCAAATTGGTTTCTTTGCTATCTGCACCCAACTTTATCATTTCGGTCTTGCTCACATTATTCATGTGACTACGCTTTTGCCTAACGAAGAGGCCAAAATAAAAAATGGAAAAATCCAGTAGGTTCAAGGTTTGAAACTAAATGGCTGCGGCACTTTTATTTTTGGTTTTAAGCTCGAATAATAGCAAGAAGCAGGGGAATCAAATCAACAAAGCATACAAATATCTAATGCAATAACAATGAAAATCATGAATTTAGTCAAGTTTAAATCATGATTTTTTCGGGTTTAAATCATGTTTTTTGACCATTTTTGTAATTTTTTGGCGATTTTCCATGGTTTTCAACACTTACCTATTGGCAAGGAGTTGATTGCGTAAAAACTGTGAGTTTTTAAGAGAATAAATCGTTTTTACTGGCGATTCAAGAGTAAACGCGATTAATCATGATTTATTTTCGAGTGTTGCTTCTATGTTGTCAAGTATCAAAGCCAAATCATTAGTTGCATTCATATAACGAAGAAGCACAATTGCACAATCACACTAGGAGAACTACATGTACCTTGATTTCCCTCCTTGGAGTATCAAATAAATAGGTAGCAGTTAATCCTCAACGGCGGTGATCAAGTTCAATTCAACCCATTACATTTTCCCGATTTTTGTAGGTTTCTATCCTTCACAAGCACACCTAGGGTTTCAAAGTGAAGGCTGGTTTTTGAGGTTGAGTGCATCCCCAGGGTTTGACATCTCACATATAGAGCTTTTAGAGACAAGCAAAAGTGACTATACAATCACAAACATCTTTTTTCGCACAGGTCACTTCTGACCACTACAAGGTAGTATCGACAGTTGATACTGACATGTACTTGACAAAACTGACCCTGCGCAAACAAAAACATAGTTCTAGAACCTAACAAATCATAGGACTACACTAATTTGATTTATATTGTCATAACACAGTCATAGTTAGGCAGTCAATCATAAAAGCTAAGTATTTATCCCTTTGTTGTATTTGCTATTATTAACATATGCCACTTGTCAAATCATTGCAATTTATTTCAAGTGTTTACTTTCAAATTCATGCTTAAATGCCATATTTAGTAATCTGAATTCACTTACTAGTTTTTGCTTTAATAAGATTAAGTAATTCATCTTAATCCAAATTAACGTAAAACATATTAGTGAACCCATACATTGTTCAAACCATGTCAAACCCTAGGCCTCCCGTAGGGTTTCATCCTTCTAGGGTTTCGTATTTTAACATTAAGATTTTATTTTCAGACCTATTATTGTCTCTAATATACACATTACCTATAGCTATAATAAATGAACATTGTCTTTATTTGTTAATGCAAGCCATGAAGATTATCTTTTCATATTGTTCCACTTGGCTATATTACATTTTGATCAATCATATAATCAAATGGATCAAATCTAAGAACACTCATAAGGCTAAAATTAACAATGAACAATCCCAAGCCTTCCTTAAATCATATCGTTGCAACATCCGATCCGAGCTAGCTACCTTTTGTTACCACTAGACAACGAAGGGCATGTATGACCTCCTTCGTTCCTTTCCTCCTACAGCCTCTATGGATTATACAATACATGATACACACCCTATTGATGGACTTATCATGAATGTTGAGACTGATAATACTCATGAAACAACCACTACGGATCAATTTGATGCCATCAATGACCAAGAATTCACTAAATATCTTAAACTTGAATCCCTTATCAGCTTGATGCAATGTTATATATTGCAAGAGACGAACAGAAATAGTTGGCTCAAGCTACTACATTTGGGGAACAATATGAACCCTTCAATTTACCAATCCAACCACAAGTGTTCAAACTGTTACCATTGATACTATCCTTACATCTACACTTCCAATTATACGTGTTATCTAACCAAAGTGTGGGGGCAACACAAGGCTTCCAACAAATTTCCATGCCTATTCCTACACGGGTAACCGTTAGCCCTCCTATGAAGACCACATTTTATATCACCAACCTTGCCTACTACACATTCCTTTGAGCAAACTATTACAGCTCTGTAGGGTAAGGTGTCGCAATTAGAGCAAGGTGCATCTAGAGCTAGTCATTCTAAAGATTTTTCTTAAAGACCTAACCCGGTTTGAAGTTCTTTGAGATTGTTTAATGTCTAACCCACATGTGCATGATTAATAAAATTTTTCGCAACAATATTAAATGCATGCATGGAACTTAAATCACTTTTCTCAAAACTATAAACACATGGATCTAACTTCTATTATAGATCTGAAATAATAAACTGCATGCACACCATTCAAAGTAGACACGAGAACTTTTGGTCAATGACCCAGGAAAAACCCTTGTGGGAAAACCTATGAAAGAGTTTATCTGCGTATTTGCTGAGCAAGAATATTTTCAGCCTTTTACAAATTTATACAACCATAAAAAAAAAACACGAGTACTTAGCTCACGAGTGAAACCCTCTTCCCGGAATCACTGTATGGCTGTACCATATGGCTGTACGGCCTGCTGAAACTCACTGTTCGGACCTGATAACTCTGTTGTGCAGTCTGTAATAAGAGCTTGTACGGTCTTGCCTTGGTTGTGTTTCAATTTGTGTGCTGAATATGGGTGAGGAAAATCGCCCTCCTTCTCTTCTTGCTCCTCTCTCAACCTCACTTTCTCCTCTCAAGAAAGATAATAATGTGCTTTCTCTTCCTCTAGCTTTCTTTTATAACCTCTCATAATGATAAAGACCTAAACCTAAGATCTAATAGCTAGAATTTAATCTTAGCCATCCAAGATCTAACGGTCATGATATGATTTCTCGTTGACCCAACTTAGGGCACCTTAAGTCACTTTATCATTAATATAACATAAAAGTCACTTTAACTTTATTTCTCATAAAGTCAATTTAGCTTAGGAATATGTTGGACACTTAACCAAGGCTAAGCACAAACCTAGGAAACCACTTGTCCGAGTTAACTTTCTCAACAATTCCATGGATTTACATGTCTTGTTTCATAATCCATTATCCCCTAAGATAGTAGCTTATCCTTTACATGCAAGTTTTGTAGCTCCAAAGCTTCCACTATATGAAGGAAAGGTGATCCAGAATAACACCTTTGATCATTCCACACAGCGTGTATGGATTATGCATACAACGACAAATTATCAACCAAGCTATTCTTGAGAAGTCTCAAAGAGTATGCTTTGCAATAGTTCTGTGACCTTCCCCTCCAATTAGTCAAAGCATTCAACCCTTTGGCAAGTCAATTTCTAGCACATTTCATTATCAACATTGATAAGAATTTATCTTTTGCACAAATTGCTAAACTCAAGCAAGGGTCCAACGAGCCAATCAATGATTATGTATGTCGGTACAAGACTATGCTAGCTAAAATGACTAATGTTATGGTCGACAATGACTTACAAGACATATTCAAGCAAAGCTTGTTTGCACCACTCTATGAGTCAATCATCTTCAAGAGATTCAAATCCTTTGATGAGCTATGTCAAATAGTAAGAGGTAGAGAAGTTAACCTCATAGCTTTGAACAAGGTCAAGTATACACCTACTCCTACAAAGTTTCAAAGCAAACCAAGCTACAAGGTCAAACCAACTGACAACAAGAATGAGGCAAAGATGACAGTTAATCGAGTATCACAACCTACAAATCAACTTCAATTGTCAGCTCCACCGAAGAAGCAATTTTCTAAATTACCATCGCCTCCTCATATACTATTAGAGAAGCTATTTGAATGCAACCTTATCACTCTTCCTAATCCACAAGGATTTGATACAAGCAAGCTTATACCAAAGAACTATGATAGTAATACCTACTGTGATTGTCATCAAATTGCAAGACATTCTACGAACAAATGTTTCAAATTTTGACATAAGATACAAGATCTTATTGATGACAACACTATTGAATTGAGTACACCTACAAAGGAATCTAGACCACAGAAAAATCGAGATCCTATAATCACATTTGATGACAATGAGATTGTTGATGATAATTCGGATTTTCATGCACTATTCATACAAACTTATATCAATGAGCAATCCTTCCATAGTGTCATGATCAACAATGGGTCAAGTGAGAATGTGTGCAGAATGGCACTTCTTTACTCCATCGGATACACACAACAAGATATACAAGATACATCAAGAATAGTTACGGGTTCTATGGACAAAAACAGAATAGCCTCGAACACGGTGCTACCTCTTCAGGTTTGCTCTGCCATACCACTCCATTCCTAGTTATATAGAGTAATGGGGTCTTTGACATGTTAGGACGCTCTTGGATGCAAAAGCTTAGTGCAATACCATCTATATTGCATCAATGTCTCAAGTACATAAACTGCAACAAGGTAGTCACAGTTGCAACTACAAGCGTACGATATTAGTACCCTCTATAGCGAAAGGTATCTCCTCCACCCCCCACCACCACCCCAATTGGTTGATACACCCATACAGGATCAGTATATAGAGCCATTGGTTACGCATATGCAAGATCTTTCAATACACCCAGGTCAAAGGAGAGTAGTTGAGTCTACTAGACAACCAATTATTCAACGCCCATCATATCAAAGAGTTATTTAGGGCTCACAGAGGCCATTTCCTATAACACGTACTTAGTACCATGGACAGTTCAGCATATCCCACAGTGAACATAGGGAGTGAGACATTCTCCTACTATACCATGGACCATATAAAGTCCAAGCCCTTCTAGCGTATCCATCATACACGGGATTCTATGAGCATGGGTCATGACAGTGACCGTATAACACATCATTTCTTATTAGATTTTGATATGCCTACATCTAGTACCTTTCACTCATGATAGGTTACCCTTACACTACGCAATGCAGGCACTCCCCATTGTCCTCCCATTGATGGGATCATCAGTTAGTACTTTTCAAATTTCAAATATTTCAAAAATACTAAGAAAAAAATTCAGAAATATAAAAACATTCAAAATATTTAAAAAAATCAAAATTGGGATCTTAGCATGACATGATTATTAGATTACACAATTTACATATATTATTTATCACAAGTTTGGTAGATGGCATATTTTTTTTATACAAATACATTTCACAATATATGAGTGTGATGCAAAACATATAATTCATACATGCACATATAGATGTTGGACTTTCCTCTACTCAATGGCCATGACAATACTGGAGGCATCTTATTCCGCAAGTTTCACTATCAAAGGTTATATTTTTCTATGACCTCTTTAACATATTGCGCTACACATATTGCTTACACATATCTTGCTAGTTACTAATATATTTCATTGTGCTACATGGATCTATTATTATACTATGATGTGACATTTATAAATATGAATGTTGTAGACTAGTTTTTACATGTATTATGTTTCATTGATATTGTTACTCTCTTGCATGATAGGGTAGTTTGAGCTTGTCTATTGTGTGTAGCCCCTTGGCCTTGTTTGCATCTTATTTATATTTCTTTGTGTGTGGCCCTTGGCTTTGTTTGGTGCGACATCTTTTGTCCTTATTTGTGACATCTTTATGTCTTTTGTTGGTGACATCTTTATGTCCCTTGCGTGTGGCCCTTGGCCTTATTTGTTACATCTTCATGTCTACTATATGCATATCTTGGCCTTATGTGTGACACTAATTCTTAAGCTTGTTGAGCTTGTTAAGTTTGTTGAGCTTGGGTCGTGCTATGATCCATATCATGCACTTTTACTACGTAATCTTGTTCAATTATCTTTTTAGTGATGATCACTACTGCTAGTTTCATTGATACATCTATCTAGACATAACATTTATATGTTTTAAATTACATATGTCACATACATGTCTTGATTGACATATACATTACTATGATAACATGCTTTCCACATATTCACAAGATTATACATGATGTTATCTTTATACATGACAAAATATAGTTAACTTTTCTTTTGAGATAAGTAATTTACAGAGCGCATCCCTCATCTCAAAAGGAGGGCATTAGAATGGGCTTGTCAAAAAGACACAAGTCTCCATGAATAGAAAATTAGGATTTGAAAATTAGAGTACAGATTTCAGAGATTCAGTATAATTCAGATATCAGATAAGTTTAGTTACATGACAAATATTGGCACATCAGTACAAATTATGGAAACATATGCCATTCATATGCACTTACTTTACAAAGAGATGAGTATAGACTCATACACACTTGAGTGCATATGCATGAGCATATGTACACAATTTACAAGAACAAAAATTATAAATTTTTTACATATACATACATTTGAGATACAAATTCTCAAGTTCAGCATATAGGGGCATAGCATATAGATTCAGGGGGCATGATATTGGTTCATGCACATACACACTAATAGTTTACAATTGGCACAGTTCCAAAAGGACGTGATACTTATTCATGCACATTAAACATATTTTGTAGTGAGCATTATTATAGTCATTTATTTGCAAAAACTTTTCAATCTGCACCAAATAGTAAACAACCTTGAATCTAAAATTCGTCTACAGCAATTTGATTCATGTTTTTACGAGTAATGTATGTTGAGGTTCAACTACACTCAAAGGCCATAACATTACTTCTAGCGAACCTATCACGTGATTGTAATGTCCCCTTCTCGAATCTGATCTCACAGTGACCGTTGGCCTAGTTCTGGGAATCCGTAGGCTATTCGGAAGGTGCAAATTAGGGTTTCCTATTTTTTAGGATGACCTTGCTCGGAGTTTTGATGGCGGATTCTTTCTGGGTTTTCCGAGAGCTTCGCGGAGGTATGTTTGTTTCGGCTTTCTGAGCATTTCCAGGAATTTACTATTTTTAGTAAATTCTATTTTTGGCAGCGAGCAGGTTTGTCTCAAGGAGTTGACTTTCCCTTTTTCAGTTGACTCATTCAGTTTTGGGCTTCAGAATGTGGTTTTGGAGAAATAAGTTTATTTTTTTTTAAAAAATAATAAAAATAAATAACATTATATTTTAAAATTATGACCTTGGCCTAGTCGAAATAACTTAATGTTATTTTAAAAAAAGTGGACTTGAAAGGGGGCGCCATCATTGCTTGGAAAAGGGCGCCATCTTTGCTTGGAAAAGGGCGCCACCTTTTAAGGCTTCAAAGGAGGTCAACTGAAATCTATAAAAGAAAGCATTGGGTTCTCATTTGAACATCTTGGTTTTATACATTGTTATGCTGCCGCTTTGGCTCTGGAACTGCTTCGGGGAATGAAGGCCTCCTAGCTAGGGCATCATTTCATGCTTGCAAGACAGCATCTAGTGGTGATTCAGTAATTGATATTTGTATTTACTCATGTATTGATTTCAGTTATTTCATTATTAATTATTTGGTATTATTAGTGTTTCAGTTATTGTATTCTGTATAAGACAGATCTGGATTTTTACTCATATATCAGAAAAAACAAAGAAAAAAGTTCTGGGTATCATTTCATGGTCTTGCCTAGGTTTAGGCGCCCCTTTTTTCTTATTTTCAAAATTTTTAAAGCTTGCAATTATTTCCTAGAGCAAATCGCCCCATTCAGCTAAGACAACCCTTGGGGTTTGCATTGGAATCCGTGTATTAATTATTGGATGCAGATTGGATCAGATCTTGGGTGCTAGCTTGGGCGCCATCTTAAGGAAGAGACTTTGCAACAGAAATCAGGAAGATTGAGCAAATTTTGTGTGAGTTATGAACATCTGAAGAATTTAATAGGTGGTTGGTTTTTCTTCTTTCTAACAGCAAATTCTTCTTATTTTGTAAGCTGACAGTAGTACTGGCAGCCATTCTTTACTTGTTCAAATCTGATTTCAAAAGTTCAATTTTCATTAAGTTATTGTATTAATTTTTAGCTCCGCCCTATGGTAGCTACTTTCCCTATTTGGGTTAGCAAGCACATTCTGGGTGTAGAGCTCCGCCCTATGGTAGCTACTTTCCCTTTTGGGGTTAGCAAGCACATGCTGGGTGATGAGTAGTTTCATTCTTCAGTATTTCCAATTAAAGCATTGTTATTAATTTCACTCCGTCATATGGTAGCCCCTTACTCCGCTTTGGATTGGGTAGCACATACTTGACGTAAAGTTCCTTTGTTTTGTAATTTCTGTTATCTCCACCATATGGTCGCCTCATTTCCATATTGGATTGAGTAGCACATACTTGGTGTCGAGTGTGCTTTCAGTACAATAGATTGTAGGGATCCTCTGACCATATGCTCGTCGTTCGCCGGCGCATTCTTGGTTAAAGTTCTTGCTTCAGCATCGTTTTGGTTTAGCTGCTAACCTTAACGGGTGCTTTGGTTGTAACTTGCAATTTGAAAAAGTTGAAAAAATTTGGCTCAAAATATTTCAGTGGTATCAGAGCCAAGATCCTGCCATCCTGTGAGCAAACCATCTATGAGTGACAGAGAAAAGAGATACATTGCAAGAGAGGATAAGAAAATTGCAAAACAGTTCCAGTGGTATCAGGTTCCCGAAGGTCAGACAGCTTCAGAGATATTGAGGGCTCATTGGGAGTCTTCTCAAGAAGTAGATATGGCAGAAGGTGAGAGATCAGTCGGGGGTAACGAGAGGTTTACCAACACTAGAAATGATAGTGGGAAGGGTCGAGAGAGATCATTAAGTCCCGAAAAAAGATTTGAAAGGAAGATGGATGCCTTGATGGATATGGTATCCCTCATGTTGGGGACAGTGGGTCAGAACCCAACTATCCAGAACAATCCCAGATATAGAGGAGAGCCTAGTGCCTCAAATCAATTTGATGGAAGTGTTGCTCAACCTGTTTCAAACAACACTTACATTTCGTCAAGGCCCTTCAAACCCACCTTCGTAGCACCAGTAAACACACAACCTGATCCTGAAGAGAATTCTTCATTTGTGGAACAATTGAGACGTGACCATGCGGAGTATGATTCTCTCCCTGATGACATTAAAATGGACATGTCCTATAATGAATTTATAAATCATAAGAGAAAAAGTAAGGGACAAGGGAGGAAGTATGACCAAAGAAGAACTCCAGCACAAGGAGACTTGCATCAAGCTATCAACAAAGTTTTGCTTTCCCACTTTGATGGAAGTGATAATAATTCTGCTCGTGCTTGGATTCAGAAACTAGACAACTATTTGGCTCTTAGGCCAATGGCTGAAGAAGACGCGATTAAATTCGCTCGCTACAGCTAGATGGGGTGGCCCATGAGTGGTGGTACCATGGCCTAGTCACCTTGGGTCATGGATCTATCACTAGCTACGATGAATTCACAAATAGACTCATTGAGAGGTTCGAGAAGGACCCAGAAGTGCATTTTAGGGAGTTGGCACAATTGAAGCAGTATGGCACTGTTGATGCTTACATAGCTGAGTTTCAAAGACTTTCAGTTATGGTCACAGGAATCACTGAGAGAAGATTAGTGATCTTATTCAACGAAGGTTTGATGGAGCCACTCAAGGGATGGATCAAAGCTTTTGATCCACCGTCCTTACAAGAAGCAATGAAAAAAGCTAGAAACATGGAGTGGGCTGCTCCCAGAACAAAGTTCCATCCTAAACCATCATTCCACAAGAAGGATAGAGGGAAAAGGTTTCATCAAAAGCCTTACCAAAAGGAGTTGAACCAGCAGAAACCTCTTGGCAAAAGATTGGATCCGAAAACTATCAATGAACTCCGAAGAAAGGGGTTATGTTTCCGATGTAGAGAAAAATGGTCTCCAGAACATGTTTGCCAAAAGGGAGTCAAATTTCACCAGATTGAGTATTATTCAGCGGGTGAAAGTAACTCTGATTTTCAGACCAGCAATCTGATCCCGAAGATAGTGAAGTGGAAAGAGCTCATGAAGAATCCGAAAGTGAAAAAGAAAGTGGTGGTACGTTGGCTCAACTTTCGAGCTTCCAAAAGAATGAGTCTTTCAAAATTCGTGGGACAATCAAAGGGTAGCGTATCGTTGCTTTAATTGATACTGGAGCAACCCATAACTTCATTGATGAAGCTATGGTGGCAAAGAAGGAGTTGCAAACAGAAGATTTTGAAGGGTTCAAAGTTATGGTTGCGGATGGGTTCCACATCTCTTGTACCAAAAGGGTTCCCAACATGTCAATGCAATTGGGCAATTATGAAGTCAAAGATGACTTTTATGTGGTTAATATTGGTGATACGGATGCTGTCCTTGGCATTCAGTGGCTGCGATCTCTTGGAGAGTTCTCTTTAAATCTGCAAACCATGGAACTCAAGTTTCAATCCAATGGAAAGAAGGTGGTGTTGAGAGGGATGTCCAATGGTGGCCCTCGGATTGTGTCATTCAAAAGGATGGCAAGGTTGATACGTCATGATCAAGTGGACTGAGCTGCGAAATGCATGGTTCTTCTGGCTAGTCCTGCTGAAACGAAAATAGAGTATCCTCCTGATATTCAATCTTTACTCACCAAGAAGAGTAAAGTGTTTGCTGATTTACCCCCTGGACCACCTCCTGATAGAGGTTCAGAACACATCATTGAGCTCAAGGAAGGAGCAAAACCGGTGATCATAACTCCATATCGGTATCCGAAGAGGCAAAAGGACGAGATCGAGAAGAATATTCAAGAACTTTTGAAAATGGGTTTCATACGCCCAAGCAAGAGCCCCTTTGCTTCTGCAGTGGTTCTTGTGAAGAAGAAGGATGGTACTATGCGCATGTGTGTGGATTATCGTGCTTTGAATCAAAGCACCATCAAAAACAGATATCCCATACCCAGGATAGATGAGCTCATTGATGAGCTACATGGTGCCAAGTTCTTCTCAAAAATTGATCTGAGATCGGGTTACCATCAGATTCGAATGAGGGGATCGGATGTGGAGAAGACAGCTTTCAGATGCCACTATGGCCATTTCGAATTCTTAGTTATGCCATTTGGGTTGACTAATGCTCCAGCTACCTTTCAGTCTTTGCATGAATCGTATTTTTCAAAGTCAGTTAAGGAGGTTTGTGTTAATATTTTTTGATGACATTCTGATTTACAGCAAGACTTGGGGAGATCATCTTAAGCACTTGGAGGAAGTGCTTAGTATCATGGAATCTGAGAGCTTGTTTGCAAAAGCTTCCAAATGTGAATTTGGGATGACGGAGTTACTATACCTTGGCCACATAGTCAGTGCTGAGGGAGTGAAGGTGGACCCAGAGAAGATCAAAGCAGTAGTTGATTGGCCACCTCCTGAGAGCTTAACTCAGTTGAAAGGTTTTTTGGGTCTTTGTGGGTTTTATCGGAGATTCGTAAAGGGGTATTCACAGAATGCTGCTCCCCTTACTGATCTCACCAAAAAGGGAGCCTTTGTTTGGACAGAAAAGGCTCAAATTGTTTTTGACAAGTTCAAGAAGATCATGAGCTCGTGTCCGGTTTTGGCAATACCGGATTTCTCCAAGCCATTCGAGCTACAATGTGATGCATCAGGTGAAGGAGTGGGGGCTGTCCTTATGCAAGACAAACACCTTATCGTGTTTGAGAGCAAAAAATTACGAGGTGTTGAAAGAACATATTCAATCTATGACAAAGAAATGCTTGCCATTATGCATGCACTAGCCAAGTTCAGACAGTACTTGGTGGGGAATAAGTTTGTGGTTAAGACTGACCACAATAGCCTCAAGCATTTCATGCACCAAAAAGATCTAAATGAGAGGCAACAGAAATGGGTGAGTAAGCTTCAAGCTTACGATTTTGACATTGAATATGTAAAAGGAAAAAATAATATTGTGGCCGATGCTCTTTCCAGGAGACCTCATCTTAGCTCATTGTGTGAGCTTACTGCAGATTGGAGAGACATGTTGCTCGCTGATTATGCTAAAAATCAGTTTGCAACCAGCATTCTTGAGGGTACTTTTCATGATGAAAGGTACAAGAGGGTTGAGGGATTGATACATTATAAGGGAAGAATCTTTCTGGTGGCTGATTCTAAGCTGAAGAAGAAGATGCTTTTGACTTTTCATGATATTCCAGTTGCTGGTCACCAAGGTTTTTTCAAGAATATAAGCAGATCCGAGAAAGGTTTTCTTGGAAGGGATTGAAAGGAGAGGTACAACGCTACATTCAGGAGTGTCTTGTTTGTCAAGCGAATAAAAATGAGCATACATTACCAGCCGGTTTATTGCAACCACTCCCTATTCCCAATCAAAAATGGGAAAGTATCTCGATGGACTTCATCACAGGGTTGCCCAAAGCCCAAGGAAAGGACTGCATCTATGTAGTGGTGGATCGGCTAACCAAATTTGCTCACTTCTTCACCATTACCAGCACTTTTTCTGCAGCCCAAGTTGCAGATCTGTTTTTTCGAGAAGTGTTTAAGCTGCATGGATGGCCAAAGAACATCGTGAGTGATAGGGACAACAAGTTCCTAAGTAAGTTTTGGCAAGAAGTCTTCAGAATGAGTGGCACTGTGCTCACCCCAAGCACTAGCTACCATCCCCAAACAGATGGGCAAACTGAAGTGGTGAACAAGTGGTTGGAAGGCTACTTGAGAAATTATGTGTCAGAACAACAGAGGACTTGGGTCAAGTGGCTGCATATTGATATAGTGTTTGGTGACAGCAAAGCACCCCTAGCCAAGGATTTGTTGCAGCATAGTAAGGACATAATGAAATCTTTGAAGGATAATTTGCAGACTGCACAAAATCAGCAAAAATTGTATGCGGACCAGATGCGTGTTGAGCGTTCTTTCGAGGTTGGAGATATGGTCTATCTTAGATTACAACCATATAGACAGTCTACTCTCAAGAAGAGTGGAGCTGAGAAGCTCAAACCTCGCTTCTATGGGCCCTTTAGGGTCATCAGAAAAGTTGGAGCAGTAGCTTATGAATTAGAGCTACCTTGTGATAGCAGAGTGCATAACGTCTTCCACGTGTCTCGCCTCAAGAAGGCACTTGGACATAATGTAATTGCTTCATCACAGTTACCACCTTTGGATGAAGAGGGACAGTTGGCTCTAATTCCAGAGGAGATACTTGATGTTCGAGAACGTTCTTTGAGGAAAAGAACTATCAGAGAATACCTGGTAAAGTGGAAGGATCTACCTATGGAGGATGCAACTTGGGAAAATGATGACATCTTGCATCATCCTAGTTTGCAATTGCTTGAGGACAATCAATTTTGGGGAGGGCGGACTGTAATGTCCCCTTCTCGAATCTGATCTCACTGTGACCGTTGGCCTACTTCTGGAAATCCGTAGGCTATTCGGAAGGTGCAAATTAGGGTTTTCTATTTTTTAGGATGACCTTGCTCGGAGTTTTGATGGCGGATTCTTTCTGGGTTTTCCGAGAGCTTCGCGGGGGTATGTTTGTTTCGGCTTTCTGAGCATTTCCAGGAATTTACTATTTTTAGTAAATTCTATTTTTGGCAGCTAGCAGGTTTGTCTCAAGGAGTTGACTTTTCCTTTTTCAGTGGATTCATTCAGTTTTGGGCTTCAGAATGCGGTTTTGGAGAAATAAGTTTTTTTTTTTTTTTTAAATAATAAAAATAAATAACATTATATTTTAAAATTATGACCTTAGCCTAGTCGAAATAACTTAATGTTATTTTTAAAAAAGTGGACTTGAAGGGGGGCGCCATCATTGCTTGGAAAAGGGCGCCATCTTTGCTTGGGAAAGGGCGCCACCTTTTAAGGCTTCAAAGGAGGTCAACTGAAGCCTATAAAAGAAAGCATTGGGTTCTCATTTGAACATCTTGGTTTTATACATTGTTATGCTGCCGCTTTGGCTCTGGAACTGCTTTGGAGAATGAAGGCCTCCTAGCTAGGGCATCATTTCATGCTTGCAAGACAGCATCTAGTGGTGATTCAGTAATTGATATTTGTATTTACTCATGTATTGATTTCAGTTATTTCATTATTAATTATTTGGTATTATTAGTGTTTCAGTTATTGTATTCTGTATAAGACAGATCTGGGTTTTTACTCATAAATCAGAAAAAACAAAGAAAAAAGTTCTGGGTATCATTTCATGGTCTTGCCTAGGCTTAGGCGCCCCTTTTTTCTTATTTTCAGAATTTTTAAAGCTTGCAATTATTCCCTAGAGCAAATCGTCCCATTCAGCTAGGACAACCCTTGGGGTTTGCATTGGAATCCGTGTATTAATTATTGGATGCAGATTGGATCAGATCTTGGGTGCTAGCTTGGGCGCCATCTTAAGGAAGAGACTTTGCAACAGAAATCAGGAAGATTGAGCAAATTTTGTGTGAGTTATGAACATCTGAAAAATTTAATAGGTGGCTGGTTTTTCTTCTTTCTAACAGCAAATTCTTCTTATTTTGTAAGCTGACAGTAGTACTGGCAGCCATTCTTTACTTGTTCAAATCTGATTTCAAAAGTTCAGTTTTCATTAAGTTATTGTATTAATTTTTAGCTCCGCCCTATGGTAGCTACTTTCCCTATTTGGGTTAGCAAGCACATTCTGGGTGTAGAGCTTCGCCCTATGGTAGCTACTTTCCCTTTTGGGGTTAGCAAGCACATGCTGGGTGAGGAGTAGTTTCATTCTTCAGTATTTCTAATTAAAGCATTGTTATTAATTTCACTCCGTCATATGGTAGCCCCTTACTCCGCTTTGGATTGAGTAGCACATACTTGACGTAGAGTTCCTTTGTTTTGTAATTTCTGTTATCTCCACCATATGGTCGCCTCATTTCCATATTGGATTGAGTAGCACATACTTGGTGTCGAGTGTGCTTTCAGTACAATAGATTGTAGGGATCCTCTGACCATATGCTCGTCGTTCGCCGGCGCATTCTTGGTTAGAGTTCTTGCTTCAGCATCGTTTTGGTTTAGCTGCTAACCTTAACGGGTGCTTTGGTTGTAACTTGCAATTTGAAAAAGTTGAAAAAATTTGGCTCAGAATATTTCAGTGATTCCTATTCTTAATCAAATTTGAGTATTTATTTGGGTTAGTGCATCGCGTACTTCTCCCCATATTTATGAGGGTTGAGGTATGTTGTCTTCCCAACCCAAGGGCTTGCATAGTTATACAAAATTGAGGTTTGGTCACCCTCAATTTCTCCATGGTTCAACAAAAGGAACCAATCTCCAAGTGCTTCAACGAAAAACACCTTCCTCCAATGCTTCAACAAGGAAGCATCATCTCCATCAAGTTGCAAAGACAAGATGGTTTTCACCAACACACAAGTATGGTCCTTCCTTGCTCTTTAATTTAAAAATTTCAAGTTCAAATGTCAAATTTCAATCTATGGACATTGACTACCATATTTTTGTTGTAGGTTTAGTTTTGGAGTAACCTGCACAATTAGAGCTTTGTACAAAAGACAAAGTGTGTTGTATACACTCAAGTATATGTTTCATTTTACCCTAACAAATCCATTAATAGAATAAAATGGGGCGATTTGTAGACACTAAAATAAGGTATTGCATACTTGACAATGACAAGCTCGACATACATTTACCACGCATGACTTGTGCATACAGATATGGTCTTAACTTGCCATCTCACCCTATCCTAGTGCTTTCTATGGGTCCAACCCTTCAATTTTGATGTTACACACCTACAAGAACTTCATTGTCTATTTCAGACCTACATGCTATCCTACACAAACATGCCCAAATGCTCAGTTTAGTCATCCTATGCATGGGTCATTACCATCAGACTGGGTCATTATCGCCAGTCAATACTGACTTGAGCCAAATGGTACCAACCCTCTCTTAGTAACAATCACTTTTCAAATTTAAGACAATCTTATGGATCAGCCCATACATTCACGTGAGAAATTACCCAGTTGAACTTATATATATACAAATCAAGGCCTCACTTGGTAGGGACTTGGCACTTATCTTGTACACATCTATACACTATTGCATATTGAACAAAACTACCATATTCCTCCCAAATTCAAAACCAATCACTAGGAGTAGTCACAAGCCAAGTCTGAAGCATACAAAGGCCAAGTTAAAACAAGCATTGTCAAGTATCAAAGTCAAATCATTGTTGTATTCATATAGTGAATGAGCATAATTGCACAATCATATTAGGTGGGAGAACTACATGTAGCTTGATTTTTCTCCTTGGAGTATCAGATACATAGACGGTGGTCAATCATCAATGAAGTTGATTACGGTCATCTCAACCCATTACACTTTCTTGATTTTTGTAATTCTAGCCCTCAAAACAGAGCCAGGGTTTCAAGGCGAAGGAGGCTATTTTTGGGGTCGCGCACATCATCAAGGTTCAGCATTACACATGCAACACTTTCAGAGACAAGCGAAAGTGACCATAAGGTCACATACACCTTTTTATGCACAGGTGACTACCGAACACTACAAGTCAATATCGACAGTTGATGTCGATACTGACCTGTCTTTGATAGAACCGACACTGCACAGACATAAACATAGTCCTAGAACCTAACAAATCACAAGCCTGCATTAGTCTATTTTACACTACCAAAACACAATCACAATCAGACAGTCAATCAAAAAATCTAAGTACTTATCCTTTTGTTGTACTTACTATTTTAGCATATGCAACTTGTCAAATCATTGCAATCTATTTCAATCTTTTAGATTCATATTCATGCTTAAATGTCATATTTAGTGATATGAATTCAGATACTAGTTTCCAATAGTGCATGATCGTTTGACTTGGCTTTGATTTTGAAATCATTTTTGTATGGAGCCCTTGTCGTTTTTGGAGAGCTTAAACTAGGGTTGCATATCTTTGTTCTCTTATTCTCTTTGGGCATGGATAGTAGCATGCAGAGGCTAGTCAAGCCTCCTTTCATAGTGGCCAATCAAGCATGCATATAATGATAAAGATGGGTTTGGTAAATGAAGCTTTTGCATAAATCTTTAAAGAGGTTGTAGAGAGGAAAGTAGGTGATTGTATGGAACTTGGGGTCTACAAATTGTGAGGTGATTGCAAGGGTGAAAAAGGTCTTAAAAACCTAGGGTGTGTTGGCTGAATTGTATTCGCAATCATCCTTACCAGGCATGAACATCTTGATTTCTAAAACCCTTGTTTTTATTGAACAAATGTTTGCAAGTATTTGTATTTAATATTTATGTTATAGTTCTGCATGGAATCTTGTTGTAGCCATACTATCATGCTATGTTGCCAATGCTTGATGAATAGTGTTAGTGGCTTCGCCACAAGGTTCAAGAAGATAAGATTTCATTGTTTGATTCTTTAGTTATGGGGTTTGAATGAAGTTCGTTTGATTAAAAGCTTGAGCATGAATAAGGCACAACCCTTGTTATATGTTGAAGTTCTTTCTTAATGGCTTAGTTCCTTTCTATCGCACTCAGACTTTTCATCGATCTTTGAGAAGAACTTGAGAGGTTTTGTGTTTGGGTTGTGCATTTGTAGTTGTGAACATCGTTGTTAGGTCGTCACTGGGGAAAACTTTAAAAAATGGGAATATTTTTCAAGTATCAAATGCTAGGCAAATATTTTAAGTGTTAGAATTGATATGCATATGTACTGCAGGAGAATTTTGAGAAAAAACATATGATTTACTAATAAAACATGTATATTTTGGAAGATATAACAACTTTTTATACATTTTATAAGAGAACTATATTTCAATATTTTTGTAGCTGGAAAATCTTTTTTGTTTAAATTTTGTGGAAAATTTGCCAAATGGCGAAAATTAGCCCATTAAAAAACCTTGGTCACCACAGGCTGGCTTATTATAACTGAAGGTAGTTTATATTTCATGACTAATATGGACGGCATAGGCCTAAACTTTGTAATGGCTTTGTCAAGTAGATGTAGCCCAGTGTTCTCTCATGATACTTTTATAAATAAATGAACTTTTGATACGGCCCAGCCCATCTTTGCTTGTGGACAGAAAAGGGTTGAACATTTGGCTCAGCCTGCTGTATTTTTGGACACAATCCTCACATATGTGATATACAAGCTTCACTTGTTAAGGTTGAGGGCTTAGAACCCTGTTTGCATAAGATCAACTGTTGTAATGCTTGCTCAGAGGTATTAAACTTCAAACAGTAGCATTATAAGAATAACATCAACTAGATGCAAGTCTGGCATTGTTAAGCTTTAACTCTTTATTTAGTTAGCTTTATTTAAGAGTGCATATTCTTGGGGTAGCTTAAGAACCCCTGTACTGTTATTTGCGTAATTAGTTTGGCCTTTAAGATCTGTACTATGTTTGACATAAAGATGCACATTCATTGGCTTGCATGAAATTGTTGAGATATCATAATTGTACTATGCTTGTCTGATGTGAACATGTTGACGACTGTACTTGGCTAATAGGTGTCTTATACCTTATACATCAGTTACTAGGCTTGTGAATTAAATGAAGGGATACTCTTGAGTTTGTACATAATGTTCTGTAATTGTAAATATTCTATGAGGCAGTCCTGTCGGTCTTACTTGATTCATGGTTGACCGATGTGGCCAAGTGGAAATAGCATCAGCTGTCTCTAGTATGTGATAAGGATCTTTATGGACAATTAGAACTTGTGTGAAGGGCTTATAAAAGCCTGTCCTTTGATTGGCAGTTACTAGCCTTTTAATCAATTACATCCATACACCTGTTATAAGGTATTGAGATCGTTTACTGTGCTTGAAATCTAGTATTTGTGCGTTAACATTTATAGGGATCAGCCCCTATTCAAGATCCATTGTCTTCTTTACTTGGCATCATGCTTAGGCAGAGGTTATGATCATAGAAAAATCTGATTTTGTGCCTCTTAAATATTCAGTACTACGCTTGCTTTGGGTGAGGTTGTTGGGATTAAACACATTACATAACTCTTACTTGGCCTTAGGCCTGTTGCTTAGCTTTGCAAACATGTTGCAATAAAGTTTATGGGATTTTTCCATCTTCTATGTGGGTCTCTTCTTTTGTGAACAGGGTGTGGGGGTATCTCTTTGTAGTTGGGCTGCAGAGAGCTATGCCATGAGGGAACTCTGCAGTCTAGGCTACAGAGATAACCCCTCATTCTTTTCAATCCATCCATCCGCACTTATGTGGACAAATATGTATGATTGTTCATATTATTATGAAATTTACACTCAAACATACTTGGTCCTTGATAACCATACCTTAATCATTATTATTATGATGACACATGGATTATACTATATTTATTATTATATGAGATATATGCCTCATCAATTGGCTGCCATTATGCTGTGTTGAAGACTGAGTATTATTAGATTTTTCTCCTCGTGATAGTTGTGAACTTGTTGAACATTTATGAGAAATGGATTTGTAATGTCCCTAAAAGGACATGTTTAAATAATTTTGGATTCACATGAAACCGTAGGGTAGAATTAAGAAAATACCGATTTTTGTAATAAAACCCTTATACTGAAATATTCCCTTAGGGAAGAATTAAATTAAATTAATTTTTGCAATAAATCCCTATAGGAAATAAACAAAGTTTGAAATCACTCATAAACCTACTGAAAATGACAATCTTATTTTTATAGAACGTGAAAATCAAATGCAACTCAAATACCAATTTTTATTTATTTATTTATATGCTGCAAATTAACAAATTATAGATGACCATACAACTAATATAATTGCCAAAAAATACAAATCTAACTGGCTGATGATGGCATCCCAAGCAAAAATCGGTTGTTTCCAAACCCTAGAAGGCAACCCCTACTATACGGCAAGTTGCAGCACCTCCCTATGATGGCGTCAACCCCTAGACAGGGGACATCAGCCCTCAAACAGCTCGGAAATCCTCTTGAAATCAAATGCAACCCTAAAAGATGATGCCTTAGCTGATGTGGTTGATCTGCAGTAGCAAATATTGCCCTGCTACTCTGTCAAACGAAAGTGAAGCTCAAATATAGCCCCGAGATGGAGCTACCAAAGAAGATCAGAGGGTTTTCGTCCTCAAATTTGAATGCAATGGAGGGTTTTCATCCTCAAATGCAGAAGTTGGATGCAAATGCCCAGACTCAAAATAGTTGTAATAATCAAGATGTCCCAAATGACCCCCAATGCCCTCTTTTATAATTTTTTTGTCCCTTTTTTCCAAGTTGGCCTCGTACTTTACTTTAATAAAGTACACTTTTATTTTTACTTTTCTCTTTTCTTTTATTTTTAATAATAATAAAGTAATATTAATTTGTCACTTTTTAATATAATAAAAAGTAAGTCACTTAGAAACTTCTTTATGGGAAAAAGGGGACATGACAGTCCGTTCTTCCCAAAGATTGTCCTCAAGCAATACTTGAACCATTCTGCAAATACCCAGATACCAAATCATTCTTTCTAATTCCCATCCAAATGTGAGCACCTAAAGTTGCTTTGCTTGTTGATCTTCAATTCCATGTAAAACTTTCTCAGATGTGCCCATATTTATATCTGTAACTTCTAGCTTTCCTGGAACTTTTCTTCATGGAGAATGATTTCTCCATTCTGCTTTTGTGGCACTACTCTGATTTGACCTTCATATAAATCGTTGTTTGCATTAAGAGTTAATGTTTCTGAAGTCTTGGCTATTTCTTCAATTGCCTCTATGCATGTCATTTCAGCCTCATGACATTTGCTGCTTGTGATCAAATCAACATATAGTTTAGTTATAATCAACTTCCTAACAGCCCAATGAACCCTATAACTTCTTCAATTTCTACTGCAAAATTAGAGGGAATAGTTGACTTTCTCAATTTTTGCTGCAAATTTTCTAATCTCTACTGCAAAGTTTTGTGAGGTTTTTGAATAAGTTCCCTTGTCTGTTTAGTTGTCGTTTCTATTGGTATGTATAGCCTCAACTTTCCTTCACACTGATCAATCATATTTTTAGCTAGTGCAAACACTATTGGTGAGACTTCCCACACATCCTTTCTCATATTATCTAATAAAACTGATAGGAGTGGCTAAGAAATATTGTCACTCGCATTCAGAATCAAATAAATAATTGTTTGCATTGAGCTAATAATATTGTTTGTATGATTTTTACTAGTAAAGAAATGTTGAAACATTTTGAGAATAAGATCATCACAACTAAGATCTATCGTTAAAACACAAGATCTGACTTTTGCAACCATTTCTAAAATCTTAACCCTCTTAGCAGAATAAGGACTTTTGATTTCATCCATACCTTGGAAACTTTCCACAATCAATTAAAATATCTCTCTCATTGTGTCATCACAGTATGGGACTTCAAGTGTTATTATTTGGGTAATTTCGCTAATGCAAGTGATAACCATAAACCTTACATCTTTGTCTTGATATCTCAAAAGTTTTAGCTTTCCCAAAGAAATAATTAATAGTCATAGCAAGATTCATCATACCAAATGGTGATTGTTCCACCATAGACGAGCAATTTTCCACTTCCTCCAAAATGTTGAGGAGTGTACCCTTCGATTGAGGTGGATGCTTGAGGCTTTTCTCTACTTGGTAAGGTTTCTTCTCCACATCCTTCCCTGTGAGCACCTCTTAATCATTATGAATTGGATTCAAAAGTTGTTCCATAGATTTTTCCTCTAATTCACATGCTGATCCACAAACTGGCAGGATCGAATGCTCTGATACCACTATAATGCCCCTAATAATTCTAGATCCCCAGAAACTGTAAGGCAAAATTTAAAAAATACCGATTTTTTTAATAAAACCCTTATATTGAAATATTCCCTTAGGACAGAATTAAATAAATATTAATTTTAGCAATAAACCTTTATAGGCAATAAACAAAGAGTCTGAAATCACTAATAAACCTATTGAAAATGACAATCTTATTTTTATATAATGCAGAGATCAAATGCAACTCAAATACCAATTTTTATTTTTTATTTCAATGTTGCAACCGTACAAATGGAATAATTGTCAAAAAATACAGATCCAATTAGTTGATGATACTGTCCCAAGTAGAAATAAGTTGTTTCCAAACCCTAGAAGGCAACCCCTGTTGTACAGCACACTGCAGCACCTCCCTATGCTCATTGCCTAGAGCTGAAACACACAGGGTTTGTGGTTGTGTGTTTTATTTGTCTTTGGCCAAAGCATATGACTATTTTACATCATTTTGTTCTTGTTCAGCATGATTGTTGTTTATGACTGCATTATTGTTTGTCGCATGCTTGAAGTGACAATGATGTATTCACATGGTTTCCTCTCTCACTTTGCTGGCTCTATGTATCTATCACCTTCGTGGAGGGAAAGGGCCACTTCAGAATTAAAGGGTGTGTGTGAGGTAGCCCATAGGCTCTATGATTGGTGGTAAAGTGCTCCGATGATATTCTACCTCTGCTCTATCTTCTCTCTCATTCTTGGCTGCATATTGGATGATTCTTCAGCTTGTTTTACATAAGTTTATACAACCGTTGACCTTGGGAAGCCATATATATATTAATGTTATACAGTTATAGCATTGTATTATATTGATTTCCGTACCTGTTGTTATGCAGAAATTTACTATTAAGCTATAACCTGTTATGAGACTTTACCTCTATTGTATTATAAAATGGGGATAACTGACTGAACTATTGTAAGTACTGATTTGTACTAGATAATGATACATGACAGCAGTTGCATGACTTGTATTTATGACTTTAAAGCATCTCATTGTTATGATTTAATGCCATGATGACACTTTAATTAAATGGACTCTACTTATTCTTTTAAAAGGATGTGATTTAAGAATAGTTGCTGTAATTAATGACCTTGTACCTTTCTCTGATGGATTAGTGTACTTGATAGATTTACTTAACTTATGGTTAGAAGTATAATCTACTTAATGCCATTTAACTTAATTAGAGTTAAATTTTGTTTAGTTAAGTTGCTTTTACATGTTAACGAAAAAGGCCTAGGGGATCAATATGGAAATTGATCCCCGACTTTGTCGAAAAACCAAAAGCGACCAGGGAAAAACATAAATTTCCGGCACGTTTTTCAGTTCCCAACAAAGGGGTTCGTACATTATGAATGAAGAATGATAGTATGATGAAATTTAAGAGACATCAAAGAAAAGCATTGTAGATGTTTTAGAAACTTTATGTGCATCGCGAGGAAAGTTTGTGCAAAAAAAATTACTCTGAGTTCCCTTTTGAAAGCAAATAGTTAGTAATAAACTGATCTTAACCTATTTGGCTAATATGTAATTACTACCCTCTAGTTAATTGGATGAAAACAGTCGATAAAGATGTTGGATTTAGTTCAAAGCTATTTTTGAATATCTTCTTCCTGGCAACTAGAATCATAGGACACAACCAAGGTGATATTTATAGCATTGGAGTATATAAATGCCTACTCAAGCTCTAGGGGAGTGCAATGGTGTTAACAATTCATTCAAAATTAGCATCTTGGAAACCGTATCTCTAGGAGCATAGTATAAAACCAGCTCAAGCACCCTGTGAACTCCCTTCCCAAGTAGTCGGAACCATCCAGTTATATAGAACATATTTTCCTTTGGCATAACTCATCACAACACCTATGCCTTAAGAAGAAAGCTTCATAAGGGAAGTCCGTGCACTTTTTTAGCTAGATATAAGGCTTGAGCACCCTGCAAAAGACTTCAGGAGTTGTGTGAAAGGCGCAATGAAGATAAAGGACAGGCAGAATGAGAACCAATTCAAGGAGGAAAAAGAATGCACGGTTGCTACAGCCAGGGGGATGCGTGAAGGTAAGTTGTGCACCGAGGCAAGGCTGATGCAATGTTGTGGGTATAGAAAGACATGGTACATATAATGAGTCCCTTGTGCGCTCACGCTCTATGATAGATCACACTAAGATCAAAGTGTGGCAAGGACAAGTACGGTGGACAGACATGATAGTGGAGCTGGCAACTGACAAAAAGAACGATCAGCAAGAGTGGATGTCAACATCAATGCAAGGTCAGCATGGACAACACTTTTCCACACAAACAAGATTAGTGGCAGAATTAGTGGATCTGTATAAGATTGTATTAGGAAGGTTGAGCGCCTATATGAGATGACCTCCTATACCCAAAATGGGCATGTCTCATTTGGTATCCAATAGTAGAGGCATCTAGAATAAGAAATGACTACCATTTTAAATCATGCTAAGGAGAGCTTCAATGGAAGCCCCCTTTTTTTGTACTTGTACAGACAAGGGAGGCTTTCCTTATCTAGCATGTAATAGGAAATGCTATGTTAATGAGACAGTTTGAAATATTCCAAGCTAAATTTTTTCAACTTTTAATATTTGGATTACAACATTACAAGCAAGTTCCGTCCAGATTAAAGTTAATCTCAAATAAACTGAAATACTTTGCCACTAGGATGCAAGAAATGAACTCAACGTCCAGTATGTGCTACCCCATCCATGGCGGAGTAGGGGCGACCATAAGACGGAGTAATTACAATAAAGAACTCTACGTCAAGTATGTGCTACCCGTAAGGGGCTACCATATGACGGAGTGAGCTTAACAACAATGCTTTAATGGAAATACTGAAATGAAACTACTCCACACCCAGCATGTGCTTGCTTACCCAAAAGGGTAAGTAGCTACCATAGGGCGGATGCTCTACACCAAGAATGTGCTTGCTAACCCAATAGGGCTAGTAGCTACCATAAGGCGGAGCTGAAATCTATTACAATACTTTAAAGAAAATTGAACTAATAGAGAAGGCTGCCAGTACTACTGTCAGTTACAAAATTAATTGAAATTTGCCTTTAGAAAGAAGAAAAAACCAGCCCTTATTAATTTCTTCAGATATTCATAACTCTGGCAAAACTTAACCAATCTTCTTGATTTTTGTTGCAAATACTCTTCCTGGATGGGGCGCCCAAGTTAGCATCCATAAACTGGTGAAATCTGCATCCAAATGAGTTACACGAAAACCAATGCAAACCCCAGAGGGGCGTCCAAGTGGGAGAAGGGCGATTTGCTCTAGGAAATGAATGCAAGCTTTATTAATTCCGAAAATTTGAGAAGAGGGGCGCCTAAGCCAAACTAAAACAATGGGTTGATACCCAGAACTAATTTTTTTGTATTTTTTCCTTTATGAATGAAAACCCTAGGTTTATCTCATACAGAACTACAATATCTGGAACTCTAATATTATCAAAGAACTGACAATGAAATAACTGAAGCAATACGTAAGCAAATACAAATATCAATAACTAATTCACCGCTAGATGCTGTCTTTCAAGCATGAAGAGATGCCTTTGCTAGGAGGCCTTCATTCCCCGAAGCAGTTCCAGAGCCAAAGCTGCAGCATAACAATGCATTAAAACCAAGATACTCAAATGGTAGCCCAATGCCTTCTTTTATAGGCTTCAATTGGCATCTTCTAGAAGCTTTTCCTTAAGAGTGGCGCCCCCTTTCCATGCAATGTGGCGCCCCCCCCTTCAAGTCCCCCTCTTTTAAAATAACATTAAGTTATCAAGTCTAGGCCAAGGTCAACGTTAAAATATAACGTTTATTTTATTTTATTTTATTTTATTTTAAGTGAAATTCACTTATTTCGCCAAGACTGAAATCTGAAGCCCAAAACTGAATGAATCAACTAAAAAAGGGAAGTTAACTCCTTCGACAATCCTGCTAGCTGCCAAAAATAGAATTTACTAAAAATAGTAAATTCTTGAGAATGCTCAGAAAACTGAAACGAACATACCTCTGCGAAGCTCTTGAAAAACCCAGAAGGAATTAGCCATCAAAACTCTGATCAAAGTCATCCTAAAAAATAGGAAACCCTCAATTGCACTTTCCGAGTAGCCTACGGATTTCCGAGAATAGGCCAACGGTCATTAGGAGATCAGATTCTAGAAGGGGTCATTACACAGTTACTGGTTTTGGTAATCTTTGTTGTTAGCTAAGTGATGTGTCCTGCTTAGGTTCTGTTTCAACACATACATATTCTTTGGTTAGAATTAGAGTAGTTATGTATGTGTTTTCCTAATAAAGTAACATGTAATTAAGTAGAAGTTCGGCTAACTGTCAAAAAGCAGTATAAGCTGGTAGGAGATTGCGTGCATTGTGCAGATCTTAAGTTGTCAATTATCTTGTGCACACCACTAGATGGCAGCAGGTTGTTTTTCAGACTTGCTGATGTGAGCGAGTGGCAGTCCTGTGCGATCTGCACAGGACCTCGAACTTTTCCACGCATTGTTACTTTCCCTTAGCATTGATAAAAATTTGTGGTAAGGCAAGGTGGTATCTGGACGAGAAGAGGGAGTATCCTTAATGATAGAAAACTAAGTTTAAGGCCCTAGAGACCTCAATGTTGAGGGTAGTGTTGACAATTCTTCCACAAGTCAGATTGTCTCTTGCTATTTAGAAAGTTCACATCTCTAGCCAAGGAAGGAAGAATATATTGTTTTCCTTGGTAAGGGGCCCTTTGCTACAACAGGAGAATTCCGAAGGAATGGTTCATCAAAAGGGTTTTACTTCGGAAAAGTGCTAAGAAGAAAAGTCCGCAAGGCAAAAAAACAAAGGAAGTAATTCCTTCGGACTTTTTGTCCGAAGGAATACTTCGGAGAATTTATAAGGGAACACCCGCAGCCAAACAGAGAGAATCCAAAAGTCCACCAAAGTCAACAAAGGAAAAGCCAAGACCCTTCGGAAGGGTCATTTACAACAATCCCGAAGAGCACCTACCCTTCGGGAAGGTACAAGAGCAAATTCAAAACCTTTGTAAAAAGCCCGAGTGCCCTGCAATTTTTCCGAAGGGCACAGATGAGAGACACGAGCCCTTGAGGAGGGCACTTGGTCGGCAACAGGACCATTGCAAATTTTTTGAAGGGCAATTTTTCGGAAGGCAGTCAAAGGCAAAAGCGAAGGACTAATTCCTTCGGGCTTTTTGTTTGAAGAAATTCGGAGAAATGGCTGCGGAAAAGTCCATTTCATAATCCCGAAGGGCAGGAAGGACCACTATGACTTTTCCCGACGGGCATTTCGCAGGAAAAGAGCAAAGGGATCATTTCTTCGGACTTTTTGTCCAAAGGAATTCCTTCGGACAAAAAGTCCAAAGAAATTCGGAAAATCGCAGAAGACAACAAAGTCCGAAGGAATGGTTTACGCTGAAAGTCCAAAGAAAAACAGAGGAACAACAGGCAAAAGAGAAGGAATTCGGGGAAATTACAAGGAAGAGGCCCTTGCAAAAAGCCGACGGAAAAGTCCGTTGAAACAAAGACAGACGGAGAATGAATACCTTCGGGCTTTTTGTTTGAAAGAATTCCTTAGGACAAAAAGTCCGAAGAAATTCGGACAAGGCCCCTTCCATAAAATCCGAAGGAATTAAGCCGAGACACTCAAAAGTAAATAGTTTTTGGACTGTGCAAAAAGGAAATAAGAGAAGTCCAAAGGAAATTGCCAAACAGAGAATCCCGAAGGAATAAATGCCAAAGGGTGACGTCCCGCTAGCCGTCAAATTCTGACCGCGGGAAGTAACCGTTGAAATAGGGGTAAAGCCAGAATTCCGAAAGCAAAGCCCAATGAAGAAAATATAGACCAGATATAATTATAATCCAAATATAGAATCCCGCCAGAAATAGACATGAACAGGCAGACCAGAATATGACAAAATACATGCAAGCAGGGGCTATTTCGAACACCGGTCAAAGCTTCAGTTGACTGGTTATTGAAGTCCCGCTCATCTCCGGGTCAACTCCACGCATCCGAGAGTCCAACCGAAGTTCCAAATTCAAATGTCAAGTTGACTATTCCAGATTTAGAGTTGACTAATTGTTAAACGCCTCATCCACTAGGAGCTTTCCATGCGAAGGAGAATGATCTCTTCGTCCACCTCAACTTACCAAACGGTTAACTCAGCTTTCAAACGTTCCAACTCGGCATCAAGCAGCTCACATAGAAGTTCTAAAATTGACATTGGCGTGGATTTCCATGCAAAGAGAGGTGGGCGGTTCAGAACAAAGGCAAGTTCACTTTCCCAAGCGCAAAGAGCTTCATGCAAAGACAAAAAGAAAACGTATTTTATTGAAAGGCCAAGTCAGCCTTGAGTTAGCCTGAGTTAATCCTTCTCTTCAAATTTTCAACGCCAATCTTTGGCCTCTTGTAATTTTCTATGAATTGGCTTTGAGCCTTGATTAAAATATCCAATCTCTCGTGGTTAGACCAGACTCTGCCATTGGTGAGTTGTGTAATCTCTTTGATCAATAAGGACTGTACTTTCAGATTTCAAGCGTTGGCATAGTGTATATTTCTTCAGCAATTTGCATAAGTGGTAGAGTTCTCTCCCTTCCCAAATTTTGTTTCATACCTAGTTGTTATATTAGTCTTGTGCAGGTCATGTTCAGTGTTCTTTATTGTCTTTTGCTGAAACTGTAAGTGGATGTTAGGTGGCCGTAAAGTGTCTTTTATCAGACCTCTCTCCATCGTTTTCCTTCATGTTTTAGTTATTGGATCGAACCTCTACATGAATTACTTATGCATAAGTGATTAATTGAAGTCTAAGGTCTTCCTTCTCTCTTGTTCGTTCAGTGTTCAAAGGTTCCAAGTTGAGTAGGATCAAAATTCTGGTATCACCCCCTTTAAGTTTTCTTTCTCCCTTTTCATGGTAGTCCGCGGCGTAGAGTAAAAATCCAAATTGATACATCATACAGGAACCAGCCTTCTCTGGAAGTTCTCACTATTGAGGCACCCACCCTCGTGAGAAGATCCCATTGTTTCAGCCGGATATAAGACCTGCCGTTTCGCGCATGTCTTCGAATCAAGGCGCAGCTCCAAGTTGACAACAGGTAGCCTTAATGATAACCAGCTGAGTTTGCACTGATACCAGTAACCAGTAACTAGATCATAGGTGACAAGGGGATTAAATATCAATATTCAAGGGTCTAGTCGTAGTCACTTGGTCAATAAGAGAATTCATAGCAATAAAGGTTTAGATCTCTTTCGAGCTTTTATCTATGCGATAACGTTGTTACATCCCAATTTCACCCTAAGTTTTATAACCTTTGAATCCATGGATTAAGTGGTTGTTATTGATTTGATTTGAGCTTATGACATTTACTGGTTATAGGACAGTGATACGCTGATTAGTTACATGATGTGACAACTGTACTTTCTTATTTATGTACATTGTGGATGTATATTGATTAGTTATGAATCATTTGTTGATATATATGATGACTCGGACAAACTACCTACTTGTCACGAGGTGGATGCAGGATTGATCCTTCCCTCAGAGCACGATGGAGGGAGAGCATCATCGAAGAGGATGGAATAGATGGGACGATTAGGGGATGACAAAGGAATTGCTAAGACCCCACACACACACAATAGATTTAAAATGTTATATGCATAACATTTTTAATGTTAGTACGTAGTTAAGGAAATCTTGTGGTGATTGTATTTGTGTATGTAAATTTAGTTCTTGATATTACAATAGGATTACATAAAAAAAAAATTCTTGTAATAGTCTAAGATTTTCTAGAATAAATCAAAATAATAGATATTTAATTGCTATTTTATACATTAACTAGTATAATGTCTTTAAAAAACGTCTTTGAACATTTAGCTCACTAATTATTGATATTCAAGATATCAATATAAGTAAAATATGTATATATATACTAGTTATTGATGATACAGTTATCTTGTAATTAGAAGCAATTATAGACTTATATATTTATTAAATAAATGAATAATTGCCTTTGTTTTACTGCTTTCAAGGAGTTTGAACAATCTTAAATTACTAACCTAGAGTTAAGTTGATCTAAACTTAGTATTTGAACAACGTGCATAAAAATATGTTAAAAATTAGAAGTTGAGTATCATTATTATATTGGTCAACTAGACTTATGTTTGAGATAACTTGGAGAATTATGACGTAATGATGTTTGTTAAACAATCACATATTTTATACTAATTTAGAAAGTACGAAGTGAGGATAGACTATGGCTTTTAGAAAGAGATAACTGCATTTAGTAAAATTAAAAAAAAGAGTAAAGATGCCACACATGGAGGGTGAACTCGGAGAGAAGGGCATGCAAAAAGAAGGGCCACAGTAGAATGAGAAGGAAATGCGTTTATGAATTAAGTCTTACGAAATTAAAGAGAGGACAAGAAGGAGATATATAGATATAGGAGGATACCGAGATAGAGGAAGAGGCGAATTTGGGAGAATTGGAGGAAGCAAGCAGAGAGGCGTCTTCACCTTTCTAGCAAATCCTTAGAAGGTTGGTTCTATTTTTATATTTATGTGTGTAATATGGATATGGGTTTATATTTTCTGTGCAAAATAATTAGAAAATTACTTTGGTGTAATTTTTGACCGTGTGAAAAGATTAAATAGGCGTAGTTCTATATAGTTATATATATGAAATGAAGACGGAATGACTTGAAACCTCAAAAATCTGTAAACGTATGTGTAAATATGTATATGTTTGAGAAGAATAAGCTAGAACCCGGCCCAAAACTTTAGTCGATTCTCATAGCAAAATGTAAGATCATACTTTTTGTCTACATCTTATCGATTTACATCAGAAAATGTATTGGCAGCCAGCGTCATATTTAGATACATATAGGCAGTGTCCCAATTAAATATATTTTGTCAGCGTCATTTTTAAATACATATGAGAGATATATATATCCAGTATTAAGACTACGCCTTGGTTATAAAGATAATTATGTCTTTTAAAATAAGAGATCCTTTTAGAATATTAGCAAACTGTTGAAACATTTATTGGCAACATCCCTATATATATGTATAATAATATACAATGGTAGCATCCATTTACAAACAGTATATATATGGAGTGTGAGTTATGTTGTCCACATACTTGATTTATAAATCTGAAGTGATTGAGGACTGCACCTTATATGCAAACAAAATTTTCCCTTCAAACATAATGAACTGACAAAGCATTCATATTGGCTGCATATTTTATTGACCGAGTATTTTGTGTTGATTGCGTACTTGTTTTTTAGGACTCCGTCTTATAAACAAACAAAATTATGTTCAAGTTGTGTATTAAACATCAAATTGATTGCATTTTAATTATATGCATATCAGAAAAACGTATTGGCTGAGTCTGTTGGAAAAACATATTGGCTGAGTCTGTTGGAAAACGTATTGGTTGAGTCTTTTAGAAAAACGTATTGGTTGTCTTTTTGGAAAACGTTTTGGGCAGTGTCTTATTGAAATAGTATTGATAACGTCTTGACTATATTTATATGGACAGTGCCATTTTGATATATATATGAGAAATATATATTGATGCGTTATGCATCTAACATGAATAAGAAATATGCCTAGTAGTAAAATGATTTTGGTCCAAATAGAATAATAAAGAGTTGTAAATTACCTCTTGGCTTAGTTGAGAAAATCTGAAAGTAGTGACAAGATTAAAACGATTTGAATATAATTCTTGTTTGTCTAGCATAATTCGACTAATAATAATCTTGAAATAGTTGTTCGAAAATGTAAAACAAAGCCTTGGGTGTTATGTATTATTATAGGATGGAATTGAGATCCTAGCATAATAAGAGATTCTGGTTTTATGATTATTTCATAGATTAGATGAATTTATAAAACAAGTGTTATCAATTATATTTGAGTAAGAAGTTTACATTTATAAAGTATGTTCAAAGGTTGATCTTTTGATAAACCAAATGTATACGTATGCATAAAGTATTTATCACAAGAAGTATCACTGAAAATATTTTACGATTATTTGTGGAAAACTCAGCTTTGCAATATGATTGTATGTGTTTATGAAAAACTTGCAAACTAAATTACAAATTAAATGCTTAGGTCTATTGTTTAAAGGTAGATTATTATTGGGCACACTTGTTTACATATTAGGTGAATACCAATATAAACTTGGTTGTAACTAGAACAAAAAAATTGTAGTTTGTTTAAATAGAATGTGACCATGTCAGTAGATGGCTCGCACAGCGTAGATCAAAACTATGGCTGCATGTTTGATGGCCTAGTATGAACTTATACTTTTCTTTATACAAAAAAAACTGTGAGCATGAATTATAATATGATTTGGGTGGGTTTTTATTTGATAATTTAACCTATAGATCTATATCGAATTTGAGGCCAAAATTGTCAATGATACTAAAATAATCATCTACAGATATGTATAAACTGTTGCTCAATCTACAATATGATTTTGTTGGTGGTAGGTGACTTTTTAACCATAGACAAAACAGCAAGTGCATACAAACCCTAAGATTTTTACGAATATTATGATAGCATATTATTGTTACGAGGGAACTGTGACTTGCTTTGTTACATATTTAAGTTCATGGTAGTCTTGATTGTGAAATCTTGTAAAACCTTGACTTGTGTCATCAATGACTGTTAGCATTTATATGCAGATAGTATTGAAAACTTATGTGCAGTAATATTGTGAGAGTATTAATATGTAAAAGTATTTAGACTTTTATAGAATATAATAGTGTAATTATGTTTTCTTTTGATTGCTTATTTGCAGTATAATCTAGGGTATACCCGGACAGTATAATCCCATGCTTGATTAATATTCATAAGTGTAAAATTGTTGGTTCATATTTGAGTAAGGTGTTCATGTACAATTATCTATGATACTATGAGATGTCATAGAGTTATACAGTATTTAAGTATGTTATACTCAATGGTACATATTGTATTTGTTATGTCTAGGCCCACACCTATGTAAACATATGTGTGTTGGTTGTTACTTTGAACAGTATGTTTAATGACAATTAGTAGGACATCATATTTTTATGCATACAACCTTGAGAATGTAATGAATGCTAGGTAAGAGTTTTATGTGGTTGTGAAAAATATGACTTGCTTTGTTATATCTAATTTATTGAATATAAGTTATGTTTCCATATATTTAAGACTACCTTGTATGACTGATAGTAGAAAACTAATAGTTATGTCTGAGAACACTAGATTATGATAATATGGGTTATCATAGGGTGTAGTTGTATGGAACTTATTGTGGTAGTGAAAATCTGCAGTTAAATATGTATTTTACCCGGATGGTATAAATTGTAGTCATTATTTCTAGTATGAGTTAGATAATAATGTAAGATTAATTCGTGTGTTTGATGGCATAAATGTATATTGTGCTTACTCCTATGTTCAGCATATGTTGTGATATGATTGCTAGTTGGATGTAAATTGTATGAATCTTGGGATTAAATTATGTATAGTGAGACATTATCTTTTCGTGTGTATGATTTACATGTTGGTGCAATATCTTACAATAGAACGGATTTTCTATGATACACTGCATGTATAGTTTTAGAAATCATACAACACTTGGGTACTAGCTTGTTAATCTGAATTCCCGCATCATTTCTATCTACTTATTCGTGAAGGGAGGACCATTCCCTAATAGGGGATTGTGCGGGGGATCATTGGTTCATGATTGGTGTGGAAAAGAGCTCAGATGATGCTCTCCCTCCCCATAACAGTATTACATTTGAGACAACACTTGAGATTGTCACAAATACTGGAGACGCCGGAGAACTCATGCTCCAGGGAGCCTTGTATATTATTTTTGTACATTGTGTTATATTGTATTCACTCCAAAAAACATTTCATGTAGAATTGTAATTGCCTATTAATTATGGATTGACCAGCAACGACTGAGTATTGTACCAGCAGTGGCTGGATAATTGTAATTACTTTCTATGATTGTATTATGATGCGTTTTCATGTATTGATAATGATCAGTGACTGTTTAATATCACATGCTTATTTATAGTTATCACTCTTGGGGTATTTTTGTATGATTTGCTTAGATTCTCATGGTGTAATCTATTTATAGTTAATATGTTTTTTTGTTTTTTTAAATCACATATTTTCTGGTTAGAACCCAGCAGAGTTGTTACAAACGTTGTTCACTTCTCGATTAGACCATTCTGAGTCATTCCATGAGGCACATCAATAATACAAGGAGATTCTAAGGTTAAAACAGTTCATTGCAGGCATTTGCACACATATACAAGCTTAAGATAGTGCATATCTAATAATTTCATTGTAGTTGACACAATTTCATACCATAGCTCCTGATGTCAATATGGTTGCATAACTAACGTCCAAATACAGATGTGCATCGTCACAATATTTTCAAAAGTTTACAAATAGTATATGTTACACATCACTTCAATGCCCATAATTTTCACAGACAGAAAAGAAAGTATAAATTCAAGGTCAAGGTGCATGCTTATCCATAATAGCAGCAACTAAACAATGCTTATGTTCAGAATCAAATAATTCAACAAGAGTAAAATAAGTTCCAGGGCCACTAGGCAATAAGCACATGCCCAAAACAGCCACTAACCCCCAACCACTCCCTTATGCCTGACATCACCTTCTAGCAGCAAGTGCATATTTCTAAATTAAACTGCCGGAGCATTAAATTCCTACTATCATTGGCACAACACAATCGCAACAAAAAGGCAGTTTTGGACTGGGGGAGAGGGGAGATAGGAATAACCCCTCCCCTGAAACTCTCCTTTAAAGTTGCAATAGTAGGATCCAATGAAGAAGCGCTAATGGAGGAACTTTTGAACATAATCAAGAAAGCAAGAGCAGACAGAGAAGACCTACTTATCAAAAATACATGAAAGTAGGGCTACAAAAGGCTGAAGAAGGCATGTATGAAAGATGAATGTGCTGCAGAAAAAAATTATTTAGTAAACATGCATGCATTTGTAAAATTTTAGGAGAATCTTCATGGGAGAAAGCCCTTCTGAAATGAATTTAACAGGAGTTAAACTTACAAGTTTACAAGTGAGATTGAGTTTATCGTATATGTCAGAAGGTACCTAATTGTAAGCATTACTAGCTCGAAAGACATGGAGAGAGTTTTTCAAGGGAAACCTTTGTTATTCAACATAGTAAGGTTGTTTGTAAAATACTGCGAAGCCATTGTTAATCCCAAATTCGTCCCCCCACAAAACATTAACTCAAAATCACCCTACAAGCTTAAAAAAAGCATATTGCAATGTGAATAACGAAAAGTGAGGTCCATCAATTCTTCATGGGGAGCATATGTTATAAAGGGAACTAATTCTAAATGTCCTAAGGTCCCAAAATTGAGCATATATGTCCACCTATGTGTATTTGCTTATTGGAAATAATATTGAAGCTTAGTCTGTCTCTGTATTTTATGCTTAATGGAATGTTGATTGCTGCGCTGACTGTCACTTTGTCTTGCTAATCAAAACAGGCATCAGGAAGTAACTTGTAACATAAATATGATTATGACTCTGTAGTTTCTGACTACAATTATTATAGCTACTTCCAGCACTAGAATATGTATATCTAAAGAGGTTTGCTTCAAATTGAATTGAAGTTAATTGTCTTGTAGAACGATAATGTAAAAAGTGTCGCTTACCATAGCTATTTATGTATAATCTGTAAATGCTTGAGTAGATAATGTGCCCTTGATGAATGGTATGATTTTCATTGATTGGGTTTTCAAAATAACTAGTGTAAAAATAAGTATATTCCATTTCAAAAAACTATAAAATAAGAGTTGCAATAATGATCTGGAAAAAGAAATGGAAACCATCAATAAGTTTGGGAAATGTAGAAACCTGCGGACTGATAAGCACATAGAAAAACATTCTATACTGGAGTATGTATATCTAAAGAGGTCTGCAGACTGATTTGGAGTTACTGGTCTCGTAGGATGATGAAGTAAAAAGTTGCCCTTAGCGTAGCTCGTTATATATAAACTGTAAACGCTTGGGTAGATCATGTGTCCTTAATGAATGGCATGATTTTCATTGATTGGGTTTTCAAATTTAACTAGTGTAAGAAAATATATATGGCATTTCAAGAAATTATTGAATAAGGGTTGTAATAATGATCTGGAAAAAGTACCCAGAAACCATCAATATGTTTGGGAAATGTAGAAACTTGTCGACTGATAAGCACTTACAAGAATTTAGAAACAGTTTTATACTGGGTTCAGCCTTGCTTAAGTATTTTTGGGAGAGCTAAGTTTTATTTGCTCGTAATCTCTTGAAACCTGTTAAAATATGGATCTGTAATGATCCTTGTATACTGGTATGAATGCCATGACTTGAACTGCCTGCTCCAACTTGGTTACTTTGCACAGCCATCCATAAGTGGAACTGTGGAAGAGTCCTATTGATGTCTACTTCCTGGAAGAGTTCTATCAATACCTGCTTACCCTGGACTAACTTCACCTCTGAAGAAAAAGATCGAACCAAAAGTCAATACATGGAAAATGGATCAGTGATCAGATACAGACACTAATATGTGCACTAGTCTAGTAATAATAAGAATTCCGAAGGATGAAGGAACACTCGTGAATGTTGCAGATTATTTGGGTTGGTATGAGCTGTAACGAGTTCATTGAACCAAACTGTATTAATCATGCTGACAATTGTTACATCCTCTGTTGGATCTGTGAATCTATATTCATAGGTGGTATCACATTGAGTTGGTTGGGCATACAACTGTATAATGTCAAATAGCTTTTCCAAACTTAGATTCAGTTTGTAGAAGGTTGATTTATTACCTGTTGCATCAGTATGTTCCATAGATATTAAAACAATACATGTTTTAAAGTTTCCATGGTCCATAATAATAGAGAAAAGCCTCAGGAAAAGACCTGTGATAAGATGTTTGGAAACATTGGTGTCTGGATCACACTACCTGATCCATCACCAGCCTCCACCTATTGGTCAAGCCCTCCTTTGTTGGGAGAGGATCTTCACGCACTCGTCTGATGAAAGGAAGACAAGAGAAAACCTCTCCCGTGCCTAAAGGCTCTCAACCTTCTCAATCTATCGATCAAGTACCTCTGGGGAGAGCCACTATTCATCCATCTATCACTATGTCTATCCATCCATCCATTCTATATGTGATACGACTGGGAGAGACAACCAGTCATCGGTCTATTCATCTCGGCTTTCATTTGAGGCCAAACCAGATGGACGAGTGAGGCCCTTTGTTCTGTCCTGCTTTCACGCATCAACAACCTCCCACACGATTAATGGATCACGTAGTGTGATCCAAAACGTTGATGTTTCCAAACATTTTATCACAGGTCTTTTCCCAAAGCTTTACTTTATTAAACAATATGTACCAACAGTTAACCCTTGAAACGTTTCCAAGGATGGTGATTGAGTGTTAGTGGCAGTCAAGAGGTTGTGTTGTAGGCTCTCTGTCTGCATGCTTATGGTAGAAAATGATGTTGATGAGCCTGGGGAATCAAGAGTCCTTGGATATTGTTAGTTCCTTTAAGTTTGTTTTCTTCTCCGGTCATGATTACTTGAATGTTAAAATTGTCCAAATTTTGAATTTTAATATTGCTGCAGCCAAACACAAAAGGTCAGGGAGGTTTCACAAGGCCTTTGCAACTGTATGAATATTTTATGGCATCTGTTGTTTGGATTTGTAAATTTTATTAGTATACATTCTGTTTATGTCATCACCCTGAACTTGATTCGAACTAGGGAAGCTACTGTACCTTAGTATAAAAGGAATGGGTGAAATTTTCTGAAGAGAGGACATAATTAAGTGTATGTGACATGCATTCAACAAGCAAGATCACAAGTCATCCTCAGTAACTGAATGAGAGTCTGTAGCTGAGAATATAACAATTACGGTTACTTACCTCCAAAAATTCATGAGTCCTCTTCATATTCAGTGCCGACGAACCTTCACATTTAAATTTCACTATCTCAGATGTTCTCCATTTTTCATGTACTTTCTCAACAATGGCCCGAGTAACCCCAGGACTCCCCAGCTTGATTCTTTCCTTCAAGCGTATTCCCCGGCTTCTCAATCTATTGAGTTCTGGCTCAGGAATAGTCAGTTCTGCCAATGAAGGCGTTTCTTTGGCTCTTCTCTCTGCCTTGCCATTATCTCCCCTTCGTGAATCATCTTCCTTCCTGTCCCATGGAAATTCAGATGGACCATCCTTAATGGGCGCACTCCAGCTCCCATCAAGATCATATGCACCTTTGGCAATGGGAACAGGAGTCCCAGGCTCATCCTCTTCAGGGAACATCTCTTCAATCAAACTATGCTCAGATTCAGTTTTTGGTTCTAATTCTGATTTGTGGTCTTCATCAGGATAACCAAATTTCTTCAGCTTGTTCACAATGCGTTCCATTGTAGTCTTCTCACTTCGTCTTTCCAACTTCGGCATCGCTTTGTATTGCTCGGCAGCAGCATTGTGGTCACCACCACCATCGTCATCTATCTCAATTTCATTGCCTGATTGCCCCTGAATGGACTCCTTGTTCCAGGCATCTATCCAAGGAGCTGTATGTCGGGAATTAGGACCCCCAAATCTTTCCTTACCCTTTTTGTGCATTGCAATGGGGGCCTCTTGTTTTGCTCTTTCTCTTTCTTTCTCTTTGTGTTCTTGTTTTTCCTCCCAAGGGAATTTATGTCTCTTAACGCTAGGCCTCACAGACCAATCCTTCAGATACTTTGTTTTGAATTTTGATGATGGTCTCCGTTGGTCACGATTTTCACTATGTGGGTACTCTGAATTTTCCACATTAAGGGCGCCATGGGAACAAAAACACTGAAATTTCTTGTATTTTCTGAAATGCAAGGAAGTTGGCAAGCCAAAAGCATGGGCATGAAGAGACCTGGAACAGTACAAGGACTCTAATAGGCCTGCTGTCCCAACAGGGACTAGTGCCATTCCTTCACAGAATATATGCAACACACCCAAACTCAATTGCAATACTTCATACCATTCATACTGATTTAAAAACCACCATACAGGGCTTAAAATTCAAGTTCGCAAATTTGGGTTTTGGAACTCTTACTCAAGTTGTACGATGCCTCGTTAAACCCAGTGAGAGGAGCCAATTTTATGTGGTGAAATGTAGTGCAGTGACCCAAAAACGGTCACTCTTTCGGTTGAATCGGACCAGAGCAAGCAGCAAAAACATGGGAACATGAAGGGAACAACTGGATAGAGTTTATTAAACCATCTTAGGGGTAAGATTTTTTGTTCGCTAAACCTACAGTGGTGTGAGTTTTGTAAACAAGGAGTAAAAATTACATGTCATATTGAGACCATAATTTGGGCAATCCTTATCTTCCTCCCTTGGCTATTTGCATTTTAATCCTCTTCGGAGGAAGAATTGTGTGTTTTGCTCAAACCATAATTTAGCCAATCCTTATCTTCCTCCCTTGCCCATTTGCATTTTACACCCTCATTTAGGCATGGTGGATGAACGAGGCTTTTAGAATCATAAAAGTAATTTTAAAATGAATTGAAGAGGTATATCGAATTTGAGGTAGTAAGGTATGTATTTGTAAACACTTAAATATGGCTCTTAAGTATTTATTAATCGTTAGATTATATAATTTTAAGATGTTTGTGTACCTATTAATTATTGATCTAAATTAGGCATTATTTACATATTTGTCAACTTTCGAGGTCCCCATCTCTCCTCTTAATGCCCTTCAATTGCGTCTTTCTCATTCTCCTCCTCACTTCCCTTACCTCGAGCCATATGTCTGAGGCATGATTAACGCTCTTGGGTCTATCAAGAGCATCATTCATACTCCTACACTTATGTGTGGTCCCTTTTTGCTAATGTGTACATGTTCCACCTATTCCATTATTTTCATTTTTTAACCATTTAATGTTGGTTTAAGCACTAGCAAGGTCCTAATTTGAGTTTTATTTATGTATAAATAAACTAAATGTTTTCATAAAGAATTTATTAAGCAATTATTGGCATTCTAGAAAGATCAAACAATCATTAGAGCATGTTATCATTATGGCACACAAGTTCATGTTAGAGCAATCATTAGAGCATGTTGTCATTGTGGCACACAAGTTCATGTTAGAGCAATCATTAGGAGAAGGAAGGACACATGACACACCAATTGGGTTTTGTATGTCACTGGAGTTATATCCAATTATACAATTTTATTTTTTTCAATATTGTTTATTTTCTAGGGGCCTAATAAGTAAATAGTACTTAAAACCCTAAGTAACCCTCGGCATAGACCCCAAAACACTTAATTTTGATGTAGGAGCATCCCAAGGATCAAGCAATTCTACATCACCCAAAAATATCTACCAATGTCCAAGCACATTCAAACCCTAATGGAAATGTGAAGATGACCTATAATGACTCGTGAAGGGATCAATAGCACTTTAGTAGGCTCGTGGAATATAAAAAATGATGATTTTAGTCATTGAGATAGAGTTCTTTGTCTCATGATGAAACTGCAAGTTAATGCAATTCTATGTTAACTGACAGTTAGAAAATTATCACTCTATTAAGAGACAGTTTCCCCTGTGGTAATTTTACAAGCTAGGTAATGACTCATAAATTATTGAGTGCTCATTTTGAGCATTTTCCAAGATCAAAGGGATTCCAATAGTCACTTCACAAAGCACAAAAGGAAGGGCGAGATTTAAATGGAAATAAGGTAGAGTGGGGGAAGACTTATGGGGAGCGTGTGGATGCTTCCCGAGAGAGCACAAAGGAGCTGAAAGTTAGACCTGATCCATTGTAGGACTATTAGGTGTGTTGTAACTATAGAGAGAAGTGAGTGAGTGTGTAGTTTGATCTTTGTAATTCCTCGTGAAAAGTAAAGAAATTGGTTGTAATTGTTTTATAGTTGCATGTGTGTGTGTGAATGTCTAGTGTTGAGTGTGGGAGTTTATAGGCTACAGGGATGAGGTTATCCTTCATTACACCCCCCTAACCCTATATGCATCATAGAATACCAAAGCTAGAAAAAAACTAGGTTGAGTGAGGGTGTTGAAGTTTTTCCTTTATTAATGAATAATGGTTAATGTTGACGTTGTGGATTGCACCCTTGAAAGAAGGCTGGGCTTCTCTCTTCCACGCGGCACAATGGAGACTAGCCTCTTGTTGTGGGTCTAGCAAAATTGAGGGGAGAATCTCTAGATAAGGGCTAGCTCCCTTTGATGCATCTCTGAAGTCTTTTACTACTAATGCTAATAATGGGGGGGAAAAGAGAGAAAATACTAAAAATAGAACCTAAACTAAAGCAGTGATGCCCCAAAATGGTTGGTCTACTTAGCTTTGACATACACTTTACACCAAGAACAAGCTGATATACACTTCATTTGACACGAGAAATTCTTCTGCATCAGTGAGCTAGGGGGTCCTCTGGAGATACATGGAGGAAGAAACTACCAAAGGTGTTCTAAGACACACTATGGTAGCCTGTTCACATGCGTCTATACTCTGTTGTGGACACTTCTTGCTGACCTGCAAAAGAAGAACTCACAATACACTAGACATGCTGGAATCATTCTGTGAAAGCATGAAAGAAAATGACTTAACACAAGACAAAACCATAGACATATGCAAAAGTGCAAAATCAAATGGAGGTAAAAATGTTATGTCTTGATTTAAGGTAAAATCCTGCAGGGCTTTGCCATACAAGCTGAGAGATATCTCTCCTCAACTGAGAGGTTACAATATATATAGCGTTTTGAGAAAGAGTTTGGTGCTATCAAAGAAAGGGCGACCCATACTGCATTAAATGCCTAAGAAGGAGGAAGTATGTTGTTTGAACCATGTTGTGGCTATCGCCAGTCTTGACTTTGCTACCTGGGCATATTAAACACTCCTGCAAAAGTATGGGTCGTTGCTCTCCATAACCAACAAAGTCATGCTTCCATGAAAGTTCACGCAGTTGTCCGCCTATTAATGCCAAACAAAGAAAAAATGGGCTGCCCTCTTGAATGTTCATGCTCTTTGATGACCACTTGGTGGAGACTGTTTCATACGCAGCAATAACTCCTTGTGTCGACCCCTTCTTTTGCCACATGCGTTGATCTAATTCATGTCTATGCTTGGCTGGGTGCATCTTTTGGAAAATTCCAAATGTTGTCGTATGTGTGTGTGGCCGTGTTCTAGATTCTCTATTTTGTTCCCTCTTTCCTTGCTATTTCTTATCTCTTTCTGGCAATTTGAGCTCTCTCGGGCTATTCCTCTCATCTTTTGCTAACTCCTCAGGCTCCTTTCTCAGTGGGTCACTGAGTTTACTCCTCTGGTCTTTTGCCCCTTTGAATTTCGTTGGACCTACGCCATTCAAGCTCTTTCGAGCCACTTGTTGTGAAGGCATTAGTCCTTCGGCTTGTCCTCAATGGCTGATGCATCCTGTCAAAATTGACGTCTATGGGCCTGTCACTATTCGAAAACCAAATGGCTATTTCATCATTATAAATTTGATGTCCATAGGCCCATCACCATTTGAAAGCCAACATCTAGTTTGTTGCCTTGAAATTGATGTTCTTAGGCCCGTCACCCCTTTGGCAATTTCTTTGGCCTTTTGCATTTGAACCTTCTCGAAGGGAAGGTGTCCCTTCAAAAGAGAGGAGAAGGTCTCTTTTCGGCAACCGAGAGTCCCCCACAAGGGCACTTGCCCTTCGGGTTCCTTCGGGCTGCCTTGGTCTTCTTAATTCCTTCAAACAAAATGTTCGAAGGAATTCTTTTGGACATTTTGTCTGAAGGAAATCTTTCTTCATGTCTTGGTCTTTTTCTTTGTAAATTCATTCGAACAAAATGTCCAAAGGAAATGTGCCTTTGTTTTTTCCATGGATTTTCTTCAGAAAAAAAGTCTGAAGAAATCCTTTGTCCCTTTCTTCTTTCAGTCTTTTCCTTCAGGAAATTCCTTCAACAAATTCCTTGTGAATTTCTTTAGACAAAATATCCGAAGGAATTCCTTCAGGCACTTTATCTGAAGGAATTCATCCTTTGGCTCCACATGGATTTTCTTCAAACCAAAAGTCTGAAGAAATCCTTTACTTTCATTTCCTTTGGATTTACCTAAGGACAAAAGTCTAAAGGAAATTGTTTGTCTTTTGCATGGATCTCTTCCGAAGGAAAACTTACCTCTCGGCCTTTTGCCTTGTCATTTTTCTGAAGGAAAACTCTCTTCCCTCCACAACCTGCTGGAACGGTTTAGTTCATACCCTGACTGCCCTCCGTAAGGGCACTCTATCCTCAGAGCTTTGTAAAAGACTTATATCTCTTTGAAGTTGGCCCATTCCTTTGCCAAAAGGCTTGTGAAAACTAGCTGCCTACAATGAAATAAACCTCCAGATCAACTTGAAATATCTACAAAGCTCAAGTCACTTGGCTCCTTACAGAAAAGGTCTACTACAAAGAGAAATGACACAATTGAAGTGGGGGGAATACATCCAATATTGACGGTTCAGGACAGCAGGGAAAGAAGGAGACCAATTTTTGGCTTGTAGGAACAAAATGGTCAACAGTTAAAGGGCTAGAGTGTAGTGAGCGTTGAGTGTTCTCCATATTTTTTAGGTGGGTAGAGAATAAAGTGCTAAAAGAGTGACCTAGAGAGGTGTATGGTCTAGATAGGATTGCAACATTGTTATGCCCTTAACCTATAACATGTCTATGGATATGTGTGAGCTAATATGTGGCCTACCTCACCTTTTAGTTTATCTTATCACATTTCTCTATGTTTTCATATTGTTAGTTGAGTCAACATATGGAGTAACCATGGCTTAAGTAGGGTATATATAGTAGGTAGTGCTTAGTACATGGAGATCATATTATAAATTTTATTCTTATTGCATAGTTGTGGAGGTTCCCCCCTTGAAGTGGCTCAGTCTTATTTATCAAGTATTTTACTATGTTATCAATTATTATAGTGGATTTGCTTATTTTGTTCTCGTTGTTACCCTATATTATGTTAATTTGCTCATGGTGTTCACAATCTATTTAAGTAATTTCATTACAAGTGGTATTAGAGCTTAAATTTGGGTAAGGTCAGTAGCGTAGTTTTTGATTTCTAGATATAGCATATATGAGCTGAAGGATTAAAAAAACATGATTTAAGATCTACAAAGAATCTATTTTTTCCATCAACACGGTATTGCTTGAAGTTTTTTTTGAGAAGAGAGGTTTGGATTTTTTTCACGCCCTTATGAAAATTATCAATCATTGGATTTGTCTCTGCGAGATGATCACAATGGTATAAGCTTTATATACACTTTGTTTACGGCCCCAAAACCCTCCACACTAAATTCTCAAACCCTAAACCCTAGAGTTCGTGCATGGCTAGTCCAAACACTCAAAACTATGGAAAAGGGTAAGCCACTTCAGGAAAAAAAACCTATCAAGGAGGATATGGAGTCTAAAACATTTGAATTAGGGGTTTCTAGGTTGGTTACCCATCTCCACAGAGATGTGCAAAACACGACAAAAAAAGATCTAGATGTGGTGAAAGGGGACATAGATGGAATGAAGGTAGATTTGATCACCATAAGTGGGACATTGGCAACACTTATGGCTTATTTTCCAGAAATGCCATTGTCTAATAATTCTCCACCAAGCCAATTGGGTTCTCCCAACTAGAACAATCAAAACTCAAATACTGGTTCGAAGAACATGCCACCAAATGTGGGAGTGCGTAAGTTTGATGGTAAGGATTCAGTCACCTGGATCAATCAAATAGAAAAATTATTTGATCTACATCAAACCCCATGTGCAAAGAAGGTGGTCATGGAAAATATGTATTTGGAACTATAACAATTAATTTGATATAGATGGTTATGTGCTTAAAATAAAAAGAAGGGCCTCACTATTACCTGGTCAGTTTTTATTGATGAGCTATAGATGCACTATCAAAATAGTATTACAAAGAATTATTTAAACCAATTAGCAAGATTGAGACAATTGGGGACTACCAAGGATTATATTCAACAATTTTAGAACTTGTCTCTATGCATGGATGACATCACATAAAACAACCTGAATGACTTATGCTTATGTGGGCCCAAGGATAACATCCAACTTAATGTTCACATGTTTAATCCAAGATAATTATCAGAGTCCATGGTCTTCGCATGCAGGTTAGAGGAAATAGATCTAGTCAAATGGTAGGCTTTCACTATCGATGAATAGTGCACTCCAACACAATCATTCCCTCAACCTACTAGATTGACTCCTCAACAAATTAAAGAGAAAAGAACAAAAGGTTTATGTTTCAACCGAGATATAAAATATAATAAAGGATATAACGTGTTAAGAAGAAATTATTTTATGTTGAAGGGGTCAATGATGATGAAGTATCAAGAGAGGGTGAGAAGGAGCTAGAGGAGGAATACGAAGATTCCAAACCAACTATTTCATGTTATGCACTTTCAGGTATCAACACTCCACAAGCCCTCAAGGTTGTGGGATTCCTCAAGAAATAAAAGGTGACAGTTTGACTCAGGGAGTACACATAACTTCATCAACAATGTAACACATTGGAATTTTTTTATTTATCTATCTCCACAACCTCATATCATAATTGTAGATAGATGCACAATTAGTTGTTCAAGGAAATGCCATAATATCAAAATAGCCATGGGATATTACATGATATACCCTTTTATGTTTGTTATTCCCATGGATGGGGTTGATAGAGTTATAGGAATCCAATGGCTCACAACCTTGGGCACAATAGAGATGAATTTCCAAAAATGTTCATGTGTTTTCATTCTGAAGGCAGGACATTTGAAGTGCAAGGATTGTGTGCAAAGTCTCCACAACTAGTTAGTTCTCATTAGATGTAAAATATTATCAAAAGGGGGGCCAATGGGTTTGTAGCATTATTATTTTCCTTAGCACAACCAAAAAATATGTCTACATAGCCTGATCTACATAAGATTATTAATAAGCACCCTATTGTTTTTGAAGCAATTCCAAAAAGACTACCATCACAGAGGGAACATGATCATGCCATTTGATTGATACCAAGGAATAAACTACCAAACATCAAACCATACAAACACCCATATGTCTAGAAGAGTGAGATTGAAAATATGGTACATGAAATATTGGAGGCTATTAATAATAAGCATAACCAAAGTGCATATTCATTCCCTATGGTAATGGTGCATAAGAAGGATGATACATGGAGGATGTGCTCGGATTATAGAGAACCCAACAAGTACACCATCAAAGATAAGTTCCCTATTATGTTAATTGATGATTTTCTAGATGAAATGTGTGGTGCTATCTACTTTACCAAATTATATATTTAGTTAAGTTGTCATCAAATTAGAATTAGAGATGTGGATATACGTAAGACAACTTTTGAAACTCATGAAAACCATTATGAGTTTTTAGTAATGCCCTTTGGTTTCACAAATGCACCATCTACATTTCAGAGTTTGATGAATAGTGTCTTTAGGCCATTTTTTTGGAAATATGTCTTAGTATTTTTTATGATATAATAATATACAGTAAGACATAGGAATAACACTTACAACATGTGAATTGGGTATTGATAATTCTAGAACAACATCAACTTTACGCCAAGCCTTCCAAGTGTGATTTTGGAGTACAGAAGGTAGAGTGTTTGGGTTATATTATGGTGCATGAAGGCATCAATATATACCCTTACAAGATCAAGGCCATGATAGAATCATAAGTTACAATAACCCTAAAAAACCTCTATGATTTTTTAGGGTTGACATTCACTATCCTCAATTTATGAATAATTATGGAAACATAGCAATACCACTCACAACACTATTGAAAAAGGACCTCTTCCATTGGAACAAAGTTGCCACTAAGGCATTTGAGAAACTAAAGGAGGTCATGTACTCCACTCTAGTTTTAGCCACCCTAATTTTTTAAAATACCTTCATTGTTGAATGCAATCCATCTAGATATGGAATGGAGGTAGTACTCATATAGAAAGGGTGACCCTTTGAGAGTTGTTCACTCAAATGTAATAATTTTATAAAGCCTATCTATATGAAGGGGGTGATGGCTATTTTGCATATAGTCAAACAATGGAAACCTTATATATGGGCAGACAGTTTAAGTTAAAAATTGATCATGATAGACTAATATGTTTCTTGGAACAAAGGCTATCATCTGAAGAAAAACAAATTTGGGTGACTAAAATATTGGGGTATGACTTTGAAATAATTTATAAGAAAGGAAAATATGATGTAGTTGTATATGCATTGTCTAGAAGGGATGAATCCACAAAAGCATTGTTATGTGTAATGTCCATGTGGTAGGTAGATTTGTCACGTCTCATTTTTCTTATGCTAGGTTTGAAGGCACTTGTTTGCAATTAAGCATTACATAACATAATTAATAATCTTTAGTTTTTGTGAAATCCTGGATTGATTTTCTTTATATGATTCGATTCAGTCAATTATTGTTATCATGTTTATATGATAAAACTAAAGCAATTAATTTAGGCAGATATATGGTATACAATTATGTGGAATGATTTGTGTTCATCATGTTGTAACTGCTTCATATCAGGTGATTTTGATATCATGACCTGGATGATTGACGTCTATTTATTTGGTTGTGATGCAAATACAACCCCCTTGGTGTGAGGGATAATGTCGTCAGAAAGGAGGAGCTAGATAAGGATTGTGGGTAGTAGAGAGAATCTCATAGAATAAGGAATGATCGTGAAAAATAAGAACACATGCCTTGCATGTCTTGGCATGAGTACTAACTTTTGGGCTAGTGATTATTTGCTTTACTTAGCATTGCTTTGTCTCCTAGATTAGATTATGGTTTTAGTTGCATTAATTGGAGTATGTCAACAAGGTTGAAACTATCCTGATATAACATTGCATTGGTAAAAATATATCAATGTTTTGGTGAGGATATTCATCACTCAATGCATAGTAGTTCAGGTATGTAACTATAATATGTCAACCAAACTAATCCATGGTATTATTTTTATGGTTATTGGTTATATGGGTCAGTTATTATAATAATCAACCTCTTAATAAAGAGTACTCAAAGAAGTTCACTGTTGAATATTTCATTTTAGTATTACAACCTTAAAACCTTTTTAGGTGGGTACCAAAAAGGTGTAAACCTAACAAAGAATGTATTTCATTCTTTCATTTTCACTCTCACACTTATATTCTTTAAGACTGAGTAGATGATATATGAATTTGAGCATATCACCAATGGGTGTTACTATAATTCTACTCCTTTGGTTATTCAGAGTTTGCATGCCTTTATAAATGATCAAAATGGAATGGATTGCCATGTGATATATCCGAGTACATTTCTCTTGAGTATTATAGATTTTTTTTCTTGACCAATGAAGTCATATGCACTTAGGTGTTAAGAAACCAATTAAAGGTCTAAGCAGTAACTTTGTCACAAAAATGGTTATGCTAATTCAAATTTAGTGGAAATTTATTAAAAACATGAGATTGGCGGTCTCATATTACACTTAGATACACAAGAGAAATGTTTATGTTAATGAATAATTTGCCTTTATTTGGTATGACATATTTATATCCATATATATACCTAGATTCATATATATGACCTTTAATATTGAAAGTAATGATAATCAAATTGTTCCAAGCCACAATGATTTATGATCTTAGTATAACATCACATTCATAAAAACAATAATGTGAAAGTAATTTGATAGCATAAACTTACAGATAGATATGCAAAACAAAGACCAACAATATCATATATTATATCTCCAAAGCTTGTCAAATAAAATGAATGAGATTTGCATATATAGGCAAGGAAGATCAATCCTAACTAAGAGATAAAACTAAGTGATCAATCCTAACTAAGAGATAAACCTAAGTGACCAATATAACTAAGAGATAAAGCTAAGAGATAAAACCTACGACTAATAGATAGCTATCCCTAAAGGATAGAAACAACCACAACATATCCCCATAATATTTAAGAGAAATATTTAATATCTCATAATATATAAAATAAGATAAATAAAATATACACACATAAGTGGGTGGGAATAACTAAATAAGTATAAAAATAAAGCACCTAAATGAACATGAGCTAAGGTAAATAATTTATTCTAACATCTCCCCTTAAGTGAAGCTAGGGGACAAAAATAAAGTGACATATCCACAATATGAGTCTCAACAACAAGGCCTGATTAGGTACTGATGTACAATATATCCATGAATAAATGAAGAAAGAAGATGTCCTCATGAACACCTCCAAGGATAACTTTCAAAACCCCAAACATGCCACATAACTCAAGGTAGCAAGGTGATGCAAAATGCTTCATAAAGATATCAAGAATCTGTTGTTGATTCAGAATGTACTCTAAGCAAATAACTCCATCCTAAATGTGATGACAAATGAAGTGCACGTGAAACTCAATATGTTCGGTCTATTGGTGCTCAATAGGTTTGTGTAAAATGTGAATTGTACTTTGGTTGTCACACCAAAGTACAGTAGGTGAATCTTGTATGAAGCCAAACTCTGTAAATAGCTTATGAATCCAATGAACCTACTAACTCATTGTGACTACTACCTTATACTATGCCTCAATAGATGAAAGTGAAATAGCTTGTTGCTTCTTGCAAGCCCAAGAAAATGGAGAAGAATGAAGACAAAAAAAGTAGCCAGAAGTGGAACCCCTATCATCAATAGAACCTACCCAATCAGAATAAGTATCAAACCACCTAAGTATAACCTCTGGTGTAGTATAATTCAAAGTGGGAAGTGCCCTAAAGATATGGAAAAATCCTTTTGGTAGCCTACTAATAAATTTCTTGAGGAGCATGTGAAAATTGATATACAAGCCTTACTACAAAAGAAATATTAGGGTGAGTATGGGTCAAATACATGAGACTGCCAAATAACTGCCTATATAATGTAGGATCATAAAGAGGAGTAGTGCAGGTGGAAGTAAGAGTGACCCTAGATTGGAAAGGAGAGTGACTTGGCTTACATTCAACCATGTTAAAACACTGAAGAAGATCAAGGGTGTACTTTTGCTAACTCAAATGAATCCCTGAATCTAATTGATAAATCTACAAACCAAGGAAAAATGCAAAAGATTGAGATTTATCATATCAAATTGTGTTGAAAGAGCCTAATGAATATCTTGATCTGAGAAGAACTACCTATAATAAGCAGATCATCAACATACAAAACCAGTATAACAATATCCTCTCCAACATGATGGATATATACGGTATGATCTAAGTTGAAATGAATAAAGCCAATAGATAGAAGAAAATAATCCATCATCTCATACTAGGATCAAGGAGCCTGTTTGAGACCATAGAGAGATCTTTGAAGTCGCCAAACAAAATAAAATTCATGAATAAACCCAATAGGTTTCTCTATGTAGATTTCCTCATACAAATCTCCATGTAAAAAGGCACTCTTTATATCTATCTGGTACACTATCCAACCTTGTGATGTAGCTAGAGTAAGTACAAGGTGAGAAAAATTCATCTTAACAATAGGAGAAAAAGTCTTAGAGTAATCAATACCTTCAACTTGTGAGAGTCCATTTACTACAAGACGTATCTTATGCTTATCAATAGACCCATCAACTGCATATTTAGTGTGGTATATCCACTTGCATCTAACTTTCTTCCCTTAGGAAGAGTGACTAAATCCCAAGTATGATTCTTCATCAAAGAAGAATACTCATCTGTCATCACATCATCCCACTTTTTTATCCTATGAACTTGTGAAAAATAATGTGAATCCCCAAAAAATGCCTGACACAAAAGTCCAAAACCTATAGAATGTGTATGATGATGTCTAGTGGGTGGAAGATCCTATATGAAATGTGTTGCCTAAAAAATTGTAGTCTGATCCCATTTAGGCGTAATGGAAACATGATCTGCATTTAAGTCTACATCCATAACCTCCTCAACGTCCTCCTGAATTGGCTCCACAAATAATGGATCATTAAGATCAAGTGAAGAATCATTAATGGATAGGAGCAAAGAAGAAGAAAAAGGCATGGAAGAAGTTGAAGAATCATGAGAAGAGAAACATTCATCAAACTTAACATGTGTTAAAAAAATAACACCATGAATATCAAGATCCAAAAGTCAATAAAATCTCATGTCCTCATAATACCCTACAAATATCAAGGGTTTGCTCTTCTTATCCAAGGCTTTCCTTTTTTTCTTTGGTACAAAAGCCCAAGCATGGTTCCTAAAAACTTCAAAGAATGAGACATCAGGCTTAGTTCTAGACCAAGCTTCCTCTGGAGTCAAATACTCAAGTGCTCTATGTGGTGTGTGGTTCTGAATGTAGTTTTCATAATTAACTACTTCTACCCAATATATAGGAGGTAAATCCCAAGAATGCATCATGCAGTTAGCCATCTCCTTTAAAGTTTGGTTCTTCCTTTCTAGTAAGCCATTATGTTGTGGATTATAAGTAACATAATTTTGGTGAATAATGCCATGAGCTATCAAAAAATTGAAAAAATATTTATTGAAGTACTCCCCTCATTATCAATGTGATGAATCTTAATGAAACTATAAGATTTATTCTTGATCAAAGCCTTGAATACATTTATGTGTGGAAAAACTTCACTCTTGTATTTGAGAAAATAAACCCAAGTAATCCTCAAGAAATTATCATTAAATTTAAGTGCATATTTAGCTTCATTGAAAGGAGTAGAAAAAACCATCAAGTCAATATATGCAAAGCTTAAATGGTGAAGAAGATCTCTTAGACATACCCTTAGGAAATAGATCTTGGTGTTGTTTCCCTAATGCACAACCATGAAAAAACTCCATCAAGATAAGAAACTATAGTAAGATCATCAACCATACCATGAGTGCTCAAATCCTTCAAATATATATAATTAAGATGTCCAAATCTCTCATGCCAAAGCTTACTCTCAGAATCAACATGAGAAATAAAACATGTCCCCATAGAAGAAGTGTCATCAAAACCCTCAAAGTGATATAGTCTAGAACTATGATCAACAACACCTTGTGCAATAGGTGAATGAGGCTCCAAATAAGTTTGAATTTTAGCCCCTTATGATGTGAAAGTCACTACTTTACCCTGACCAGAATGACAAATTTGATAAATAGAAAGTAAATGTGAAGTGATGTCAGGAACATATAGTGCATCACTAATGTGGTCACCAATGAGTTGTAAGTCACCTTTTCCCTTAACAAAAATAAAATAAGAATCTCCAACCTCAATGTTATAATTAGAACTCAAACTAAGAGATATAAAATAATTCTTAAAAGAAGTCATGTGGTGAGAAGCACTCGAATTTATAACTCAATTATTTGTAACAAGTGACGAAGATCTCTCAACAACATTAGGTTTTTTGCCATGCTCATTGGAAGGAGGTGGGATGTAGATATATATCTTGTGTTTTCTAATTACATCCTCGAAGGCTTGCATTTTTTTCCAACAACTAGTTTTTACATGACCAGTCCCCCCACAAAAGGAGCATGAGAGACTAGACTTATTCTTGGATTTAGAAGACTCTTTGGGCTTAAATTTATTATCTTGGGGTTTAGTGTCACTTTAAAATGGATAAGGATTAGGTTTGGGTTTAATTTTTGATATTTTGTTGGCCTTAGGATGAGATGCTAATAAGGCCTTTTAAGAGGTGGAAGACTCAAGGTTAGATAATCTGGATTTCTCCTTAGTAGTATTTCATAAAACAACTCTAAATCAGACATTCTAAATGTTGCACCTAAGGCATTCATGCTAGAGAAAAAAGTAAAAGCAAAGATTTGGAGGGGACCTTTCAACTTAGACATAATTATGTAAACACACTCTTCTTCTTACTTGTCCCTTCCACTCCTCTTTAATTATATCAACAAGTGCTTAAACTTAGTAAGATAGTCTACAATAGATAAAAAAATCTTCAAGATTGAGAGAAGTGATCTCTACTTCAAGTTGCATGACTCTAATATGATCCACCTATTGGAGGTACAAGCATTGAGAAGGGGGGGTGAATTAGTGATGAAAGATATTTTAAACTTCAAATGTTATCCTTTCAAACTCTTAATCAATGACTATAAGCATTCATAAAGCATACAAGATGTTCATAACAATGAATAAGCAAAATCACACACATAACACAAGATCTATGCGGGAAACCCTCTTGTGGAATAAAACCCACTCTCAAGCCTAAAAATACATGGACTTCTTGTCCTATAAGATGATCAAAAACATGAGACCTTTTAGTAAAGCACCCACTTCACAAGGAGCACCCACCCCTAAGTATGAACATGTACCCACTTGTTCTAGATGTTGAGTAGCCACACAACACCTTGTTAAATCAACAACTCCAAAATTTTGACTGTAGGCTAATATAATTGGAGACATAATGTATAACACCTTTCTTTCAACTCATCACACACTCACAAATTTGATCATACAAGAAATGCATCCAAAACACCCTTTTGGATCTCTCTAGTCTTCTTCGCTCATCCTCAATCTACTTTGTACTTCAATCCATCCATTGAGCTCACTCTCTCTGATCTCTTTCCTTCGCCTCTATCTTTTGTTCTCTCAACACATTCACATTCAAGTCTATAAACCATTTCCTTGATTTCTACCTTTTATAGAGTCTTCATGAATATCAAACAAGTATGTCAATCATGATACTTGCCTTAGCCCTTAAGACATCTAATAAAGCTCAATATCATTCTCACAAGTCAACCATAGCATCTATGGGTCACACTTAAGCAACTACGCCTTTCAAATAGGTCTAATTAGACCTTATAGGTCTCATGGAGTCATATTCACCCATTTATCACTTCATCAAGTAAATTAAGAACACAATATCACTTTCAAATACATGGGTCCACTCCATATGATCTCTAAGACATCCAAATGATTACTCTTGCCAAAACATTCTTCTGCTAAAGCACAATTTGCTCAAACAACATTTTGTACATTGTAGCACAATGAATAAACAAAAATTCAAATTTAAAACTTAATATATTTGATTGTACAATCATTCAGGCCTTTTAACTAGGTTCTCTAGATGCACCTTAAAGTCATCTACAACTTTGCATTTTACACCATGATCAAATTCTGCATATAACAAAAGTTATAACTCAAAAACTATAGACTAGTTTTCCCATGTAAATTCCAATGGTCACTGAGCAGTTGTTAAACATTGGACAAGTTGACCTCATCTCGTGCTCCCTGGCAACTTTGAACAAATGTACTCCTTCAATCTTTGTGGATTAGTCTGATCTTTATCTTATAATGCTCACCATTGATCTAAGCTCTGAGCTCCCATGATTGTGCCACTTGGCAACTTTGCATGCATTCTACGCATATTGACATATTGACTCGACCTACACTATCAATATTTTGACTGCATGATCATATGCTTGTCATTGATCGTCTATCCAAACTCTATCAATGTGATACATGTCACTAACACATTTATTCTTTGATAATTTGACTTTTACGTACACCGTTGGATCGAGATCTGTGATTTAATGTGCACTATTAGATCTTCTAACCAGTTGACCTTAGACTTCAACATAGTTAACTTGGTCTCTAGGCCATCATAGTATACTAAAGCAACTTTGAAGATTTATATCTCGAGCTAGAAAACACTTCAGGACTCCAAATCTTTAGGGTACCTTCTTGGTACTACAGACAACATCTCCATGAAATAATTTGACCTCGATTAACTTTTTGAGTACCATAAATAAATACATAAACATGATAGTTCATTTATATCTACATGACATGCAATGATGGTTTGGCTTCTCTTAAGCTAGGATATGCAAGTTTCTCTTTCCAAATGATCAAATGACATATTAGGACTTCATCAAGACATCTATGGATGCCTCATAACTTTTTCTTTGTCCTTACAAACTTGCAAATGTGTCATATTTCTCCAAACTATAAATATGATCACTTTGTCATTAATGCACTATGAAAACATGTTCTCTTTGACATCAATGACAACCTAACATCAATTACCTTGCTCAACAATCTCCCACTTTATCATTGATGGCAAAACACCCTCAGAATGATTTCAATTGAACTTCTTCATTCTGATATTTCTCCCCCTTTGACATTAATGACAAAGGGTCTCTTCCTCAACATTCTAACAATGTATGCATTCAAATACTATTAAGATGCTTAGGATGCTTACATAATTTCAAGCATATGAATCAATTGCTCTTTTTTTGACATGCATCAACCTGAAATTGGACTTATCTGATCCTTAGACCCGATAAACAACTCACAGAGCTTAGAAATCTCCCCCTAACATCATGATCCATCTCATGTCATTTATTCTTTGACAAACACCAATCTGAACTTGTGATTTTTTTATCCTTGGACTCGTCTACCTATAGGTCTCATAATCCTTCTTTTGCTCAAGCATGAAGATTCAAACCTTGCCAAAATACATGATTTGGTTTGATCAAGTCAATATGTCAATCTTCTTGAACTCAAAACTAAAGTAAACATATTCACACATGATCCCCCTTACATTATGCACATCTTCTTCAAGCTACTCAAGCTAACTGGGTTAGCTCCCCCTTAGCAAAACACTTATTTCATAATATCAAATTGAAAAGAACATACCTTTGTACTAATTTGCATTTTGATCATTACCTAGAGCACACACACTTACTTCCACATATGATAGATGTATCCTATAAAGCATAAGTAGAGACACCTACTTGTCAGAAGGGGATACAGATCCCAAAACTCAGGAGACTCCCATATCTCTATGCTCTTACTTGACTTGTAATCCTTCCTCATCTTCAGATTGTCTTAAAATGAGTTCTCAACCTTCTTATTTTCTTTTATCTTAGGATCATGCTTTATTTCCTTGTCCATTTGGGAAAATAGGTCTTGTTCCTTGAACTTGTTTCCTATTATGACATGGCAAATAGTCCACTTTGAGTCTATTTTTCATTTACCTGTTTAGGCCTCCATTCACTCTGACTCCTCTTCATGATAAGATTGATAATATTTGAATTAGATTACTGATTATTCCATCAGTACCATGCTATGTGACCTCTCTTATGACATTTGAAACAAATTAGGTTTCTCAAATTGTACATACCCTATGATTGAGATATATGATGATTCCTTTGAGTTTCATGAATATGTTCATGTACCTGATCATTTGGTCTCCTAATGAAGATATTACAAAACTTTGAAATATAACCAAAACCTTGACACTTGTAGTAAAAGATGTCATTTTTTCCTTGTGAACATGTTAACTGTCTTGAGTGATGATGTTCTTCATGCTTGCCATTATCTTGCTCATAATTCCATACAAATTCATTCCTTGAGGATCTTTTACAATCTTTTGACCTATGACCTAATTGATTGCAAGAGTAACAATAACCATTGAAATTTACATACCTCATATCATTTGGTTGTCTAATCTGATTTGTCTTCATTCTACCAATACCTTCATTCCTTGACTGATGATTAATCTTCAAAGTCTGATTGTCCTTATTCATATTAGTCTTTATCTTGTTTTGAGTTACATGCTTTTGTTTTTCTTTGTATCCAAGACCAGTTTTATCACTTATATGGTTTTGACTACTCAAAATTTTGTCAAGATCATTTATGCTCTTTTCAAACTTAATAAATGACTTCACCTTACAAGATGTCTTGCCTAACTTAGCTGTTAATGACTCAATTTCAATCACATACCTTAATTACTCATCTTCCTTGGCTTTTAGGCTTGTAGACATAGTTTCTAATTGATTATTGAGATGCTTGATAGTATCTTTATCTTTTCTGGTGTCATCATCCAATCTTGATTCAAACACATTGAATTGCTCTTCATAGTCCTTGATTTGTGACATCATCTCTTTGTTCTTTTCCTTCTCAATTTTTAGATCTTCAAGAGCTTTCATTAATTCATCCTCATTATCTAGATCATCAGTTGTATCTTTGCTCATAGCTTGATTTAGTTTTATCTGGAAAGACTCTATCTCTGATTGATACATGATACACTCTTCATCCTTATTCTTTACTTCTTCATTAAGAGTACAAACCTGAGTTTCAAACCATTGTGTGATCTCATCATGCTCTTTGACTTCATTACTTAGCCTTTTTTCAAAAAGTCTAATTTGCTCCTCATAGGATTTGATCAAATAATCTTGTTTTCTATTCTTTCCTTGTAGTATCTTCATTTCTTCCACCATTTCTAGATAATTATCTTCAAAAGTGACTTTTTCACCTTCTTCCTTTGAGTTATCTCCACCAAAGAAATCTCTACTTAAAGATCATTCACCTTCATAGTCACTAAGAGCCATGAGAAATGTCTCCATGTCCTTATTATAAAAATAATCATCACTATCAGATGTGTTTACTTCTTTTGTAGATGAGTTACTATCTTCTTCATGATAAATTCTCTTACTACCTTTGTATGATTCCTTATTTCCATTGTTCTTACTGAATAACTTCTTGTACTTACTAGAACCCTCAAATTTCTTGTGTTCATCCTCATTATATTCCTTATTAGCTTCTTTATGTTCATACTTGTCTTTACTTGGACATCTGGATACAAAATGACCAACTTTACCACATGAAAAACTTTTGAAAGGAAATTTTCCTTCATAGTTACTTGACCCTACATTTAATTTTCTTGTAATCATGGGTTCAAGTTGATCTTCATTAAGATCAAAATATTCAAGACTTAGATTTTTTTTCTTGGATTTTGTCTCCTTGATCACCTTGAAGGTTGATTCCTTCTTAGGAGGTCTGTCCTTATCAATTCTCATCTCATAGGCATTAAGGATGCCATGTAGTTCATTCATCTTCAAATTAGTGAGATCATGGCTTTCTTCTATAGCAGAAAATTTTGAATCAAACTTGATTATTAATGTCCTCAATACCTTCTATACTATAGTAGCTTCGTCAATCTCCTCTCCAAGACCTCTGATCATGTTTACTACCTCATTAATCCTTAGAAGATAGGATGCCACAGTGTCTTCTTCCTTCATTTTGATAGGTCTGTAACTTAGCTAGTTTTACTTTAGAGTCTCCTTCATAAATGGTCTATAATTTGACCCAAATTTCCTTAGAAAACTTGCAATAGATCACTTTGGTGAACATAGCCTTAGATAGACCACAAATGATAGTGTTTATAGCTTTAGAATTATTTTCACTCAACTTCTTGTCAGCAACACTAGTTGGAGGAGTAGTTGAAGTGTAACAATCTATGATAGATTTCCAAATATCAAACCCTAGATACATAATGTATGTTCTCATCCTTGTATTGTAGAAAGCATAATTCGATCCATTGAACAATGATGCTTGCCCTACATCTGTTGACTTACCATATGTACCCTATTTCACCTTTAAGTGTTAAATTTATAATGAAGGTCTTGCTTTGATACCAATTGTTGGAGGTACAATCACTGGGGGTGAATCAATGATGTAAGATATTTCAAAATTCAAATATTATCCTTTCAAACTCTTAATCAATGACCATAAGCATTCATAAAGCATACAAGATGTTCATAACAATGAATTAGCAAGATCACATACATAACACAAGATCTATGTGGGAAACCCGCTTGGAGAATTAAACCCACTCTCAAGCCTACAAACACATGGACTAATTGTCTTATAATATGATCACAAACATGAGACCTTTTAGTGAAACATCCACTTCAGAAGGAACACCCACCCCTAAGTATGAACAAGCACACACTTGTTATAGATGTTGAGCACCCACACAACACCTTGTTAAATCAATAACTCCAAAATTATAATTGCAAACCAATATGATTGGAGACACAATGTAACACATTTCTTTTAACTCATCACACACTCACAAACTTATTCATACAAACAATGCATCCAAAGCACCCTTTTAGATCTCTCTAGTCTTCTTCACTCATCCTCAATCTACTCTATACTTCAGTCCATCCACTAAGCTAACTCTCTCTGATCTCTTTCCTTCACCTCTATCTTCTGCTTTCTCAACACATTTGCATTCAAGTCTAGAAACTATTGCCTTGATTTCCACCTTTTATAGAGTCTTCATGAATATCAAACAAGTAAGTCAGCCATAATACTTGCTTTAGCCCTTAAGACATATAACAAAGCTCAATATCATTCTCATAGGTTGTCCATAACATCTATGGGTCATACTTAAGTAGCTACGACTTTCAATTAGCCCTAATTAGCCCTTATAGGTGTCATGGAGACCTATTCACCCATTTAGCACTTCATCGAGCAAATTAAGAACCTAAGATCACTTTTTGATGCAAGAACATCTTGTAAATATGTATATATAGTCTTATAGTTAGTATTAGGTCACTTTGGTCTCAATAAGTCTCATTAAGACATTAGAAGCTTGTTATAGGTCATTTAAAGGTCTTTTGAGGTTTCCCTCCAAAATATAAATTTAATTTTTCAAATACTTTTATGTAATTACATGATAAAATATAGTGGTTGATGAGTCTAATATGTCTTATAGAAGGTCTATTACATAGCTAGGGGTCTTTTAAGATCATTTAAATTCATATTTATCTTATAAGTGTTGGCCATTTTTGGCCCACATACTAAAGCTCTTGCATTTTTCCAAAGGGCACTTCCAAAGGGAAAATGGTTATTTTCAAAGTTTTGAAAGATATATTTTCTCAGGGAAAAGAGGCCCCTTTTCAAATTTTTTGAAGGACTATTTCAAAGAGGTCGAAGGCATTTTAAAATTCCAACGGTCCATTCAAAGGAATCCGAAAGGTACTTTTCCTTCGCAATGGACCTTTTCAACTTTCCTAAAAGGTACTTTTCCAAAACAAAGGGCCAATTTTTTTTTTTGAAAGATCATTTTCATAAAGTTAGAGGGGTCTTTTCAAAATTTTAAAGGGGTCTTCTTTCTGAAAGGTCCAAACAGATAAGTTGAAGGGTGCTTTTGAATTCTTTCAAATGGCTTTTTCAAAATTCCAAAGGATAAAAAAGGGGGTCACTTTTAGGAAAGCCAAAGGGTGCCTCCCTTTCAAAAAGGGGCATTTTCATAAAGTCTGAAGACATGAATTCTTTCAGATAAATTGTCTATAAGAAGGGTCTAAGTAAATTGTCCAAATAAAATGGATGAACAAGTTGTCTGAAAGAATTAATGATGGGCTCATAAACGTCAAAATTTGAACCCCTAGAAGTAGCCATTGGCATTTAAAAAGATCAAAAGAAGATACTCAATCTATAGACTTGCATCGACATAAATGGATATAGAAAAACCAAAGTCCTTAGATTGGTTTTCCATCTATAGAAAATGTTTGGCCCAGGTTTCAAAGTAGGAGCTAGTGTATACAATTAATGGAGAGGCTCTCATCCTTCAACATGGCCATCATCTCTGATAAATAACTGCTAAATTCAGAGGCATCATGACGTAGTCCAGATTTAAAGTTATGAGGATTTTGTCGTTATACGTGTAAGATAAGTGAAGGATGGCATGAAAGGGAAAGATGAAGATCAAGTGATTATAAAAAGTAGCTCGAGCATTAAAGACGTTCCTAGACTTTTCCTTTTTAGTGGATCATGACATCATCATCCTCAACAAGTTCTTGTATTCTAGTGCATTTCTCAATAAATGAGAGGGATTAAATACTATTGGAGCTAATGGTGGTTAATTTTGTGAAGAAGGATTAGTTCTAATTAACCCAAATGTGGGTGAGAATTCATGGAGGGTGGTTGGATCTCATTTATTTAATTCTGTTTGCTTGCCTCTTCTTTTTTTCTTCTTCTTTTTTTTCATATATCTCCGTTGGCTCCCCCATAAAAAAGATATCCTCATTTGACAAGGATAAACCCTATCAAAATTTGTAAGAAGGACCTTTTGAAGCAATAAAGATCAATTTTTACCTATCTCTTGCCTGAAAATTGTGTTTAGCAAGCTTGTGCATGATAGCCTTGTGAAGAAGTGTTCTTCCATGTCCATTGTCCTTCTTTCTTGCCTATTTTTAGGTGTTTTCAAGTTAGTTGTAGGTCTGAAATTGAGATCTTTTTTCCATTAATGGACACTTTATTTGGATTTTGAAATTCCTCTTTGCTTCATGTATGTTTTAGTAAGCCTAGTTTATGAAACACTTATGCAAATTAACTAGTTATGAGGTTATATGAGCAAGAATTATCTTATGCTAAATTAGTGTTTATTTCATTCTTATGTGGATCACTCTCTATTTGGTGCATCACCTCCCTTATCTCAGATTTCCTTTTTATGTTATTCTCCTATCCCTTTCCCTTAGTCAGCAATATATTTTAGCATGGGAAATAAGAGCTGAAGTGAAGCATCTGAGGAACTAGCCTCATAAAAAGCCTAGAGGTTCAACCTCACTATAAGATACCCATAGCCTGAGGTTGTCCCAATGCTTGTAGCTAGGAGTGAGAGAGCTTGAGAAACTCTCCCATAAGGGTGCAATTCTATGCTACAATAGTAAGGTCATTCAAAACATTGTAATTACTTGATAAGTAATGTAAAAGTCAATTTACTAAGTTAAGTTCCAGCAGTTGAAAGAGAATCTCAACAAATTTGAGTCACTCTAAGTTTGGATGAGCCTTCAAGGAAATGATAAGTATCAACCCAGCTAAAGAGAAGGCATTCAAGGTTGAAGACAAACTTTGAAAAGGTAAAATCCATAACTATATAAAGAGATGAGTCTGCATTCTAAAAATAGTAGTTTGTAGAGTCATTGCCATGTAAATAAAGGTGTGTTATTGATAATATCAATATATAGTGTATTTTAAATATATTTTCATGTCCATACTAGTATTAAAAGTTTTTGATTATGAATTTATTTCAATTTTGTTTTATAGATTTTAGAATCATCAAAGATTCCATTTCTGCACACTCGTAATCATATTCAAATATAGGAAAGTCTTATCGGCCTCTATTTTTATCTAAAATTTCCTATTAAGGCATACAGATGGTTCATAATCATGCATCGATGAAAGCCATCTAAGAAGGCCTGAGGCAATGGTGAAATGAATGTATATATCGATGCATAAAGGGATCTTCGAGCTTTCTCACATCTTGTGATTCCAAGGTATTTGAGGGTTGAGGAATTTATGGACTATTCTTTATGTGTTTCAAATCGATTAGGAATGAGGTAATGAATTCATAAATGTATTCCTTCGACATTGAATTGACATTTTCAGGTCAGACAATGGTTATAAAAGGAAAGAATTCATTGTTAGGTCTCAAAGATTAAAATTCACCTATCTTTTATGCCTCAGGTTTATAGTTTCTAAATCATGAGAAATAGTATCAAAATATGTGCAAATCAATAGGATTGTGTGCAGGTGTAAGTATTCTATTTTGTTTACTCTTGCTAATATATTATGTCTAAAGCATTCAAAGATGCAAGGATGTCGATATTTGCTATGAGTTGCATTCTCCAGCTCGAATTTACCTAGATATTATATTGTCACTTAAAGGAACTCAAATTGGTCTTGTATAAGACCAATACATCATTCTATATACTTGTAATTCACATTATGTAAGGATTTCCAGCTAGAATGAGCTTTAATTGTATATGGGACAATTCAAGATTTATCTCATTTTTGTGGAGGAAATGCAGGTGATAATATTATTAAGACCCTAAAAAACTATGTCAATGTTATACACATTGATGTGAAGGAGTATTTGAAATTTTGTGGTGAGGTTAAGGTGCATGGTTGAGCCCAACTTTGTAGAGAGATTCATGTTCTTGTACAATGAGTATTTGAAGCAGGATAAGCTTCTAACATCTACCATGACAAATGCCATAGAGCACAACATGGTGACTACCTTGAAGGAGCACGTAAAGCATGTTTTATCTAGTGATTACCTCTGGAATGGATTATGATGGGCCTCACACTAAAGGAGAGAAACTCAGACAATTTCAAGTAGAGAACAAGAAAATATTATAATCTGGTAGTATAGGCAACATGTTTGAAGAACGAGTCATGTAAAATATTTTGGAATTATAGATTGTTATTAAAAGACTATATATTATATCAGATATAGTGATCAAAAACATCAAATTAAATGTCAAGTTTGGAATGATCATTGGTAATCATATTCTTGTGAATTGATTTTTAATTGTATAAGTCAGATAAAAAATGTATAAAGTGTTCTTAAAAAGGTCAAGATTGTCATCATTTTGGTATCAAGGCAAGGATTTCTTGAGAAAATAAGATAAAGCAATTATTGATTCATCAGTATAGAATTGCTATAGGAGGTTTGGAAGAAGATTTAGAAAACTATAAGTCCGTACTAGAAGAAACCTTAATAACATTTTAAAGGTACATGCAATTGATATTTGATGTTTATTTGAAGAGTATATTATGAATTGTGAAAAGTCTTAAAATCTTGGAAAGAGGACAAGTGAATAGGAAGTCTCATAGCTCATTCAAGCGTAAAGAGAGAGAGGAATAACTTGTAAGGCTCAAGAGTAAGATTAAGAGAGCATAGTGAATGCTCTAGAGGGAGATCCAAGGTAAGGTAGACTTGGACTTGTGATTGTTGGTATTTGGTTAAAGAGTTGTTGTTGCAGGGCATTGACTCAAAGTGTGAGACTCAAAGAAGCCATTGAAAATGACCAAAAAACTAGGGTGCAAAAGACCCAGGTGAGGACCTAAGGAGACCAAAATACCAAGGTGAAATAGACTTGGGTGAGGATCTTAGTGAAGGAGCAATGGACCAGATGAATAAAAAGGGAGAGTTAAGAAAAGAGAGAGACTTCCAAAAAGAGATGGAGAGAGATACTTATAGTTTTGGGTGGAATGGGGTAAGAAATACACTCTTAACATTGAAAGATGAGGATACAACTAATAGAGATCATTCTAAGGTTCTAATTATAGGTGAAAAGAAGTTTTTATAGTAGTTTAAGGAGGATAAAATAAGCATTGGGTCAATTGACCAGTCAAAGGTGACCCCTATAGTTAATGAAGAACCTGATTTCCTTTCAAAAACTCAAATTTTATCAATAGAACAAATGGATAAGTTGTTTAATGTATTATCTAATGACTTGTCTATGATAAGAAGTAGGGATTATCTTGAAATATTTCTTTAAAAAGTTATTTGTTTGAAAGAAATTGCCATGGATGACAATAAGGTCAATGAACTATCATGTGAAAAATAGATAGAGGAAAAGAGTGAAGTTGTCCTCAAGAACAAGAATGAAGAATTTGGGGATGATGATACTAAATAATGTTTGGAAAATAGTAACCTCAACAAAGGAGATGTAAACATGAGGAAAGCTATGAAAGGATAATAAGAAGTAATGCAAGTGCAAGTTAATGCACTAAGGGAGCAGTCAACCCTTGAAGATAATGAATTGTTTTTATTAACTTGTTTATTTCTTATGTAGGAAGGAAGAATGAGGAATAATAGAGACATCTAGAGAGATCCAACTTTAAATTGGATGAATACCTCTTAAAGTACAAATTATGCTTATGCCAATCATCGTATTTTGAAAACAAATCATGGGATCTTGGATGATTTAAATCAATAAAGAAGAAGCGTATTGAATGGAAGGAAGACAAAGAAATAAAATGCATGGGTTATAGCTTCAAGAACAATCATGAAAACTCATAGATAGGAGTCTATGAAAAATTCTTTTGTACCTTGGTGGTTTGATGCAGGAGCATCCTGAAAATATGTATATACAGTCTTATAGTTAGTATTAGATAGGTCAATTTGGTCTCAATAAGCCTCATTGAGACATTAAGAGCTTGTTTATAGGTCATTTGAAGGTCTTTGGAGGTTTCCCTCTAGAATATAAATTTAAATTTTCAAATACTTTTATGCAATTATATGATAAATTGTAGTGGTTGATGAGTCTAGTAAGTCTTCTAGAAGGTCTATTACATAGCTAGGGGTATTTTAAGATCATTTAAAGTCATATTTATCTTGTAAGGTCATTCAAAACATTGTAATTACTTGATAAGTCTTGTAAAAGTTAGTTTACTAAGTTAAGTTCTAATGGTTGAAAGAGAATCTTAGTGAATTTGGGTTACTCTAAGTTTGGACGAGCCTTCAAAGATATGATAAGTATCAACCTAGCTAAAGAGGAGGTATTCAAGGTTGAAGACAAACTTCAAAAAGGCAAAATCCATAACTTTATAAAGAGATGAGGAGTCTACAATCCAAAACAGTAGTCTGTAGAGTCATTGCCATGTAAATAAAGGTGTGTTATTGATAATATCAATATATAGTGTATTTTTAATATATTTTCATGTCCATACTAGTATTGAAAGTTTTTGAGTAGGAATTTATTTCAATTCTATTTTTTAGATTTTAGAATCATCAAAGATTCCATTTTTGCACACTTGTAATCATAATCAAATATAGGAAAGTCTTATCAGCATCTATATTTTGTGTAAAATTTCCTATTAAGAAATGAAGATGGTTTGTAATCAAGCATCGATGAAAGCCATCTAAGAAGGCCTGAGGCAATGGTGAAATGAACATATATAATAATGCATACAAGGATCTTAGAGCTTTGTCACATCTTATGAGTCTAAGGTATTTAAGGGTCAAGGAATTTATGGACTATTCCTTGTGTTTCAAATCAATTGGGAATGATGTAATGAATTCATAAATGTATTCCTTCGACATTGAATTGATGTTTTTAGTTCAGATTATGGTTATAAAAGGAAAGACTTAATTTTTAGTCCTCAAAGATTAAAATTCACCTATCTTTTATGCCTTGGGTCTGTAGTTTCTAAATCGTGAGAAAGAATATCTAAATATGTGCAAATCGACACGATTGTGTGCAGGTGTAAGTATTCTATTTTATTTACTCTTATTGATATAATCTGTCTAAATCCATTCAAAGATGCAAAGACGTCAATATCTATTTTGAGATGCATTATCCAACTCTAATTTACCTAGATCTTCTATTTCCACTTAAAGGAACTCATATTAGTCTTGTATAAGACCAATGCATCATTCTATATACTCAAAATTCACATTCTGCAAAGAATTCTAATTAGAATGAGCTTTTTTATATATAGGACAATTCAAGTTTTGTCTCATTTATATGGAGGAATTATAGGTGAAAATTCTATTAATGCCCTTAAAAACTATGTTGATATTACTGTTGTCAATCAGACTCATACTCTTGTGAAGGACCTTCAGGCCTTCACAGTCTACTAAAACATAGAAACAATCCTAGGCTATGGGTGGCCTAATCGACAGATTGAATCTCTATATTTTAAGGGATAGCTCCCTTTGGTGTATAACTTGGTATCTCTACTCTATGATACAAACTACCGAGAAAAGGGAAGAAAGAAAATTGAAGGAAAAATCCCATCTAATGATGGTGATACCCCTAAATTTTGGTTCATCCACTCAATGTGAGCTCCTAAAAACATTGATTAGATAAGAAAAAAATTGAACTTTCAATTCCAATTGATTGCTATGCATAAATATTTCATGAAAAAGTTCTATCTGGTGATCAAAGCTTGAGGGAAATGAGGGAATATGCCTGATTCAAGGTACTAACCAACCACTTCATCCATTGTAACTTCAGCCAAAAGATATCAAACATAGAATATGACCTACAAATCTAATCAACTAGTAAATAGGTAATAATCAGGACTTGATAAGGAAGAAAAATTCTATCACATATGCAAATCAATAACATAAATACACTATACCAGCATCTTAGAATCTGAAAATAGTCTTCTATTTATTTGAAAAGGTTACAAAACTCAAATTTTGGTAGAGATTGATCTTGCCAAAAGAGGGATCTCATTCCAAGCTGAAAAAGCTAACTTATATAGAAAAACATACATAAGCCAAGAAATTGGTGCTAAAAACATAGAGGAGATCAACTCCCACATTACACAAGTCCAACTTGAGCTATCCAAAAATAACCCAGCCTTACAATAATATTGTTTTGTCTTATGTCTTGCATGAAAAGCTCTTTGGCATTGAAAATGATGGAGAGCCCATCTTAGACTATTCTTCTTCATGCATGGAAAGCTACACCAAATATTCAAAGAGAAACTCCACTTGATACGTTTGAAAGTTGAGATAAAACAAGAGAGAGTCCTTCTTTGCATGGAAAACAAGGAAGACACACGATAAGCCTTGCCTAGTCAATTCCAAGTAACTCCACCTTGCATGAGATGATGATATGTCAATCTTTAGGTGAAGAACTTCAGTTTGAACAAGATGAAAGTGTTGGAAGCCTTCAATCAAGATAAATCCGAATTGATGTGGTGCTTTGACAAAAGGTCAATTCAACTCAATAATAATCAACTCCAAATGGCCTTCCACTTACATGAAAAAGATCTTTGCAAACTAAAGCAGGCATGAAATTCCACGTTAGCTCCTTGAACAATCATGCAACATTAAACTCCTCGAGCCCTTCATGCATTCGAGTTTCCCTTTTGGAACTGAGAGATTCATGTTTGAAGCAACTGCATGTTTTGGACTATAGATCTTCTTATAGATGGAAAAAATAATATCTTTATTGGATTTTTGCATGTTCATGATTGTCTTGGACACATCTAATCAAGCTTGGGTCACTTTACATGTTATGCATGTAGAATATAGACCACATTAATCTATTTTCCATAATGCATTGATCTACTTGCCATTGAATGTGCTTATGCCACTTGTCATTGATTAATTAGCCTCTTAGATTTGCGGACCATTTGACTTAATCTTGATCCATTAATCTATTTTAAGCTAATTCCTTCGAGCTATTTGTTTTTGTTTATTCCTTTTAGAGTTTTTGTTTCTGTCTATTCCCGTAGACTTTCCTCTTCATTCATTTCCTTTAGGCCTTTCTTTGGAATTATTTCTTTTGGACTAATTGTCCGTGGCTTTTCTTTTTTGACTCTTCTTTCAACATTTTCCTTGGACAAATTTTTCGTGGCTTACCTCCTTCGAATCATTCCTTCGGACAATTTATCTGAAGGTATTCATATCTTCTGTCTATTTCTTTTGGGTTTTTTTCTCGAAGGAAATCCTTTAGAAATATGTGAAGTGCCTTTGCCTTTTTGAAATGCCCTTTCACAAAACTGGAATTGTCCTTCAGCAAAATTAAAATGACCATTTGTCAAAAAAATGACCCTTTGGATTTTTTAAAAGTGACCTTCGAGTTTTTTGAGATGAACCTTTCCTTTGGAAAATTTATTTAAAGGAAATATGTTTTTAGACTTTTTTTAATGTCCTTTTGGGATTGTGTAATGGACCCTCGACCGAAAGAAAATGACCTTCGGGCTTTTGAAATGTGCCCTTCGAACTTTTTGAAAAGTCCTTTCATTTCCTTTGGACAAATTGTCTGAAGGAATTGTTTCGGGCTTTTTGGCCTTAGGACTTTTCTTTTGGAGTTTTTGTAATGGACAATTCCTTCGGACAAAAAGTTTGAAGGAATTCATGATATGAAATTTTGTAAATTGCCCTTCGGATTCATGAAAATGCCCTTTCGAAAAAATGTAATGGACCGTTTGGCAATTTTGAAATGGTCTCTCGAAACTTTTGAAATGGTCTCTTGCCCTTTGAAAAAGTTGTAAAAGACTTTTTTGAAGGAAAAGAACCCTTTGGAAAAATTGGAATGGTCCACTTACCCTTCAAAAAAGTTGTAAATGACTTTTTTGAAGGAAAAGAACCCTTTAAAAAAATTACAATGGTCCACTTACCCTTTGGAAAATTTATAAAGGACTTTTTTGAAAGAAAAGAACCCTTCAAAAAAATTAGAACGGTCCACTTACCCTTTGGAAAAGGTAGAATGGTCCACTTACCCTTTAGAAAAGTTACTTCACCATTTTGAAAATGTCCCTTAAAAAAAATTGGAATGGTCCTCTTTGTCTTTGAAAATGCCTTTTTTGGAAGGGCATATACCCTTCGACTTTCTTGCAACAAACTTTCCCGAAGGAAAAGAGCCCTTCAAAAAAATTGAAATGGACTTCTCCCTGGAAGTGCCTTTTGGATTTCTACAATAGACCCTTCAGACCTTTTGAAATGGTCCTTTCGCTCTAGAAAAAACCCTTTCTAAAAAATTGTAAAGGTTCTATTGCGCTTCAAAAAATGTGTAATGGTCCTTTAGTAAATTGAAATGACCCTTCAAACTATTTGAAAAGGTCTTTAGAACTTTGTAATGGTTCTTTTTCCTTTGAAAAAATTGAAATGGTCCTCAGAAATTTGAAAAGGACCCTTTTAAAAATGAAAAGTGCCCTTGCTTTTGAAGATGCCCTTCAAGTTTTATGAAAATGCCCTTCGGGCTTTCTGCTTGGACAATTCTCTCAAAATAAAGTGACCATGTGGAGTTAAACAATTCCTTCAAACTTTTCAAGATCAATCCCTGACTAACAAGATGAACTGACATGATATGCAAAGTTTTAAATGGTAGAGGTGACAATTTGACTTGTAGGGTCAAAATTTTCAACATTTTGGTGACTCAATTAGGAAGCATGCCTGCTATGCTTGAGAACCAGACCATTTACATGACTCTTGGACTCACAAAGTAATGACAAATTTGATCCATTACTGCAAAATCTCTTTTGACCTAGCATGAAACAACCTTCATCCTCCAAAATAAGAAGGGAAACACACAAAGCAGGGAAAACTAACTAAACAAAGCAAATGTGCAAATAAAGCACTTATTTGGGGAAAAAAGGAACTAAACTAATGTGCTTGAACAACACTTGGAGGAAAACGAACAAACTATATACAAGGAACTTACATCCTTAGTAACAATGTTTTAAATGTATCCCATTGACTGGGATTGGAAGCTCCTCACCATCCATCTTTTCAAGCTGGAAAAAATTATGGGATTTGTAGCTAGAGATTGTGTATAGGACACTCCAAAGATAATCAAACTTTGTGTGCCTTCCTGGCTTAGCTCGATCCTCCTCCCACTTGAGGACCATATCTCCCTCTTTGAAACTTTGTGATGAAGCTCCTTTATCAAAAGATCTCTTCACTTGTGCTTGATGAATTTCCATGGCTAGCATGGACTGATTTCCTACCTCTTCTAATTTAAAAAACTCAACATACCTGATCTTCATAGACTCATTTTCCAACAATTCAAACTGATGCATTAGTTCTAAAATAAGAAACTCAAGAGAAATGGGTAACCTCGCTTCCTTACCATATACTAGCTTATAAAGAGAGTTGACTATTGACTTTTTGTAGGTGATCCTATCAACCCACAAAGCTGACTTCAACTTGAGATGCCATGACCTCTGATTGTCTTCAATAGTCCTTCTTATAATCTTCAATAGGTTATTATTCATAGATTCAACAAGGTAATTGCCTTGTGGATAATAGTTTGATGAAGTGATAAGATAAATTCCATGTTGAACAGACCATTGGATGATCCTAATTCCCACAAAATTTATTACATTATTAGAAATAATGGTTAAAGAAACTGTAATCTAGTAAGCAAACCTTCATAGAAATCTAGAACATTGGTTTCATTTGCTTCTTTCAATGCCACTGCTTCTATGTGAAATAATCTATAGTAGTTATAATCTATTTATATCCTGAACTTGAAGGAGGATTTATGAGACCAATGAATTCCAATATCCATTGGATAAAGGGCTGATCCAAAACAATTGGTTAAAGAGGTAAGGCTGCAAGTTTCACTTTTTCTACAAACATAACACACTGTTTGCACTTCCTAACCCATGCATGGCAATCACCAAATATACTAGGCCAATAGTACCCACCTCTCATGATCTTAAGGGTTGTAGTTCTTGCAAAAAAATAAATATTCTCCACCATGTCTATCATGGAATTCTTCAAGCAATCTTTGAGTTTGACTTGGCTCTATACATCTTAGCAACATGCCATTAATATCTTTCTTGTTTAAAACACCATCAATAAGGAAAAATGGAATTGATTGCAACCTGAAATATCTTCTTTTTGAAGCACTTAGATGAGAGGGATAAATACCATTTTGGAGATAGCTTACCAAGTCATGCAACTAGCTAGAAGGTGAGGTATGACCAACTACAATCTCTTCATCATTTGACACTAAAACAGCCTCGTTAGTCTCTTACAAGTCTTGAGCTAGATGCTCACAAAGTCTTTTACCTCTAATTAGCTTTGTGACCTTAATCTCCACATCATACTCCATTACTTTGGTTATCTAACTAGCTCTCTTCTCATTTATATCTTTGTTCAAAAGGAAATCCTTGATGCTCGGATGAGAAACCATTAGGTGTATTTTATTGTTAGACAACAAGTATCTAAACTTTTTAAGAGACCTTATAACTGAAAGAACATGTCTTTCAACAAAATAATACCTTGTTTCATACTCTTCCAAGCCTTGACTAAAGAAGGCTATTGGCTGCTCCAAAGCCTCATGATTTTATTGCATAAGAATGCCTCAAATGGTGTCCATGTTAACATATGTATACAAAATAAAATCTTTTGTGAAATCTAGATTTATAAGTGTAGGAGCACTAACTATGGCCTTCTTAATATCTTCAAAAAATTTTACTCCTTTGGACCAGTTGAAGATCTGGTTCTTCTTTAGCATGGCTGTAAGTGGCTTAGCTAAAATGGCAAAATTTGAAATATATCTCCTTATGAAGTTGATTTTCCCAAAGAAGCTTTGCATAGCCCTTTTGTGCTTAGGTAAGGAAAGTGAAAGAATAGAGTCTACCCTTTCAGAATCTATGCTTAAACCATGATTTGAAATAACTTGTCCAAGAAGCTTACATTCATGATCTGAGAAGACATATTTTTTATGGTTTAGAGATACCCCAAATTGCCTACACCTTTTGAACACTTGCTTGAGATGAAGCATGTGATCATCTACACTCTTTGAAAACATTATTATATCATCCAAATAAACAAGTACAAACTTATTAAGAAGGCCTTGGAATGTCATATCTATGGCTCTCTAAAAGGTTGTTCTAGCATTAGATAAAGTGAATGGCATCTTTTTGTATGCAAATGTCCCCCACTTGGTTGTGAAGACTATCTTAAATTAGTCCTTTTCCTTGACCAAAATCTAATTGTAGCCACTATATCCATCTAATAAAGAAAAACTCTCTAAACCTAAAACCAGATGTAAATTTTGTTCCATTGATGGCAATGGATAGTGATCTTTAAGTGAAACCCTATTTAAATCATAAAAGTCAATACACAATCTAATCTCACCGTTATTCCATACCAGAATAAGATTTTCACCCAAGTTGAGTGCTTAATTGGAAATATAATGGCTGACTCTATGAGCTTGTGAAGCTTAGCTCTCATCAAAGACTCAAGCTTAGGATTAATGGGCCTTTATTTTTATCTCATTGGTTTAGTTTCAGCCTATAACTCAATGGTGTGTTGAGCTAAACTTGGGTCAAATCCCTTGAGATCACTATATTTCCATGAAAATACATCAGCATAAATCAATGAAAGCTTCTTTTTGTGAAGGAGTGCATACCTTACCCAACTTCAAAATCCTACTAGCTGCAATCTCTACATTGGCATAGTGCTCTTCTTTTGTTGACAAGGATGACTTTTTCTTCCTTAACTCATCATCACCACTAAAAATGTTCTCAAGTGTGACCAATCCCTTGGGCAACTTATTTGTTTTTAGTTGCACAATCTGATCACCACACTATTACAGGTGCTTTAATTGGGTTCTTGAAGAAAACTCATCCTCTTCTTGCAACAATCTCATAATTTGATTGTCATCTTCGAACACTTGCCAATTCTCATGATTATCTAGAACATAAGGCCTTAAAACCACCTTTATATGTGACTAAATTTTCTCACTTTTTATATCAGCTAGGATACTAAATTGTGACCTAATGGTAACAACCTATCCATGTGTTTTTTCTTACCTCTTGGTATTACCTGAATGTTAAAAGCTTAAAAATATTCAAGTCCCATATTATATTCTTGTAAGATTTAAGCAAAAAAAATTTACATACATTTAAACCTCTTGTTTGGTGAACTATAAGTTCACTATCACCAAAAACTTGCAAGGAATTGACTTTCATCTTCCTAACCCACTGCAAACCATGAACTAGTGTTTCATACTCAGCAACACTATTTAAACAACCAAACTAAAATTTAATAGAAGAGAAATACCTTTGATTTTTTGGATAAACTAACATCATTACAACTCTAGTACTATGTTTATTTCTTGATCTGTCAAAGTACAATTGCCATAAACCTTCACTAGATTCATCATCCTTAACCATGGATGTAATGGTACATTATTCTCATGAAGGCAATACACACCTAGTCCTTCTTCTTCAATTAGCTTATAAGGATCATGATCATACAAATTATAATCCCACTCATCAAGAAACAAATTTGGAACTCCATCCAAAGGTGATCCATTTTCTACTCCACTAGCTTCTAGTACATCATCTAAGATGATACAATTAGTGTTCACAACACTTGGCATATATGGCTCCACATGGAAACGTGCAATAGGTTCAGAATGAATCATTACCTTGGTGCCATACCTAGTTCTAAACAATAAATAAGTCTAATCAGATAATAAATATCCCCAATCTTTGAGGTGAAGTCCCTTGAAAGGCACATAGCAAAGTAAGGAGGCAAGTCTACCACAACAACATCCTTCTGAATAGTAACATTGGGACAAGAATGTAATGTTAATTTTAGATCTCTGATGATGCCTACCATATTTTTTGGTGACCCATCCAATTGCAATACCCCCTTAGTGTTTCGTTCATAAACAACGCTGAGCTTGTCCACAATCTATTTAGGCATGACTGTACTACTAGTTCCACTATCCACCATATAGTTATGAACCAAAGTATTACCTACTATGAAAGAAAGGTAGAATGGAGTTTTATTTGTTTTTACCTCAGTTCTATCTACCTTTTCCATCTTATTTACTTCTTGTTCTTATTTCTTAGTTCCCTGATTCAAATTAGTTAAGATGATACCTTCTTTTTCAACCGGTTTTGGAGATAATTTGAGAGCTAAAAGTTCTTGGATGAGCATTGTTGTACCCAAAACCCCCCTTTTCTTTATAATAAATGGGGATCTAATTTTTTAGAATATGCTTGGAGCCTCATTTTTAATTTTTATGAAAATTCATAAAAATGATCATGATTTGGCCTTTCACACTTTGGCATGATGGCATTCATATTGTATTCATAGACTAACTCTTGGGATTATACTTTCAGGACTTTCAGCATATGCTAATCAAATTATTTCACACTTGTGGTTTTAGACTTGTTGAGGTCTTTGGCATTTTGGATTCAGGATTTATGTTCAAGAGAATTCACTTTCTAAATTTTCCTTTGGCTTATTTTAGATCTTTCCAAATTATTTATCCAAGGCTTGATCGAGGTTTCCATATCGACATTATTGATTAGGTTTTCCTGAGTGACTTACTTTAGGTTTTATGAAATAAGTTACTTCTAAGCATAAACCTAAAGTCTCAAGCAAGGATAAACTCAAAGTTGCAACTTTGAGAGAATTTGAGAACAACTATCCAGACTGGTTCAGGTTTTAATTACCCCATTACTTCTCTGGGTTTCTTAGCATGACTTACTTCGACGTTTCATTTTAATACATCTACAGTAATAAATACAAAGTCTTCCATTATCACAACTTTAAAGCCTTCCACGATCATTTGTCTAAAGTCTTATACAATCATGAAGCTGGTTCTTAAGCAAGGGCCCATGTATACCATGACTGCCCCCTTCAGAAGGAATTCATTTGGGCATTTCCTTCAAAAACATTCCTTCAAATGTTTTACTTTGGGATTCCCCTAAAAAAAATTCCCTTCAAAACTATTGGAATAGACCCTTCAGAAACTTTGTGATTGGTAAAGTATCCTCTAAAGTAGATCTTCCATTGCTCGATTGCCCTACAGGAAGTACCCTCAGTGTTTTTACTTTGAACCTTTTCCCTCAATGACCTACCCTTTAGAATTATTGAAATAGACCCTTTAAAAACTTTGTCATTGACAAAGTGTCCTCTGAAGTAGATCTTTCATTATTTAATTACCCTTTAGACTTTTTGTTTTGGGCCAATCATACCAACCTACCCATCGGTTTTTTTTATAAAGTACCCTTTGGGAGCCTAGAGTGCCCTTTTCAAAGTGGTCACCTACCCTTTGGGACCTTAAAAAGACCCTTAGCCATGAAATTTTCCCTTTGTAAGAAGTCTTTCAGGCATTTTTACATGAAAGGAATTCTTTCAGATATTTTATCTGAAACAATTCCTATGAAAGAATTACCCCTGACATTTTCCCTGAGGACATCACTTACCCTTCGGCCTTTTCAAACATACCCTTTGGGATTTATGTAAAATACCCTTTGGGAGCATGAAGTGTCCTTCCGACAAGTCCACATATCCTTTGGGATTTCTATAAGGTACCCTTTGGGAACCTAGAATGCCCTATTAGAAGTGGTCAAAGTACCCTTCAGAAGGTTTGAAAATGCCTTAAACCATGCAATAACCCTTCAGAAGAATTCCTTTAGAAATTTTATTTGAAGTAATTCTCCCCAAAGATTTTCCTTTGCCTTTCCTCCAATAACCATTCCTCTGAAGTCTTGAACAGTGATGAACCCAACTTCTTAAGCAATTCCCTCGAATCAAAGTGCTGAATAAGTATAAGTCTTTTTTATTTATGCTAAGTCTTGTGTTTTATATTCATAGGGATAGATTAAATAGGTAGCTGAATAATTGACATACTCATGGGAGTGAAAGAGGTAAAAATTTAGATCTGAAAGCATGTAATGATCCACATGAAGAAGTAGGAAGCTCAGAGCAAGATAGATAAATCTTTCAACTAAAAGCTATATTTATCAAATGGATATCAAATCTCATGGTTAGACTCTCAACATACAACAAATGTAAAAAATAAAGAAGTCAATCTATAAAAGACACAGCCTAAAGCATGCAGTGCATGATTCAAAAATTAATTACAGAAGTAATCATGGCTAAAGCAAAGATCATCCTTCATGCATATGCTTGAAAATGGCTAAAATTAAAAGATCAATCGATTGTCATCATGACTTAAGAAAAGAAGCATGCATAATTCTAGAAAGCGATGCATATATTTTTTGCATGCAGTCTGAGCTATAATTATAAATTTTTTCATCATCTTTATTTACATGCAAATCTTACATAACATTAGAAGAAGCTAATTTAAATTAGTAAACTAAAAATAGACTTTTATGCATTTTCTTAGACCATAGTTAGAACTTCGAGTTTTAACTATCATCATGTAGTCATGCATTGACTTGGAGGTTGAGGTGACCCCTTCCCCAAGTTCTATAAATACAATTATCCCCCTAACTTTATTTTTTGGGTCAGAAGATTTTGGAGTGTAGAGAAGCAAGCCATTTTTTGGTGATCATGCATAATGTTCTGAGTATTTTCTTTCCCTATTTGTGTTATTATTTATATGGTTGTTTGTTTCAAATATCTTTAGTATGTAAAAGCTACGAATAGATTCTTGATTGCTTTGATTAGTACGTTAATCCTAGATGTGTAATATCTGTTGAAGATTGGTAAATGTATTAATCACAATAGTCAAGTTAGATCGAATCATTATTTATGGAATGTGTATTGGTGTTTTCTTGGTGTAGTTTTCTAAGTGTGTGCTACAACTGCCTTAGATAATTAATTAGCCTAAGCCATAATCTCCTAATTGAAGGGTGTGCAATAACTGCCCCAATAGGAGCAACCTTTGTCTGAGGCTATTAAACGTCCTACATCTCTTTTTCCTTAGACTCCTTAGCCATGTTTGCTTGCATGTGTGTAAATTACTATTTGCAATAAGCATTGGTTTAAGAAAACATAGGTCTATCCAGAAACTAGCCATGGAATTAATTTCTTAAGAACCATAGAGTTTTGTTTTCTGCCTTACCTTACCCTCCTTTTGTTTGTTTTTTTTGAAATATCTACCCACCTTAGATTAGAAACCAATCACCCATCCAAATCATATAGAAATCCACTTTGTTAGACTCCATACCTTCATCCAAAAAACCTTGCCAATAACCTGTGCATTCTACCCCTATTCCATTAACAAGTTGAAATAAATTTCATACATATAACTCATGCCCTAGAGTGGAGTTTACCTCCATTGATATCTTAAAATGTTAGAGGTTACCTCATTTAAAACTATGGTGTGCATAAAACCCTCATCAACAAGTAAAAACACTAGCACTAGAAGGAGGGCCCTAAAATCTAATTATAGAGGTTAACTTCTACATAAAGTTGCATTAGAGTCACCGAGGAGAGTGACTAGATCCAATTCCCAAGGTGGTCTATTAGTTTCACCTTTAACATACCATAGGAGACCCGGGGCTATACTACTAGTTCCAATATAACAAAACCCACATCTCAAGACTCCTCCTGTAAAAAGTCATTTATCTAACCCACCTCTAGCCTGGTCTTGGTTAATTGGATCTGCTATTGCCATCCCTAGAGATGTGCATGATTTACCCTAGAATCCAAAAAAGTATCTTCCATCCTTTTCACCTTCCAGATCTAGAATAATAGAAGAACATATCAAAGCTGTCAAAGATGCATTAAAATTAATGAATGTAATAGACAAAGATGTTGCATGTTGATTATTTCCATTTACTTTGATGGATGCAACTTATGATTGGTATCTTAAATTAACTAAAAATTCTATTACCTCTTGGCCTGAGTGTCAAGTGGATTTTCTTGCACAATTGGGATAGGTTACTAATCCAACATTGATCTATTAGCACTTTACAAGCATGAAAAAGGAGAATGGTGAGCCAATCTGAGCTTTCAATGCAAGATAGCAGAAGATGTATAACTTGCTTGACACAGGTTATAAGCTTGAACCAACACTAGCACTGGAAATGTATAAGAATTCTCTTGATGCTATTATTACAATATTTTTAAGAAGAGAAGTTGCCATAAATAACCTTGCTCTAGCATTCAAAGAAGCCATCAATATTGATAGGCAGCTTAACCCTCAAATTCTTAGAGTGCCCAATCCTCAAATACCGGGTATGTCTAATAGTAACAATGGCCTTCATGTATTGAATCCAATTCCATATACAACCCAAAATATTCTTGCTTATAATCAAAATCAGCTATATGCATTACCTCCATTGACACAAGCCACCCAAACCCAGTTTTGGGTATATGAATAATCACATGACAGGCCCAAATTATATGTAAAGTTAGGAAGTGATGCCACTTCCTACTATCAAATTACAAAGCTCTAATTCTAAAAAAGTTGAGTTAGAATCCATTTAGAAGATGGTGTAAAAGTTAAGTAATGATTTCCTTCTCATACAGAGAAGATTAAGGAATGCCAATGCTTTAGGAGAAAATCAAAGTATGAGATTTCAAAAATATAATCGACCTTTCAACAAGATGGAGCAGTTCAACAAGGTCCCAAAAATTGATATGGTAGAAACTGCACTTCCTAATTGGTGCAGGATACGTAACATATCCTTACATGGTAAACTTGACTGTGTTATATTTTATGTAGCCTTCGAGATTTTTTAGAGAAAGATGATTAGAAAAGATCAAATGAATAACCTATCATACATTTTCCAAGATCTGGAATCTTCCAATCAGGTTATGTTTTTAAAGACTCATGAGTTTCCTTTTCCAGGAGAAGATGACAATGAACCAAACTATAACATCTATGAAGTTCATGCTTTCTATCAATTCTAGAGAGGGACGTATAATTTGAGGAATAAGCAGTCACTGACTACATCGACTCTACCAAACACTATGATGTTCCACCCAATCCAAAGGTAGATAACAATCCACCCCCTCCAAGAGGGCCTGATCCACTTCCTGGCAAAGAGGAGCTAAACAAATCTAAAAGATACAATATTGTGGAATATATGAAGAAAATCAAAGCAAACATCACAGTCCATGAGTTAGCCCAAATAATTGAGCAAAAGAGTTATTTTGGAAATCTATCACAGGGAAGGCTACTATAGACAAAGTAAAAGTAGCCTCAGATAAAACAAAGGAAGTAAAAGTCACTGATACCAATGTCATTTACAAAAGTAGGCTAGAAGTACCTCCATTTTTATTAACTATTTGAGCGTTTGGCAAAAACATTCACAACTATCTAGTCGACTTTGGAGCATCTGCAACTGCTTTGCCTATGTTGATATGTCAGAAACTCAACCTTACTCCAAATCCATCAAAGCAAATGGTTTCTTAGTTAGATAAAATGGTGGTGCCAGTAATTAGAGAACTCAAAAATATAAGGATTAAAGTCACCTCTGAACCAAGGGTTCAAGTGACCATTGATATCTTGGTGGTCAATATACCTGAGGGATATGGATTGTTGCTGAGTAGAGACTAGTCAAAGACCATTAATGGGTATCTCTCCATTGATTTCTCACACATATGGTTACCATGGAGAGGAGTAACAAATCAAATAAAAATTGACAGAGAGCCTCGAATGAAATATCCAATTATGGAATACAATGTAAAGAATGATGAAGTGAAATATGATTCACCCACATTGGGTATTTACACATTTTCTACCCAAGATCTAGCTCCAAACCAACAATCCAAGGATTCAAATCAGGTATGGACTATGTATTTTGATGGAGCAAGGTCTAGACAAGGATCAGGGGTAAGAGTTGAATTAATGAATCCACAAGGTACGAAATTCTTAGCAACTTATAGATTACAATTTCTATGTACCAATAATAGGGCTGAGTATGAAGCTCTAATTTTTGGGTTACAGTTTGCATTAAAGAATAGGGTTAGGCAATTAAAATTATTTGGTGATTCTGAGTTAGTGATTAATCAGGTCAAAAATTTGTACTAGTGCAAACTATCTTATTTGAAGAAGTACAAACATAGAGCATGGGATTTGATTGAAAGTTTCAAAGCTTTTAATATAATAGCTCTTCTTAGAGAGCAAAATCAAGCCATTGACTCCTTGGCTACTAATGTTGCTAATTTAGAACCATTACAGGAATCCAAGGTAAGATAATTTTCTATTGAGCTGGTGCCTATCCCTTCGGTTCTAGATAACATAGATAATTTTCAATTTTTTGATGATGATCAATAGATCATTCATTTTTTGACTAATTTAGGAGACTTTAGATCTCAAATTATAGATAAAAAAGATATTTATTACACATGTCAAGAAGAAAAAAATAAAGATGGTGTTATCCAGCTTAAGGAAAATAGAATACCAGCCAGCTTGGTTTCTCTGGAAAGACCTTTTGATTTGGATCCACAAGCTCAACAACTCTACCAACCCAAGGTTGATGAATCAAACTTCAAGAAAGAGAGTCTATGAGATGAATGAAACCAATAATATGTCAATATTGGTCTTAGCTGTAATCTAGAGGAAAGGAAACAAATGAAGGATCTAATCTTTAGATATAAAGATGTTATCACTTAGGCTTATGAGGACCTAAAAGTATATGAACCAAAAGTCATTACACACACCATTCCTCTCAATCTAGATCATAAACCTTTTAGGCAAAGGAAAATGCCTGTGAACCCCATCTTAGAGCCTCTCATCCAGAAGGAAGTGGAGAAGTTACTCAAAGCTAAAAGTATTTTCCCCATCTGGAATTCCACCTGGGTCACCAAATTGGTTTCGGTAAGAAAGAAAAAAGGTGAGATTAGGCTATGCATTGATTTCAGGAATTTGAATAAATCTTTGAAAAAGGTACCTACTGCCTTCACTAGATGAGGTAATACAAAAGGTGAGTGGTTCAGAAATGATGTCTTTTTTAGATGGATTTTCAAGATATAATCAAGTTTTGGTACAAACTAAAGATCAGATGAAGACCACATTTATTATAAAATGGGGAACCTACGCTTAAAAAAGAATGCCATTCATCATAATAAATACAAGAGCCACTTTTCAGCGTGCTATGGATCATGCCTTTAAGGGATTGACTGATAAGTACATAATTATTTATATGGATGACCTCACTATATTTTCTAAAATTTTAAATGATCATATAACACATTTGCAATCAGTATTCGAGACGTGCCACAAGTTCAGAGTCTCATTGAATCTTAAGAAGAGTATATTTGGAGTAACCGAAGGCAAATTGTTGGGACATATTATCACCAAGAATGGAATCATTATTGATCTAGAGTGAATACAAGCCATCTCCAAAACTCAACCACCAAACAACAAAAAAAAATTAAAGTCATTCTTCGGAAAGATCAATTTTGTAAGAAAATTCATTTTCAGGTTTGCTGAAATTGTCAGTCCACTTAATGTTATGTTAAAAAAGGATGCTAAGATAGAATGGATGTTTGGTGCAAATAAATATTTTTAGGATATTAAAAATGCTATATCACAAGCACCAGTATTAGTCAGCCCAGACTTAAAAAAAGATTTCTATTTATATTCCTTTACTTTTGACCATACAATTACTACAACTATTATGCATAAAGATGAAGCTGAACATCCAATTGCCTTTATGAGTACCAACTTGAAGGTGGCTAAAATGAGATATTCCATGATAGATAAGCAAATTTATGATCTTGTTAAAGCGGTTAAGAAATTCTGACATTATACTTTGAGAAGTAAAACAATTGCTATTGTTATAGATCTAATTGTTAAACTTACTTTGTCACATAATGAGTTAGGAGAGCATTGAGGGAAATGGATGTCAAAAATTTAGGAGTTCAACATGGAAGTCAAGGTAGCCAAAATAGTCAAAGGTTAAGGCCTCATTCAGCTCATGATAGAACCTAACCCAAGGGTAATCATTGAAGAAATATGCGAAGCTTAGGTTTCTAGAGGAGAATGGTACCAAGATATAATTCAGTACTTGCTTATAGGAACATGTCCTCTAGAATATAACCATGAAAGGAAAAGAGCTATAAGACTCAAATCAGTCCATTTCATGATTAAAAAAGGAGTCCTTTATAGAAGAAACTATGAGGGGATCTATCTCAAGTGCGTATCCGCATAAGAAGCTAAAAAAATCATGGAAAATTTTCATGAAAAAATAGGTAGTGGGCACCCAACAAGAAATACCATAGCACATAATATTTTATGATTAGGATATTATTGGCCTACCATATTCAAGGATGCTCATGCACATGTCAAAAATTGTCACCAATGTCAGACATTAGCTAAAAGAGAAGTTCATGTGACCATACTTCTATATCTTATTATTGAAGGTAGGTTGTTTGCTCAATGGGGTTTAGATTTCATTGGCATTATTAATCCTATTTTAGTAGGAAATAAATTTTTGCTTATAGCAATAGACTATTGCACAAGACAGACATAAGCCATAGCTACCAAGAAATGTAGAGCATAGGATGTAATCCATTTTTTAGAAGAATATATAACTACTAGATTTGGCATGCCCATCTCTCTAATTTGTGACAATAGTCCTGCCTTTATATCAGTAGAATTTACAGAATGGGCACATGATAATCCTATCATACTTTGGTCAGCATCTAATCATTATCCCCAGGGTAATGGATTAGTGGAGTCCACAAATAAAAATCTAATTGATGCCATTAAGAAGTCAGCAAGAGATAAACCTAGGGATTGGCATAATTTGTTGAAATATGCACTTTGGGTTGATCAAACAAGATATAAACAATCTCTAAAAGCATCCCCATACATATTAGTTTATGGACGTAAACATATTTTTCCTATTATGCTTAAGCTGCTCACATATTAGTTTGTACATGATTACATGGAACCCAATGATAAAGCGAAATCAAGGTTGTTGGATATAATAGAGATGGAGGATTCAAGAACAGAAGCTCTACACCCTTTCAAAAAACATAAAGACGTAGTTAAGAGATGGTTTGACAGAAGAGAAAAGGTGAAAGCATTTATAAATTTTAGATTTGGTGCTGCTATGGGACAAAGCTCATAAAAAAAAGGGGTAGCATAACAAGTTTGCTCCACTATGGATCAGACCATATCAGATTTCCCAAATCCTAGGAAACAACACATTCTATTTGAGGGACCTCCAAGGTGAATAACTCACATACCCTATAAATGGACAATACCTAAAACATTATTTTAGGGATATTCCATCTGCAGATATTACAGAGTAAAATAAGGCCTGATAACTTTAGATTTAGGAAGTAGATTATATTTCATGCTTTCTAGATTAGATCTCAATGCTTTCTAGAATAGCTTCTTGTTTTCTAGATTAGTCTTTCCTATTTTTAGCACTATGTTTTTTTTAGATCAGTTTCCTACTTTGATAGATTAGTTATTTTTGCTTGCCCTGATGATCAGAACTTACTTGTTTCAATTATTGCCAAAATGAATAATAAAAAAATAATTGAATATAATATTTACAAGAAAAAGGGGAAAAAATATTGACATCTAGAGATTATCATAAAGGATATCCCTCTATTTTGAGTCCTGAAGAATTCTAGTATATGATTATGCGTCCTCTTGATAATATCACAATTGAGAACTTTTGTCAGGTCTCAAGAAATTACTCCCTTAGTATTCATATGAATTTAATTTTTTTTCTTGTTTCTCTAGATCAAATACACTTTCAAAGATAACACTTGCTCAAAATGGTAATTCTAGGCAAAATCTGGCTGACATAGACATTTTAGCAATCAATTGTTTTCATAAAAATCCCAGATTGTCAGGGTCCCATCTTTTCTCCTTCCTCTTGTTTTTTAAAAAAAGAGAAAGGAAACCATGATGAAATAAGGTCAAAATACCATCAAAGGCTAGATTAAAATAAATCAAGTAATGAAGGGAGGACGAAAGGAACCCAAGGCATCTCTGTCAGGGCTATGGATGCTTGGCTGGTAGCAAAATAATGCCTAAGCTTCCCTTGTTTGAATTTTATTTAATAAATCTAGAACGAAACCTACAGTCACATTAAAACCTTAAAAATATCTATACGAGTAAGGAGTCAATAAACATCACATCTTACATGCACAGATCCAAGGAATTAGAGAGCAAGTATGTCATATGAAACCACTAATGAGTTTTCTTCTAGGTTCCAAGTATAGGTCCTTTTTGGTGTTACAGTTTGAGTCAGTGTAGTAATCATAGGCCAAAATTCTAGGTTCTCAATACTCAAGAGCATTTCCCCTATGAGTCACCATTTATTGTACCCAACACCCCCTTTTTCTTTGTAAGAAATGGGGACCTACTTTTTTAGAATATGCTTTGAGCCTCATTTTTCATATTTATGCTAATTCATAAAAATGATCATGATTTGGTCTTTCACGCTTTGGCATGATGGCATTCCTATTGTATTCATAGACTAACTCTTGGGCTTATACTTTTAGACTTTTAGCATATTCTAATCAATTTGTTTCAAACTCATGGTTTCAGACTTGTTGAGGTCTTTGACATTTTGGATTCAGGCTTTGTGTTCAAGAGAATTCACTTTCTAAATTTCCCTTTGGCTTATTTCAAATCTTTCCAAATTATCTATCCAAGGCTTGATCAAGGTTTCCATATCCACATTACTGATCGGGTTTTCCTAAATGACTTACTTCAAGTTTTCTAAAATAAGTAACTATGAAGCATATGCTCGAAGCCTCAAGGAAGGATAAACCTGAAGTCACAACTTTGAGAGAATTCAACAGCAACTGTCCAAACCAGTTTTGTTTTTCATTACCCCATTATTTATCTAGGTTTCTTAGCATGAATTACTTCGGTGTTTCATTTTAAGACATCTAGATTCATAACTCTGAAGTCTTTCATTGTCACAACTCCAAATCCTTCCACCATCATTTGTCTAAAGTCTTATACAATCATGAAGCTAACTTCTTAAGCAAGGGCTCGTGTATACATTGACTGCCCCCTTAAAAAAGAATTCATTCCATCATTTCCTTGAAAAACATTCCTTCAGATGTTTTGCTTTGGGATTCCCCTAAAAAAATACCCTTCAAAACTATTGGAATATACCCTTTAAAACCTTTGTCATTGACAAAGTGTCCTCCGAAGTAGATCTTCCATTGCCTGATTGCCCTACAGGAAGTGACCTTCAGCCTTTTCACTTTAAACCTATTCCCTCTGAACTGCCCTTCAAGATTTATCATCTTGATCATCTACCCTTTGAAATTATTGAAATAGACCCTTTGAAAACTTTGTCATTGACAAAGTGTCCTCCAAAGTAGATCTTTCATTGTCTGATTACCCTTCGGCCTTTTTATTTTGGGCCAATCATACCAACCTACCCTTCGATTTTTTTTGTAAATTACCCTTCAAGATCCTAGAGTGCCCTTTTATAAGTGGTCACCTACCCTTCGGGACCTTAAAAAGATCCTTAATAGTAAAAGTTTCCCTTCGAAAGAAGTTTTTCAAGCATTTTTGCATGGAAGGAATTCTTTCAGACATTTTGTTCGAAACAATTCCTTCGAAGGAATTGCCCCTGACATTTTCCCCAAGGACATCACTTACCTTCAGCCTTTTCAAACATACCCTTCGAGCTTTATGTAATAAATCCTTTGGGAGCATGAAGTGTCCTTCTAAAAAGACCACATACCCTTTGGGTTTTTGGTAAGGTACCCTTCGAGAACCTATAATGCCCTTTTCAAAGTGGTCAAAGTACCCTTTGAAAGGTTTGAAAATGCCTTAAACCATATAGTAACCCTTTAGAAGAATTCCTTTAGACATTTTGTTTGAAGTAATTCTTATCGCAAATTTTCCTTAACCTTTCCTCCGATAACCATTCCTCCGAAGTATTGAACATTGATGAACCCAACTTCTTAATAATTCACCTGAATCAAAGTGCTGAAGAAGTATAAGTCTTTTGTATTTATGCTAAGTCTTATGTTTTGTATTCAAAGGGACAAATTGAATAGCTAGATAAATAATTGATTTACTCATAGGAGTGAAAGAGTTCAAAATTTAGATCCTAAAGCATGCAATAATCAACGCAAAGAAGTAGAAAGCTCTGAGCAAGATAGATAAATCTTTCAATTAAAAGCTAAATTTATCAAATGGATATCGAATCTCATGGTTAGACTCTCAACATGCAGTGAACATAAAAAATAAATAAGTCAAGCTATAAAAGATGTATCCTAAAGCATGCAACACATGATTCAAAAATTAATTACAAAAGTAATCATGAATAAAGTGAAGATCGTCTTTCATGCGTGTACCTAAAGGTGGCTAAAATTAAAAGATCAATCAGTTGTCATCATGACTTAAGAAAAGAATCATGCATAATTCTAGAAAGCGATGCATATATTTTTTGCATGCAGTCTGAGCTTTAATTATAAAAATTTGCCATTATCTTTATTTACATGTAAATCTTGCATAGCGTTAGAAGAAGCTAATTTAAATTAGTAAACTAAAAATAGACTTTTATGCTTTTTTTTAGACCACAGTTGGAACTGTGAGTTTTAACTATCATCATGTAGTCATGCATTGACTTAGAGGTTGAGGAAACCCCTTCCCCAAGTTCTATAAATACAATTGTCGCCCCCAAAAAAAATTTTAGGTTAGAAGATTTTAGAATACATAGAAGCAAGCCATTTTTTGGTGATCATGCGTAATGTTTTGAGTATTTTCTTTCCTTATTTGTGTTATTAATGATTAGTTCTATGGCTATTTGTTTCAAATATCTTTAGTGTGCAAAATATGCAAATAGATTCTTGATTGTTTTAATCAATATGCTAATCCTAGATTTGTAATAGCTGTTGAAGATTGGTAAATATGTTGATCATAATATTAAAGTTGGATTGAATCATTATTTTTGGAATATGTATTAGTGTTTTTTTGGTGTAGTTTTCTAAGTGTGTGCTACAGCTGCCTGAGATAATTAATTAGCTCGAGCCATAATCTCCTGATTGAAGGGTGTGCAACAGCTACTCCGATAGGAGCAACCTTTATCTAAGGCTATTAAACTTCCTACATCTCTTTTTCCTTATACTCCTTAGCCATGTTTGCTTGCATGTGTGCAAATTACTGCTTATAATAAGCATTAGTTTAAGAAAACATAGGTCTGTCTAGAAACTAGCCATGAAAGTAATTTCTTAAGAACCATAAGAGTTTCTTTAATGCCTAACCTTACCCTCTTTTTGTGTGTTTTTTTTGAAATATCTACCCACCTTAGATTATAAACTAGTCACCCATCCAATTCATATAGAAGTCCACTTTGTTAGACTCCATACCTTCATCCAAAAATCCTTGCCAACAACCTACGTGTTCTACCCCTATTCCATTAACAAGTTAAAATAAACCACATACCTGCAACTCTTACCCTAGAGTGGAGTTTACCTCCATTAAGATTCTAAAATGTTAGAGGCTACCTCGTTTAAAACTGTGGTGTACAAAAAACCCTCATCAACAAGCATATATTTTTGTCCTAGAATGGAAAGAGAATCCCACATGTTAATGTTGATATTAGACTTCTTCATCTGATCCACTATACTGAACTGAGATCCACCAAACTTTGGTTGTACTTTCTAAAGAACTGGCTACTCACAAACTAGAGGTATTCGATTGACTTTGCTTACCTCTATATTATAATTTTTTTGAGTTGTGGGGGTAGCAAGTTATTCTTTTGTACTCTTAGAAACAACATGAGGAGTAATTGAAGCATTTGTCACCTCTTGTACCTCATCAATGGCTCTTCTTTTAGCTCTAGTTACAAATGCAACTTGACCACTTGTATTGTTAGTTTCGACACCTTGAGTAAAAGCAACATGATCATCCACTTGCCAATTTACATTAATGGCATTAGGCTTTCCTTGAACTTTTTGAGTTTCTCCTTGTGATGCCAAACCTGTATCTTGGTATTGACCTCTTTCAAAAAAAAAAACTCTTCTTGTGTCATTTGTGGCATAGTGATGTTTTGTGATACGAAGGTTTGGTTTTGAGAGTCATTGAGATTTGAGGATTGCCAACCTGAATCTTACATCAAGTTATTTTGAGGTGGGGTGGGAACAATGCCCTTTGAAGTGGAAAGAGCATTAGGATCAAGGGAAGCATAAGGCTTAGCTGGAGCAATGGCTCCTTAGATTTGATAAGGTGGTCTATTCTCTCTAAAACCTTGATAAAGAGGCCTTTGATCTTTGAAGGGCTGATAGGTGGTTTAATTTCCTTGTTGATAGGGCATATTATCTTGATATTTTTGTCTCTTGATTTGCACTATTTCATTCCCAAAGGATTGTAACAAGCTTTTCAACTATCCTATTTCACTAGCTTGACTAGTAGGGGCTACAATTTAAGCTTGAGGTGATGGAATAAGAGCTAAGGATGGGATTTGAGGAATTTGATGGGATGGTATGGAATTTATTTTTAGAAATATAGGCATTAGAGGTCTTAGAAAAAGCTTACCATCTTGTATCAAACTGTTCTCTACCCTAATTACAACCTCATAAGCATTTGGAAAAGTAGTACCACCCATTGACGGTATCATCACACTAATGTCAGAGTTAAGGGCTTTTGAATAATACAAAAATTCATATTTAGGGGATGGCCTAATCAACACAGGTATTCTAGTCCATGTATTTTGGAATCTAAGGTTAAAATCAGACATGAACTCATGACGAGATCTATTTATGATAGTTAATTGCTCAACTAAAGATAGGTGATCATATTTGTCCTCAAATTACTTGACTAAGGCTGCACTCAATTCATCTCAGGTAGAAATGGAGTTTAGTGGGAGGTTTCTATACCACTACAATGCTTTTCCTTTGAAGGAAATAACAAACAATCTAATAACAATATTAGCCTCAACAACATTATGGAATGAACAAAGATTAGCTACATCTTGGATATGTTTAATAGGCGTTGTTTGATTTTCCCCTGAGAAGAATGGGATACTTTTGAGAGTAGACATATGAATGTCATCAAACTAGGCTATATTTAGTGAACTACCTATATCAAATAGAACAAACACTTAGTTTCTAATGGCCATTTGGATAGTGGGGATTGTAGTGTCTAAAACAATTGGATAACCAGGAGACAAATATTTCTTTTGAGGATATGGATTTAACCTCCTAAACTTTGATCTCTTATAAGATATAAATTTAAAAGGAATACCTTTACTAGTTGACCTTGTGGTAATCTTTGACATGAAAGGATTTCTTGAATGGTGCTATGAACCTTGCAACCTGAAGAATCTTTAGCTTGTGATGAATATGCTCATCTACTGCAATTGCTTCTCCTCAGCTTCAAAATTCTTTAGATATGCAAATAATTTCTTTGATGTCCCATCGAGCATACCAAAAACTATTGTCAATTAGACTCACACCCTTGTGAATGTAGTTTTAGGCCTTCACAGTCTGTGAAAACATGAAAATAGTCCTAGGCTATGGGTGGCCTAATCAGGGGATTGAATTTCTAGATTCTAAGGGCTAGCTCCCTTTGGTGTATCAATTAGGATCTCTACTCTATGCTACAAACTACCAAAAAAAGGGGAAAAAAAATGAAGGAAAAATTCTATCTAATGATGGTGATACACCTAAATTTTGGTTCATCCACTCAATTTGAGCTCTTAAAAACACTGATTACACAAGAAAAAGATTGAACTTTCAATTCCAATTGACTCCTATGCATCAATATTTCATGAAAGGTTCTATTTGGTGATCAAAGCTTGAGGGAAATGAGGGAATATCCCTGATTCAAGGTACTAACTAGCCACTTACATTCATTATAACTTCAGCCAAAAGACATCAAACATAGAACATGACCTGCATAATCTAATAAACTAGTAAATAGGTAAGAATCAACACTTGAAAATGAAGAAAAATTCTATCACATATGCAAATCACTGACATAAATACACTATACCAACATCCTAGAATTTGAAAAATTTCCTATTTATCTAAAAAGGTTACAAAACTCAAATTTTGGTAGAGACTGATCTTTCCAAAAGAGGGATCTCATTCAAGGCTGAAAAAGCCAAATTATATAGAAAAAACATACATAAGCCAAGAGGATGGCACTAAAAATAGAGAGGAGATCAACTCCCACATTACACAAGTCCAACTTGAGCTATCCAAAAATAACCCAGCCTTCCAATAATATTCTTTTGTCTTATCTCTTTCAAGAAAAGCTCTTTGGCATTGAAAATGATGGAGAGCCCATCTTAGAATATTCATCTTCATGCATGGAAAGTTATGCCAAATATTCAAAGAGAAACTCCACTTGATACATTTGGAAGTTGAGTTGAAATAAGAGAGAGTCCTTTGCATGGAAAATAAGGAAGATGCATGATAAGCATTGCCCAGTCAACTCCAAGTAACTCCACCCTGCATGAGATGATGCTACACCAATCTTTAGGTGAATAAATTTAGTTTGAACAAGATACAAGTGTTGAAAGCCTTCAATCAATATAAATCTGAATAGATGTGGCACTTTGACAAAAGGTCAACTCAAATCAAAACTAATCAACTCCAAATGGCCTTCCACTTGCATGAAAAATCTCTTTGAAAACTAAAGCATGCATGAAATTCCATGTTAGTTCCTTGAACAGTCATCCAACATTAAAATCCTTGAGCACTTCATGCATTTGAGTCTCCCTTTTAGAACTAAGAGAGTCATGCTTGAAGCAACTGCATATCTTGAACTATAGATCTTCTTTTAGATGGAAAAAATAATATCTTTACTAGTTTTTTGCATGTTTGTGCTTGTCCTTGATGCATCTAATCAAGGTTGGGTCACTCTGCATGTTTTGAATATAGACGGTAGACCATATTGATCTACTTGCCATTGAATGTGCTTATGCCACTTATCATTGCTTAATTAGCCCCTTGGATTTGCTGACCATTTGACTTAATCTTGCTTTGTTGATATGTTTCAAGCTAATTCCTTCGATCTATTTATTTCTATCTATTCCTTTCAGATTTTATGTTTCTATCTATTCCCATAGACTTTCCTCTTCATTCATTTCCTTCGAGCCTTTCTTTGGAATTATTTCTTTTAGACTAATTATCTGTGGCTTTTCTCTTTTGACTCATCTTTTGGCATTTTCCTTGAATAAATTTTTTGTGGCTTACTTCCTTTGAATCATTCCTTCAGAAAATTTATCCAAAGGAATTCATATCTTCTATCTATTTCTTTCAAGTTTGTTTCTTGAGGGAAATCCTTCAAAAATATGTGAAGTGCCTTTGCCTTTTTGAAGTGCCCTTTCAAAAAATTGGAATTGTCCTTCAACAAATTGAAATGACCATTTGTCGAAAGAAATGACCCTTTGGATTTTTTAAGTTTACCCTTCAAGTTTTTTTAGATGAACCTTTCCTTTGGACAATTTGTCTGAAGGAAATCTATCTTTAGAATTTTTTTAATGTCCTTTTGGGATTGCGTAATGGACCCTCGACTAAAATAAAATGACCTTTGGGCTTTTGAAATGTGTGCTTCAAACTTTTTGAAAAGTCCTTTCATTTCTTTTGGACAAATTGTCTGAAGGAATTATTTTGGGCGTTTTGTCCTTAGGACTTTTCTTTCGGAGTTTTTTCAATGGACAATTCCTTTAGACAAAAAGTATGAAGGAATTCATGATATGAACTTTTGTAAATTGCCCTTAAAATTCATGAAAATGCCCTTTTAGAAAAATGTAATGGACTGTTTGGCAATTTTGAAATGGTCTCTCGAAACTTTTGAAATGGTCTCTTGCCCTTCAAAAAAGTTGTAAAGGATTTTTTTGAAGGAAAAGAACCCTTCAGAAAAATCAAAATGGTCCACTTACCCTTCTAAAAAGTTGTAAAGGACTTTTTTGAAGGAAAAGAACCCCTTAGAAAAATTAGAATGGTCCACTTACCCTTCATAAAAGTTGTAAAGGACTTTTTCAAAGGAAAAGAACCCTTCAAAAAAATTTGAATGGTCCACTTACCCTTCGAAAAAGTTGTAAATGACTTTTCTGAAGGAAAATAACCCTTCAAAAAAATTAGAACGGTTCACTTACCTTTTGAAAAAGTTAGAACGGTTTACTTACCCTTTGGAAAAGTTGCCTCACCCTTTTGAAAATATCCTTTCAAAAAAATTGGAATGGTCCTCTTTGTCTTTGAAAATACCTTTTTCAGAAGGGCATATACCCTTCAGATTTCTTGAAATAGACTTTCCCGAAGGAAAAGAGCCCTTCAAAAAAATTGAAATGGGCATCTCTAAAAAAATGAACCCTTTGGATTTCTTGCAAGTGTCCCTTTTAGAAAAATTGAAATGGACCTCTCCCTGGGAGTGCCTTTTGGATTTCTATAATAGACCCTTCGGACCTTTTGAAATGGTCCTTTTGCTCTAGAGAATACCCTTTGAGAAAAATTTCAAAGGTCCTATTTCCCTTCAAAAAATGTGTAATGGTCCTTCGACAAATTGAAATGACCCTTCAGACTATTTGAAAAAGGCCTTTGGAACTTTGTAATGGTCCTTTTTCCTTCAGAAATATTGAAATGGTCATCAAAATTTTGAAAAGGACCCCATAAAAAATGAAAAGTGCCCTTGATTATGAAGATGCCCTTGGAGCTTTATGAAAATGCCCTTGAGGCTTTTTGCTTGGACAATTCTCTCAAAAGATAGTGACCATTTGGACTTGAATAATTCCTTTGGACTTTTCAAGACCAATAACTGACTCACAAGATGAATTATCATGATATGCAAAGTTTCAAATGGTAGAGGTGACAATTTAACCTATAGGGTCAAAATTGTCAATAGTTACACTCTTTGATGCGAAGGAGTATTTAAAATTTTATGGGTGAGGTTAAGGTGCATGGTTGAGCCTAACTTTGTAGAGTGATGCATGTTCCTACACAGTGAGTATTTGAAGCAGGCAAAGCTTATGACATCTATCATGACAAATTCCATAGAGGATAGCATGATCACTACCTTAGAGGAGCATGTAAAGTATGTTTTATTTGGTGATTACCTCTGGAATGGCTTGCAATGGGCCTCACACTAAAGGAGAAAAACTCAGATAGTTTCAAGCAAAGAATAAGAAAAGATTATAATTTGGTAGTATAGGCAACATGTTTGAAGAATGAGTCAAGTAAAATATTCTAGAATTATAGATTGTTATTAAAAAACTTAATATTAGATTAGATATAGTGATCAAAAACATCAAATTGAATGTCAAGTTTGGAATGATCATTAGTAATCATGTTCTTGTGTATTAATTTTGAATTGTATAAGTTAGATCAGAAATGTATAAATCATGAAATTTAAAGTATTATTAAAAAGGTCAAGATTTACATCACTTTCAAATACATGGTTCCAATCCATATGATCTCTAAGACATCTCCAAATGATTACTCTTTCCAAAACATTCTTCTATTAAATCATAATTTGTTCAAACAACATCTTGTACATTGTAACACCATGAATGAACAAATAGTCAAATTTAAAGCTCCATATATTGGATTTTATAATCATTCAAACCTTATAATTAGGTTTTTTTGATGTACCTTGAATTTCTCTACAACTTTTCCTTTTATACCATGATCAAATTCTTCATATAAAGAAAGTTATAGCTCAAAAACTATAGACTAGTTTTTCGATGCAAATTCAAATATTTAAGTTCCAATGTTCACTGAGCAGTTGTTAAACATTGGACATGTTGACCTCATCTCTTGCTCCCTGACAAATTTGAATAAATTAACTTTGTCGATCTCTATGAATTAATCTTATCTTTATCTTTCAATGTTCACCATTGATTTAAGCTCCGAGATCCCACAATTGTGCCACTTGATAACTTTGCATGCCTTCTACGCATATTGACTTGTCAACTTGACTCGTACCATCAATATTCTAGCTACATGATCATATGATCATCATTAATATTATATCTAAGCTTATGAATGTGACACTTTTGACTTTTACATGAATTGTTTGATCAATATCTATGATTTAACGTGCATCATTAGATCTTCTGACTAGTTGACCTTAGACTTTAACGTAGTTAAACTTGACAGTCTCTGGCCCATTACAATCTGCTAGAGCAAATTTGAAACTTAATATCTCAAGCTAGAAAACACTTTAGGACTCCAAATATTTAAGGTAACTTCTTGGTACTATAGACAACATCTTCATGAAATCCTTTGACCTCAGCTGAATTTTTGAGTACCAGAGATAATTGCACAAACTTATTGGTTTATTTATATCTGTATGACATGTAATGATGGCATGGATTCTATCAAACTATGATATGCAAGTTCCTATTTCCAAATGATAAAATTATATATCAAGACTTTATCAAGACATCTATGGATGCCTCAAAACTTCTTCTTTATCCTTACAGACCTGCAAATGTGCCATATTTCTCCAAACTATCAATCTGATCAATTTGTCATCAATGCACTATAAAAACATTCTCTCTTTGATATCAATGACAACCTAAAATCAATGACTATGATCAAAACCACCTTACAAAATAAACTCTTTAATTTTCCCATATTTTGAAAGGAGAGTCACATCCTTCCAAATGAAACAAAAGACTATCACTTACATAATTTCCTATCAAACTCATAAACTCATCAAATTTGCATTGGTGCTTAAATTTCTCATATTCTCTACTAAACATTGATTGTATTACAATCATTAAGGCCCATAATCCTTTGATTTTAATGATTATTTTCATTTTTGGTCTCCATGTGTGGTAATTATATGTTGTTAATGGTTCACACTAACCTAATTTGGAAGAAGAAGCCATTATGATATGATATTGATATGATTCAAATATTCAATATATGCAAAAATACCTTTAAGGTAGGCAACACCATATAATACTCCTTTAGGAAGGAATAACTCCATAATGTCTCTTCGAGTGGACAACCTCCAATATCCTCTTACAATAGAAGACTCAATGCTTACTTGATATCTTTACCATGATAATCATCTCCTTTATATAGACATCTATCTAACCCATGGATGGGTAACCTCCTAATCCCAATGTAGGCCGACCATTACCCAATGTACTAATTCCACAAGGTACTCTATTATCCTAATATATTGTACCCATATAACTAAGGGGATGTGTGCCACATGTGAGCATCTCCATCAACCCATATACATTAATATATCATATCCCTAGGTACATAGAATTACTTCCCTCCTTGACATGTTTCATCCACAAAACATAGGAAGAAACCAAATAATGAGTGTGCTTCAAATCATTTCACACTTGTCTCCAATCTCGATCATCTAGCCATCCATATGTGATCTTGGTAGGTGATAGCTCTCCAAGTTTGTTTCCAAATTTCATTGTGCTCCTCTGATTTCATTTATGATCATAGTTATACTGCTTTGGTGTCCAAGCATAATTATTCCTCTTTTTATTCCATGTACCATATTCCATTGTACTACTTTGATTCCAACCATGACCATAGTAGGTATTCTTACATGCATAGTCATAGTGATTTTCACATTCATTCCATGTGCCATAGTATTTTTTATTTGGATTCCATGCATATCCATAATGATTGGAAATATTATTTCCTGTATAGACAAAATGATTGTTGTTATGACACTTCCTAACCTGGTTCCATGATTGTTTCCTCTCATGATGATGTGGGTGTCTATATACCTCAACTTTTTACAATATTTTGACCTTATCCACCTTTGATTCTACCTCTTTAGTAGATGAAGTGTTCATTTCTAGTTGTAGTGTGTTTTTATCTATATCATCTTAATCTTCATCATGCTCTTTATCACTTGTTTCAATCTCATCCTCATGATCTACCTGGATTGTTATTGGTGCCTTTTTCACTATGATATCTTGTAAAGTGATCTTTTTTCTATACCAAAACTTCATGAACTTTTTCTAAACATTAATATTCATTGTTCCCAAAGTCTCTAACCATGGATATCCAAGAACTATATCCACATCATCTATATCCAAAGCATAAAAATCTGAATGCAAAACATATTTTTCCATAATGAGCTTCAAATCTTCAAATATTGAAATATTCTTACCATCAAATTGAACCTTCTTGATATTATTTTCTTAAACATGTAGATGCTTGGCCACATTCATGTTAATGAAGTTATACTTGCTGGTAGTGTTTATGGACACAACCACCTTTTTCTTTTGAATGCATCCATGAAATTAAAAAATTGACTCAGACTTCTTTGGAGCCAAATTATTTGAACCTTCTCTTCTTATTATTTATCATCATTATTTTCTTCCTCATCTACATCTTCTTTTTCTTTTATATCCCAATGATCTAGGAAGGTTTGTTCCATTGCTTCCCATGAAGCATACTATTGCACAAAGCTCAATTGATTAAACCACCAATGTTGTGAAGGCCCAGACAAAGAAAGAGATAATTTTGTTTTCTATAAAATTGTTTTAGTATTATTCTCCTTAAAATTGAGCCACCATTATCTAGCATCAACATCATCTTCCCCTAAAATTTTTTGCAACTTCATGATCCACAAAAAAAAAATTAGGGTTCATGAAACCCTAAAATGTCAATAACTCATACAAAAATAATCCAAAGAGTCCCAAATTTTTTACTGTAGCTTCCTCTTATGATATTGGAACTTCAGTCAAAATTTTGTGAAAAATGTCACAAATTTCAATTTGTAGATTGAATATATGAAAAACTATAAAATCACAACAAATCACTCAAAACAACTCAAAAAAATCTAATTTTTTTTTTGTGCTTCTCTTATATTTTATTACATCTCTAGTAAAAATTTTGAATAAAAATTTCCTATATTTAGGAAGATATAGAGAAATTAGTATAAACCCTAAAATAACAATAACTCCCTCAAAACTAATAAAAAAATCTCAATTTTTTACTGTAACTTTTTAAAAATATTATCCCTATCTAGTAAAAAAAGTGGAAAAATTTGCAAGCAATAAAAATATATTGATGATTCAAAAAAACTAGGGTTTCACTCCACACAAATTGCCCAAATCGAAGCTCTGATACCATTGATATGATCTTGATATGATTCAAATATTCAATATGCATAAATACCTTTAAGGTAGGACAACACCATATAATACTCTTTTAGGAAGGAATAACTCCACAATGTCTCTTCGAGGGGACAACCTCCAATATCCTCTTACAATAAAAGACTCAATGCTTACTTGATATCTTTACCATAATAATCATCTCCTTTATATAGGCATCTATCTAACCCATGGTGGGTACCCTCCTAGTCCTAATGTAGGCTGACCATTACCCAATGTACTAATTCCACAATTTACTCTATTATCCTAATATATTGTACCCATATAACTAACAAAGGGGATGTGTGCCACATGTCGGCATCTCCATCAACCCATATACATTAATATATCATATCCCTAGGTACATAGCACATTATAAGAAATCACCAAGGAGAAAAGGAATGCAAAAGGGTGCACAAATCAGCATTGAGACAACCCCCCAAAAGATTTTGTATTAAGCCCCATCAAAATTTGAAACTTTATATTTTAGTAAGTTTTAAAAAATAAATGACACTAATAGATTACTTTTTTACAAAATTTTCATGTCATAAATGGGTAAAAAAATAAATTTGCACAAAAAAAATTAAATGCTTGGAAAAAAACAATTCTTGGAGAGATTACCAAAAAAACAAGGGCTAGAGTTAAGCCCCCTTCATGTGACCATACCATATGACCAAGGAGCTAAGGATTATAATGAGTGCTCCCTCTTTTGATTATTTTTATTGATGTATGTATTTGATCATCATCATAAGAGAGGGAAATTTGAGATGAATAGTGTTCTTGTCAGCTGGTATGAAATCAACACTCTCTTACATATTGCCCTGATGTTGTCTGTTTTCCTATATTTGACAATCATCTGAATATTGTCATTGTGTTGTGCATGGATATGCAAGATAAACATGGCCACGATGAAAATAAATTCAGAAATGATACATGAAAAATGCATAGAAAATGCAGAATGTTGCATACAACATGCCCACACCATAACAAATACATAACCATGTGATATTTTCCATTCCTTCTAGATCATTGTTGCAAACACCGTGATCCAAAAATTTCAATAAAATTAATAGAGATCTCCCTCCTAGCCATCAGAATAAATAATATACTAGATATACATAAAAAAAACCTTGCAACAAATTTACGAATAAATGTCTATAACACCTTAAGTTATGGTACCATGAAAGGAATGATAATCAGATTGTTCCAAGTTATAAGGATCTATAGTATTAATAGAACATCACATTCATAAAAATAATAATTTTAAAGTAATTTGACAACATAAAATTACATATAGATATGCAAAAAAAAGAGCAATAATATCATATATTATATCTCTAAAGCTTGTCAAATACAATGAACGAGCCTTGCATATATAGGCAAGAAAAATCAATCCTAACTAAGGGATCAATCTAAGTGATCAATCCTATCCAAGAGATCAAGCTAAGTGATCAATCATAACTAAGAGATCAAGCTAATAGATCAAACCTAGGACTAATAGATAACTATTCCTAAAGGATAGAAATAACTAGAACATATCCCCATAATATCTAAGATAAATATTTAATATCTCATAATATCTAAAATAGGATAAATGAAATATCCACACATAAGTGAGTGGGAATAACTAAATAAATGGAAAAATAAATCACCTAGGTGAACATGAGCCAAGGTAAATAACTTACCTTAACAAATATGGGATCATAAATTGTTTTTCATTACTCAATGAAGTGTTGAAAATGTGGATTGTAACTTAATCTACTTTAACCACATGTTAATGAAACACCATTTAATGTTTTAGCTATGAGAAGATAACTTATAATAGGCAAACAACATTTAATTTTTAATAGAGGGTGTCCAGGAGGAAGTTGAAGCCAACATGGGTTGTGCCATAAAATACTTGTATTCAATTTGAATTCTACCACCATAAATTCCTCAATGATAATAGTAGTTGTGCAAAAGAAAAGAGAAGACTGGCTGCATTCACTAACATAAATGACGCTGGGGATTTCAGCTATAAAAGGAAGAAAATGCCTTAAAAGGAGGAAGACACCTCCATAAGGAACCAAATGCCAAATGGAAGAGTTGGACACTGGTAGAGGTTGTTTGGAGGATGTCTTCCCTGATTGTAGGACATTTGGACTAATCAAAGGATGTCAAGTTATAGTAGGATGCCTCTATGAGGAGTGCAATAAAGGTAAATAAGACAATAGTTTTTGATTTTCATTTATGTTTATTTGTTATGCATTTGACCTAATAATTCTGTTATGGTTGTCAAAAAATGGCATTCCATGTTTAAAGTTTGTGTTAATTGTTTTATATTTCATTCTAACGTTGTGATTGCACCTTACTTCTTTGATAGTGCATTTAGCATCTAAACTGTCTTTTACCTTCTTCAAACTGCACTTACATTTGAAAGAACTATATCTAGTCTTTTTATAAACAACAAGCTATATGTATTCACTCATATTTGGTGGTTCCTTCAAATAACCAAATGCCTTGTGTATGCTTCCATATTGCTGAGCATCTCTCTCATGTCACTTATAATTACAACATCTAATGCCAATCCTTTTCTTTATTTTTAGTTCTTTTAAAAAAACTTTATTTTAACATGGGTTAGGATTAAGTTGGCAAAAACGATTTGATCTTGTTTTTGTCAAAACACCTTGATAAGATACTGATGCTTATGTGACATTTCAATAAATGTTTCATTTCATAAACCCCATAATATTATATCTTTCAAATGAACAACCACTAAGCTTCAAAGCATGGCAAATGCTATAAAATTGACAAGTCTAACCTGCTTGTATTGAATTTATTGGATGGTGATTATATATTCTATATTACTCTTCAAATTCTAATACGATTAATAGTTTTTGAATGAAATTAATAGAGGAAACATGTACATTTATTATAATTATTTATTGAAAAAAATAACGGTCTACCTAAATAGTCTCCTAAAGATCATTGATCATATTTTAAGTAAAGATGACCATTCAACCATCAAATTTACACCTTGACCATCAAAATACAAGATGAATTCATTTTCATACTTTTATCATGCTTGGTTAGATTTTGAATACAATTAATGACCATATTATTAACCACTATCATCAAGGATTGAGTCACATCAATTATAACAAATAATGGATTTATTAAAATGGAGAGACTTAATGCTTCTGGTAGATCAAACTTGTCTATATGCATATTATTCCTTGGTCACTTCTGTTACTTCTAAATTTGATCATGAATTTATCAGAGGTAGGACTAAGTAGGTTGAGTAATTACCCAAACTTAATGTTTTTATAGTCTTGGAGATGATTTTTAGGCCACATTTTGGTATAGTTGGTATATGTATGGTGTGGTTAATCATAGAGAAACTATCCCACATTGATGTAATGAAAATCCCATAGAGTTTTTATACGAATGCATTTTATAACGTAGTGTTTTAAAGGATGACTAGATGGGACACAAAATAATCTATGGGTTAAAATATTGCTATACTAGTCAAATTTTTTATCTGTGATTATATGTAGTAACTAAGGATGAGTTAATAAGTATACATACACAAATTTTGTTGTAGATTTTTATAATAATTAGTAGTGAGTGAAGATGTAGCTTGTGGATCTAAAACTGGAATTTTTGGTTGAATTTAGTTATCATATTTTAAATTTCTTTCACAAACTAATTCCCATTTACCCTGTGTAATTACTAGCAATGGTTAAGTTATATTTAGTAAAGAAAACTAAGACTAGGTTTACTATTGAGTTAATAATCTAGCTATTACATGTTATATTACATATAGGAGCTTTAATCTTAGATGTGTGGTCTAATCGTGTTAGATGTTTTGAGATTGGTTTTGCCAATAAAATTAGTTGAAACCTTGTTTGGCTATATTACCAACCCTTGCATTCGTATTATGTAATCCACACTCCTTATAAATAAAATGGAACACTAATAATATGTGTTATGAGTCAAATAATTACATGAATCTAAGGACCATCATTTATGTTGAATACACTTTCTTGAAAACTAGGGCTATGGAAATTTATAGATCTTGATCAATGTTGTGGTGGACTACAATTGGTGTGGTGATGTTAATAGTATGTAGTCTAAAATTTGACTTGTTTCTATGTTTGAGGTAAAAATTTTAAGACAATAATATATCTAAAGACTTATAGAATGGTACTATAGCACATGAATGATGCATTTCTACATGAGGTAAGAGTGAGGTTACCTTGATTAACCTAGTGTCTCTAGTAAACACTAGTTGAGCAAGAACATCTTATTGATGTATATTTGAATAGTGTTAAGATATAAGGAATAGCTATACTAATTGAATTGTAGTCTTTTTCCTTGGAAATCTATCTTAGCTTGATTAGTTATGTTGCATGCATCTTTGAGTAGTATGGAACTCAATTGGATTTTGACTTATTTTGTGTGGAATGAAAGATACAAGAAATAAACAAGTAAACATCAACCAATCCACTATCATACTTGAAAAATATTTATATTATGTAGTAATCAGTAATCCCATCAAGTACCATTCTCAAAACATTGCTTTACATTTGAACCTAATAAGGGTGTAATTTAGGAAATTACTCTTGGTCACTTCATCTAAGAATACCCATTTCTCACATATATAAGTCTTGTGCAAACATAAAGGATGTAAATTATTAATTGATTGATGATTTGAGATGTGGACATTAAGATTGGGTTTAACACTTAAGTTTTGTGAGATTTTATGTCTATTTTTTTGATATTTATCTTTGTATGATACCTTATAATGATCTCATGAGTGATATGGGACACTTATGGGTACATTATCACCCATGCACTTTGCTTGGATTGGATTCAATGCAAAAACATGTTTGCCAAAGTCCTAAACTTGTGATCATAGGTAATGATAATGAACATTTAGATGATTAATAAATTTTGGAAGATAAGCCATTCATCATTAGGTGATAAATTTATATAATCATTGTTGGGTCATGATTAACTATTATATCATGTTTTGGGTTGATGATTCATTATTAAACTTGAATATTTTTTTTGGATATTAATATGATTTGGGGTTAATAAAGTCTTCGATAATAGATACTAAACTTATATGAAACCTTGCTGATGTTAAACTCTTTGGACACCAAATCACATTTGGGAATCATACATCTTGTAATGAAATGTGCTTTTAATCTCTGGATTATATTCTTGGGTTATGCCTTGGTTTGGAAACATGTTTCATGTGTGTTACATGTAGACCCTATTTTGGAATTACTTTTGGGACCTAATGAATATTATTAAAGTCATATCACTTTATGACTGATTGGCTAAGAGCCTATGAGAAGACTGACTAACTAGAGAATTGGGTTAGACTTTTCGACAAGGTCATTAATTGTTTATAGCTACTATACATACCTTAGTACTAGAGTTGTAATGCATATATTATTTTATCCCACATTACTGCATGAAGCGGTATGCCAAATTATTCTACCTTCTATGATTATCCTTTGCTCTGTTGATTGTTTGTACCTAACACTTTTGTGGAAGGGTAGGGCCACTCTCAGTGGATAAGAGGTGTGTGGGGGATCCTACAGGCTTTGTGGTTGAAGGAAAAACCCTCCAATGATATTTTATCTCTTCAAGTATCTGTATAGTATTTTGATGACATTCATGGTCTAATGAACTCTAGTGGATTTCATTATGAATATTTATTCACACATCTTAGACAAACAACTATAATTATTGAGTATTATATTATTACTTGAGAATAAGAAATCATGAGATTGTAATAATGTTGTAAACCCTTTATTATTTTATATTATTATGATTAATTTTAGTTTTGTACGTTATTTGAAGATGGAATAATTGGATTAACAAAAGATGTATGTTGACTTACATTCTTATATATTATTTCTTTTGTATTTGCAATGAAATAAAAATGTATTTAGTCACTTATTTTAGAGGTTACGTTTACTTCTAGATATGAACACAAATTTGTATTATGAAACTATCATTTATTGTACATTTCATGATATAAGCATATTGAATCATGACCTAATGCATACTTTGATTTTAGTATTAAACATGTAATATAATTTAAATGGGTAAACATGTAATAAAGTTTACAATGATGAAAATTGAAATAATGGAAATTAATTTTGTGAATGATTATTGATTTTGTACGTGGTAGTACTATGACCATGATTATAACTTGATCTTGATGTAGTTTTCATGTTTAATCAGAACTTGGAAAACTAATTTACATAATTGTTTTATAAGGAAGAGAACTAGTAAGAAACCTTATAGAGTGATAAATTAAAAGAAAAAAATGGCACATTTTTAAGGTACCTCTAGAGGGTTCTTACATTGTGGTATCATAGCCTTAGGTTCAACACTTGACCTCATTTACTCATTTACATTTATAGGATACATAATGTTGAGAAAACATGTTTTTAGAAATAAATTATGTTGACATTAAATTTAAACTTTGGTTATATATAGTTATGTAGTTCAAGTTACCTCTAGTTAGGGCTAATGCAAGTCAAATGTTAGTATTATATGGATTCAGTTATATCATGCATTCACAAATAAAATATGAGTAGGTGTGTTTATTCATAGTACACAATACACAAATGTTTACTACTCTAACTCTCTTTATTCATATAAATATAATTAGAATACTCTTTATAATTCCACATATCTCTTTACTTTATACCTCTGCACCTTTTACTCTATTATCACTCTTCTCTAATCTATTACAAGTCTATACTCTATAACCTCTTATTTCACTTTGCTTAAATCTATTCAATTATATTTGTTTTATTAGTCCTATATTTCATATTAAAACACTACTATATAAATACCGACTAGGTACCCCTTACAACTCAATGGTCGTTCGTGTCTTTGTAAAACATGTATTTTCTTCATGCAAATTATATTGTGTTACTATTGACTCAATTTTGACCTCAATTCAAAATGGGTCAATCCATCTAAATTTAAACTTTCATAGGATTTTCATGTGGTATTATCATGCAGTATATGGTCCTTAAAAGTCTTCATTAAACCTTATTAGAATTGTTTAAGGTTAGTTTGGAGAAGTTAAAGTAATGTCTTGTTTTGGTCATATAGTGGTCTAGATATGTCATGGAGAGATAAGGCTTGGTCAAGTGGTGTCATACATTTTTAGGAGTTTTAAAAATTCATTTCATGTATTAATCACTTTGTCATAAAATTTGATGATGTTTTAAAGTGTTTAAGGTTCATTTATAAACTTGAAAGTGGTGAAAATGAGGAAAAAGGTGATATTTTGGCTAACTCCAATGTATGTCAAAGCTCCCCAAGGGGAAAAATAATACAAAACATATTTAAAGGACCTTGGAGTAGTTAAAAAACTACCACATGTATCACAAAGTTAGAATAAAGGTCAAAATCTTGAGTTTCAATGCTAAAGAGAGGAGTTAAGAGACTTGTATAGACTTATTAAAGTCATTTGTAGGTAAAAACATTCTATATGTGTCCCTTGAGCTTTCAAAGGTCATAAATAAGCATGGGAAAAATTTTTAGGTACAATAATTGCAAAAATCACTCTCTCTCCTCCATCACTCCATTCACAAGCTCTTGAAGGCTATTTTCAACTGCATGGTATTGGCCATACAGGTAAAGTTAGGGGATAATATTTTATCCAAATTTTTGGAATCCTATGGGATTCAAATTTTTGGCATTGGGAATTGGATTGAGCTCCTTAGATTTATGAACAATTGCTAAGGAGTTAGACTACTTTTTGAAGATTCAAACCCCCACAAGCTAAGTTTTATGCAAATCCAATGTAAGTGTGAACTCTTTGGCTGTATGAAAAAAATTAAAATGAGTTATTAGAGGTTATTAAATTCATCATACACTTTCATTCACCATGATGGCATGTGTGGATGGTCTTTTTGCAATAAAAGCTTCTCTTGTGCATAGTTTGCAAGTGACTGCTAATATTTCTATGTTTAGGGTTATTGAGGTGGTCTAATGAATCTAAGTGATTCTATATTGTCTTATAAAATAATAAAAATATATTAATGTCCCTCTAATCAGCTAAATATTTCATACTAGTTTCAAAATGGTCACATCTTTATTCACCTTGTGGACTATGTTCTAGTGTGCCTGCATAATAAGGTGATTTGAGTGGGTCTAAATATGTATTTCCAAGGAGTTTAAGAGTTATTTTTTATTTATAAATGTGTTTATGCAAATAAACAATGATCTTTCTATCCATAATAACTATGTTTGCACTCTTCAACTTCTAAAACACAGGGTTGCAGACCTACATGTCCGTAACTTCAAGAGAAATCCATGATGTCAATGTTTAACGTTATTATAACTAACCATGAAATAATTGTGATGGTTTAAATTTAAGGTCATAGACAAATTAAGGTTTCCAAAAACTTAAAGTCAAAGAAAATTGATGATAGGACAAACAAGCCTAATGCACCTACAAGACTGTGTAGGGAGACAATAGAGACAAAGGTGGTAGGATTCCTTAAAAACACTCTATGGAGTTGGTAATACAAATTCAGAGGTTTATATATTCTCAATTATAAGGAATATCCATGGAGATGGTCATTAGGTTGACAATGGAAGTTTTCAATCAAAGAATATACCCAAATTGTCAACAAGTCATTTATAGGTTTGCTAGAAGGATTAACTTAGCATTAGACCCAATGAAATAAAGCAGAACATATATAAAAAGTGTTTATAACTCTATTTGGGATTTTAACCAAATTCAAATCCATTGAAAATATCATTTATGAGGAAGTGAAACCTTGAGCCTAAATACAATCAAACCCTCAAATACAGTCATACTATTCTAAATAAACACCTACAAGTCTTCTAAGGCAATGTAGTGGAGTTTCAAGATGAAAGTAAGATAGATTTCATGAAATAAATGGGGTTTAACTTAGTAAATTCATGTGTAAGTGTTAAAACCAATGAAAACACTAGACTTGAAGTCAGGGTAGAGCCAATAAGGATCAGACAAGGTAGAGTACACAAGCCTAAAACACTCAGGTATAGGTCTAGATTTGAGGATATACGACAGGGTTTTAAAATGATATGAAAATGGAATTAAACCTTGTATAATATGAAAACTAACTCTCAATGAGATTGGTTACTTATAAGTACCATGACAAATCTCAAATTTTACTTCCAATATTATAGACCATTCAAAATGAATACACATAGGTAGATGGTCACCTGTAGGTCTGTGTAAGTGACTAGAGGTTTTCCAAACTTGAGGAAATGGTGTGTGAGTGTTTGAAGTTTATAAGGAGAACTCAAGTTCTCAGGTATTTGAGACCAAATAAAACCTAAAAGGAGTAAGAAATGAGAGAAACATTCAAACTTTGCTTACTCAACCAAGGAAAGATGTCAAACTGCTCATTCTTAGAAAGTACTTGTTGTTTGAGATGTTGAAAAGACTGTATAAGGACTGAAGAAAACAAGATGTTTGAATATGATTGAAATATTATGACATAGTTATATGAGAGACCTCAAACTTAATAAATAAATGATATTGAGCAAACAAAGTTCAAACCTTGCATACTCAGCTAGTTAGCTATATACCTACCTATTTAGTAAAGAGAATTGCTTGTTTGAATAGAGAAAGGAAGTAAGATAGGAGGTGAAACATATAAAAATGGTTTAATAGTGATTATACAACCTCACAAATCTTTAAAAATAGGCAATAAAGACTTGGAAATCATGACAACCCTATTCAATCATACACATGCCTAAATGCATAGACCTATATGGGCAGACCTAAAGATATGGCTAGTCAGTTGGAGTTGGGATGAGACATTGAGAATATTGAGGATATGGTGATAAACATGGTCAAACATCTTATGAAGTTATAGACCTCTTGATAGTGGAAAAGAGGTGAAAACACTCACTTAGGGTATTTTGTGCAAGATAGATTGAGAACCCTAAGTATCACTTAGTGGTATATGAAGAGAGTTTGAAGAAGAAATTAATAAGAATATAAGGTGAATAGGTTATGATGGATGTAATGGACCTCTTTAGGTCATTGGCAACCCTAGACAAACTTAAGAAAACTATCACAGACCTCAATTTTTTCTCAACCCTTAGATAATGCCTACTAGTAACTCGAAAGGCTATCTTCTTTTTTGCTTGGTATGGTTCATATATGTTGCATGGGATCCTACACTCCTAGGGATAGTTTTTTACCCTAGTGTACTTGCATTTTACAAATTTTTTTGGAGGATTGGTGCCCTGAGTTGTATGAATAATCGTTAAGACATTGAGGCACTTTTAGGCTACCTAAGAGGCCATTTTTAACTTGATGAGAGAGAAATGAACTTTTATGCCTCCAAATGGATTGGATTAACTTTAAAATGACTTGAATCATGTGTAATACATCCTTGAGCATCACCTCATGCCATTGGTTTTTACAAGATTGTATGGAACTTTATGAAAGATGCTCTAAAATACTATTTTTAGCTACTTAACAGGTCTATACAAGGTGTTAGAGATTCAAATTGACATGGAGAATGAGGAGGTGTTCATATAACTATATCACACATTTATTTAGGGTTTGGCACATGTGGGAAGCATGTAGAGCCAGATTTTAGTCTCTAGACTGGGAGACCTAATTAAGATCTAGTGAGGAGAGAGAAACAATATAAAAGGATACCTCCACTCAATTTATGATCCTAAAAATGAACATGGAGTTGTAAGGCCATACTGGATCCTAGAATATGCCATCATATTCTTATTATCATTTGTACAATTCTCAACATAAGGAGGTTTGCATGATTTTAAGACTACAAAGAATAAAGCCAATTTGGAGATTTTGGTAGAGAATAAATTATTGGGGTTAGTTTGAGACCTAAAAATGGATTTTTTTAGATTCAATATGAATTTAATAGGCTATACATGAAGATAGGACAAGCTAAAGAATAAAAATTCAAGTTTTGACACTTGTATGCAAGATTGGCCTAAGGAGATGAAGAGTCCTCTAGACACCTAGCAAGAGAATGAAGTGATGTGTCAAAGAGAACCTGAAAGGGTAAGTTGAGAGGTGTCAAGAGTAGATAAAAGTTGTAAGATAACCTAATATGACCATCAATAAGTCCACTTATCCTTCAACATGACAAGACAAAGGGCGGTTTTGAAGAGCTAGTTAAGGTGTCAAATAAACATTCTAACTCATAAGCCACTTGGAATAAGGAAGTATCTTCAAAGGAGCTACACATGAAATTTAGGACTTATTGATGCATTTTCATAACTCCTCTCTTGATTTTAACTCATGAGACACTTTTCAACTATCTCTTTCCTACGCCATTCTCTTCTTCTCTCTCACTTTCTTTATATATTGAGCCTGAATTGGATAAGTTTGTAATAATCCTCTACCTGAGTATGGTGAAGCCCTAATCATTTGTAGCCTTTGATTAATGAATAACAACCTAGTTTTACCTTCTCCATGGATTATTTCAATGTGTATGTTAGACTAGTATATCTTGCTAAGTGATAGATTTACTTCCTTGGCATGTTGTCATTGTTAGCATTCACATTTAGTTTTGAAAGTCTTTTTGTAGGTCTCTTGAAGTGTTCAAACAAATTATGTATGAGTTTAGTGAGTTATCTCTTCACTAGTGTCATGCCATGACATTTTTTATAGTCCTCGTAGCTTAAACTTGCTTCACAAACCTCCATGAGAAATATTTATGTAGAAAGGAAGATTTGGATTAGTGTCATGTGTAGGTTAGGCTCTTGTTTGAAGTGTAATTATAGTTGGTTGATAATGATCAGTTTACATTTGGTGCATCACCTCATTAGATAATGTTTCTTTCATTTTTTCTCTACCCCTTTTCATCTCAACAAGTTAGTAGCATAGGTGATGAGCTTGAATAGACATATCAAGGGAGCTATCCATTCAATCTAGAGGTTTACCCATACTATAGACAACCCACAGGTCTAGGGGTAATCCCATTATTTCACTCAATTGGATTAGGCTTGAACCAACTTTCCAAGGGTGCAAAATTGAGTGACAATAGTTTCTATAGGTGACAAAACCATACCATGTTGCCTAAGTCAGTAAAAGCCTTTGTCCCATCAACGTGGAGATGTAATCTTGTATTGTGGTAGAGATGAAAGATTTGCAGTGATTTTATGTTCAACCTAAATGTTATTGAATAATCCTACCAATATTTTCTAAACTTTTATACCTTTTTCTCATGCTCAAGATAAATACTTTGAAGAATTATATCAAGTACCAAAATAATTCATCTTACTTAGTGCTAAAAAAATTGCTAACAAAATTAAAATTCCTAAGTGAGTTACCCCTCCTTAGGTAAACATTTCTCATTTTTATGCATCATAGCCTTGGAGAAAGTCTCTCTGTTCAATAGTATGGATTTGGTGTCCAAGATCTTGTTTTTAAATTTAGTATTTTCCTTGGCCACCATCACCACAAATTTTGGGGCTAGTAAATTATCTATTATCCATAAGTTCTTGATACTTCAATCTCCACTTTCTCCATTTGAGTGTTTAGTAGAGTTCCATAGTCCTCCATGTATTCAAAAAGCAGTATGTGCTAAGTTTTTTTTATTTATATTCATTTTTCATACTCATCAAAATGTCTTTTTTTGCCTTGGAAGGGATCTTGTGGGTATCAAAGATAGTAGAAGCAATGTTAAGTTATCTTTATAACTCCTCTAATTATTATTATTTGTCTCAGGTCCATAGAGGCCAAATAATAAATTAAGCAAAGTAGGTAGTTACATCTCCCATAACTTTATACAGCTTCACTACTTATTATTTGTACTCATTTCTTCTTACTTGATTTTATCCTTGTAGTGGACCCAATAATTGCCCCTCATATTATTCTATAGCCTTTGATTTGATGAGGCTTTTAGCTATTGTATCTCTGACATGGATGATTAAGTTCTTCATATTCTCATATATTTATTTTTCTATTTCCCATGTTGAATCGAGGTCATACTGTGGTATGGCAGTGGTTAAGGTCATGAGAGACCTTTTTATTTCTTCTTCCAGATTTAAAAACAACATCATCTAATCTATGTTTGTACTCCGAATGAGAGTTTCCCCAACTGATTTTTTTCCTATCAGTGTGAGGTTTTGTAAATCTACCACAATTTGTGGTCCTATGGTGAGTTGATGGAAACTCAATGGCACCAATTTTGCCTTTATTATTTTCAAGGGGTCCCTTAGAATAGTTTTACTTCTCAAAATAGTGCCTATCTTACATAGAGCACTATGCATTTGTATTTTACTAGTATCCCATGTATCTATAGAGCTTTCAAATGGACAAATTATCTATTTCCCCTTTCCCTCATTTTCTTCCTTCTTGTTCTTTTCCTCCTCTTCTTTATTTTTCTAGATTCTCTTCATCCTTTCTTGCTTCTCTTCTTCCTTTATTTTCTTATCTTCTTCCTCTTTTATTTTCCTTTATTCTTTTTCTTTTATTTTATTTTCTTCCTCTTATTTCATTTTTTCTCCCTTTTTCTTATCTTCTTTTTTCCTCTTCTTATCTTCTTTCTCATTTCTTTTCTTCTCTTCTTTTCCTTTTTTCTTATCATCTTCTTCCTTTCTTTTCTTTTATTCTTATTTTCTTTTGTTTTTCCTCATCCCTTTTTTGTTTTTCTACAGATTCTTTTTTTAATTTAATTTTTTCATGTAATTATTACCCGCTTTTTCTTTTTTTAGTATTGTTAAGCTTGCTTTGTAGTAAGCTTGCAATCTCCTGTATTTTCCTTGTTTCCTCTTCTATCTCTTTTTTTATTTCCTTGTTTTTTGTACTACAACCTCTTCTAGTCATTTTAATGCTTGGATATTTTTTTATTTTTCTAAGGTTTTTGCCACCAAGTTTGTTTTATGTTTGATTTTTATCTTAGTATATTGAATTTTCTTTAGTCTCTGCTTATCCTTGGGGGACATAACTATTTCCTCCACTGACTTCTCCAATACCTCTTCTTGATATTTTTCCATAGTCATCTTAGCCTCCTCTTCTCATGTGTTTTTATTATCACTTCCCGTAAAGATGGATACAACCCCCTAATATATCATCCAAGTGAATGAACTTAGCTTCTTATAATCTAAAATTACTCTTATTGTTCTTTATTGTCCTTTCACACTTGAATAAGCATACATTTTACCTAAGCTTGGTATAACACTTTTATTTATACATAATAATAGTAGTGTAGCCAAATTAGGGACCTCTACAGTGGTATCCTTGTCATGACCCATACGTGCTTCTACTTCTTCTTCTGATGACTCTATTTTTAGTATAAAACAAATGTTTCTCTACCCTTACTCTTTGTATGAGTAACTTTATATTTTTTTCTTACCCTTCCTTTTGGTTTATAGTGATGGGATTCTTTGTCATTTTTCTCCACTCACCTACAAAAAAGTTTTTCATACTATTACCATAGAAGACGTAATAAAAACCTCTTATTCTTATTCTATATGGATTTTTATCTTTTCCCCTTTAGATGTTCCCTCCCCCTATTTTTATTTGTTTGTCCTCAAAACATATGGGAGAGTTCTATTGGTAGCCATTTCCTCTCCCTTAAGCACTCATCCTATAGTGGAGTCTTTGACTACAATTCCATTAGTCTCCTCCTCCTGTTTTTAAATATGTGGATCTGATGTGAGGGTCTCCCTTTGTAACTGTGATGATATTCATGGTGTGGGGCTTATATGTGATGGGATTTTGGATACTCATGCCTATGGTGTCACTTATAGTTGAACTAAAATGGGTAATTATTATGTGGGAGGTGCACTTTTGGAGTGGGTTGGGAGCTAGACCCAACCTCACTCATAAATTGGGTTATCTAGGAATCCTATGGTAAACCCCTAGCTCATATGAGAATAGTTACAAGTTGGTCATCGGTGACCTCATAAGGTAGTGGGAAGATATTTAAATTTATTTTAAAAGGGTTTTATAAATGTATTATCATCAACAATTATAAATTTATATTCAATAAAGTATTTTTGAATTATTCCTAGAAAGCTTGTAAATCTTCTGGTTACCATATTTCTTATTATCTTTTCCCAATCAATAAAATGTCATATCTCCCATGAATTTTTTAGATATTATTTTATGGGGGTATTGGTATCCCATTGAACTAACCCTTGGTGCCCTGAGATGTTATGTGTGAATTCCATGGCTAAAAATAGTAAGAGGGAGCCATAGAAGAAATCATATGTACCTTATTTTATCTTGTAAAGATTATCTTGGTATTTCTCATAAAGTGTGATATCAAGGTTATATTACATGTTAATAATGACCATGCCCCTAATAATTTGAATGTTCATTGTAGTATCTAAATCCTCCTAGTTTTTGTAGTATATTTTCCATGAAATTACTTTGGTGGCATATTGAACCCTAGAGTTCATGATTCATTGAACAAAGAGAGCTATTTAATTTGGAAATTTTATGGTGAGCATTGTTACTATTTTTGTGCTCATTGTTTTCTTATTGTCATTCTTGTGGGTGCTAAGGCCTTGGTTCATCAACCATTTGACTATATGGATGATCATTGGTGTAATGTGGTATGGTTGATCTAGATACAATACATATTTATGTACCCTACTTAATAGTACCCTAATGGTAATATTCAAGATTACAAAGTAGGAGAATCAGCGCCAAACATCTAGTTGCATCCTAGGAATAATAATATACTTTGCCATATATTCTAGTTGTTATATTTGTAGGTTCCTTTGCAACATCACCATCTTGTATAACTCCATAGCATGATGATCAATTTTTGCCAAATTTGAATGAATGTATTTATGAGTGTATTTATAATGGGTTACTAAAGAATGGACACTTGAAAATGCTCCATGGGGATTCGAGAGCTGAGATTTTATAGAGTGTTTCTTATACTTCAGTTGCTTAATATGTTTTGCACTAATTAATTGGTGTACCTCCATATTTTATTTTTTATGGTTGAAGATTTTGCATATATTTTAACTTGTTCACATGAAAATTTGGCAAAGTGTCATTATCAAATAGCTTTATGGTTTATCTGTTAGATAAAACCATTATATTATAGCTTTTAGAACTTGGTAATTAGCTACAATGGGTAAAATAACTCTTTTACCTTCAATTAATATTTATAACCATTTTTAGCTACTACTATTTCCCTTTTTGTCTTAACAATGTTTTATATTTCTCTTTCTTTTTTATTTTCATCCTTATCTTATTAAGTCATAACTTCCTTTCTCTAACTATTTTCCAATTTCCCACCTACCACCAATTTGTATTTAATTTAGTTGTCCACGTAACTGAACTAATCTACAAGTTTTATCCTTGTGCGGAGATAAATGTATCTACAATTTTTTTCAAATGAAGCATTTTTTACCATTCTTAATTCCCATTTTTCTCTATGTTGTTAACTATTAAATTTTGAATTTCAATGAAATCCTAATATTTTATTAACTATGTATTTTTGTCCTTGGGGTCTTTTTATTCTATCATTTTCTAATTTTTTTCAAGATTGTTTTCTCCTAATTTTACACACACACACACACACACACACACACACACACACATCCCAAAATTATTTTTATGTTTTCTCATTTTTTAAACCCCTTAATTTTTTTCTCTTTATTAGAGGGTAACATGATAAAAAACCATAACTTAGACATCTAGCATAAAATATTGTAATATCCTTGCTTGACTCACCCAACTAGATTTATAGGATAATGTCACCCTTAACCTAACATATATTTGTTTACCACATTTCTTTGTAATTATCTACAGTGTAAAGTTTTAAGTATGATCTATTCATGAATCCTTTTCTTAATGTTCCTAAAAATGTTTTCCATTTAATTATTCCTGAGTGCAATATTTCCTTAATTATGTATGGCCCTAACTATCTTATCTTTAGTTTATCTAAATTTTTGTTTTTGTTAGCATAGAGTAATACTTTATTATCAAGTTGAAAATGTTTTTAATTGATTCAAAATAGAGGTACAAAGAATATATATACAATGTGATGGAAATTTATAGAAATATTTAAGCATCACTGTAATATCTATCCATATAGTTTCAGAAACCTTCTAAAAATAATGTAATATCTATCATTTTATTTGCAACTGGAGAATTCTAGAGGGTTCATGAGTATCTATCTTACACTATAATTCCTACCCTTATTACATTATTTTTACAAATGTACTCCCTTAACATTTCAAATTTTACTTTCCTAAGAGATTTGGTAAGGATATCTGCTATTTGTGCATCTACAGGGTAGTATTGGAGCTGGATATGATGATTTAAAACTTGTTCTCAAATGTAGTGACATTATACCTCTATGTGTTTTGTCCTTTCATGATAAACATGATTCTTAACAAGTTTTAATAGACCTTGATTATTGTAGTGAATGATGGGTGGCTTATTTTCTTCATAGCCCATATCTATTAGTATGTGACATAACCATATCACTTTGCACATAGCTCCACATGCGATGTGGTAATCTACCTCAGTGGATGAGATAGCAATAATAATTTGCTTCTTACTGATCCATGAGATTGGTCTAGATCCAAGATGAAATATGTATCCTAACATTGACTTTATATCATCACTATATCTGGTTTAGTCTGAGTCAATGTATCCTTATAAAAATAATTGGCTATTCTTCTTGTATTTTAGACCTTACTCAAGTGTACCTCAAACATATCTCAAAACATGATTTGCTGTAATCCAATGACATTTCTTTGGTTCATACATAAATATGGATAGATAGCTTAGAGTAAAACATATATTTGGTCTGATGGAGGTCAAATAGATAAGACTCCCAACGAGCTATTTGTAGAGAGTTGCATTCACTTAAAGTGAATATTGGAATCGAGAGAGTTGTAAACCTTTCTCCATCGATGTTGAAAGTGGCTTACAATCTATCATTCTGTACTTTTTCAAGAGTGTCTTGGCATATTTTATCTGAGAGATAAAGATGTGATTCAGTTTTTGCCATATCTCCAAGCCAAGATAGTAATGCAGTAGCCCCAAATCAATCATGTCAAAGGATCTTTTTAGATCATTCTTCACAATAGCAACCTGATCTTCTGAACTTCTAGTAATCATAAGATCATTCACATATAGAATAATAATGACAATATCTATTCCCACCTTCTTTATATACAAGTTAGACTCTGAGGGCCTATGAGTAAAACCATGCTGTAAAAGGTGACCATATATTTTGGTGTACCATTCCCTAGGAGCCTGTTTTAGTCTATAAAGTGATTTGATGAGATGACATACCTTTTTAGGATGTTTTTCATCAACAAATCCTTCTATTTGGGTCATGTATACTTCTTCTTTCAGATCACCATTAAGAAAAACACTTTTGACATCTATCTACTGAATTCACCATCCATTCTTTGCTACGAGTGCACAAATAACTATGATGGTATTGATATTTATAGTGGGTGTAAAGGTTTATTTATAGTCAATTCCCTCTTTTTGAGCATATCTATTTTCTACTAGCCATGCTTTATGTTTATCGATAGATCCATTTACCTTATATTTTGTCTTGAAAACCCATTTGTAGCCTATGGGTTTCTTTCTTGTTGGTAGATAAACTAGTTCCCAAGTTTGATTCTTCATGAATGAGTCGTACTCGACATTCATAAATTTCTTCTAATGAGGTTGAGATAAAGCTTCACAAACATTACTAGGTTCAGAGCCATCAACTATTTTACTCATAAGTGCAAAAATTACCTCATGTCTTGTCTGACTCCTCATTCTTACTCTAGATGAATGAGTGTCTCTACTGGTACCTGGTACTGACTTCAAAAGAGAACTCTATCACTATTATGATGAACTACTTGGTGGATGTGAAGAACTATCTGGTAGATGTTCAAAATCTCTAAGATCAACATATAGCTCTCCTTGTGGCTCTGGAGGATCTAATTCTCCAAGATCAACATGCAACTCTCTTTGAGACTCTGAGGTTTCCTCATTATCTAACTCAAGAAGTAATTTGTGAGAGGTGATTGGTGTTGATTCATCATTTTTCACCATTGAGTCAAAAGATGACTCATCAAACACCACATCTCTGATCTCATAGAGTTTCCTCATTTATGGATCCTTGAGATGATATACCTTTAAGGTAGTATTGTATCCTAATAGGATGCACGAGAGTGTTTTTGACTTAAGTTTCTTCCTTTTCTTTTCTAGTATATGCATATAAGTTTTGCAACCAAACACATGTAAATGAGAAATAGATGGATTTTTACCACTCCATACCTCTTCAAGTGTTTTGTCCTTCAAAATTTTCATTGGTGCCCTGTTAAGAAGATACACAGTTATCTGGACTACTTCTACCCAATAGCATTTATCTAGCTTTATTATTGATAACATACAGTGAGCCATCTCCATCATGATATGATTGCATCGCTCAACAACACCATTCTACTAGGGCATGTAGGGAGCAATAAAATTTTGTTTTATACCTTGCTAATTCAGGAATGCTAAGAACTTCTTTGATGTGAATTCCCCCATTGATCTGAGGGGAGGTGAAGTAGAGGTTATCCTATCTCCTTCACAACTTACTGATAGAAGATCTATACATGATGAATTGCTTCAATCTTCTTCTTTAGGAAGAATACCCACATATATTAGGAGTAGTCATCCATGAATAGTTGGATGTACTTGTATCTCAATAATGAATCAGGTAGTGGGCCACACAAATCAGTGTGAATAACCTCCAATCATTTCTTAGCATGAAATAAGCTTCCTTTGAATGGATCCCTATGTTGTTTACCTGCAAGGCAACCAAGACAAATGGACAAGGAACTGGACATCTTGGGAATTCCACATACCATCCCTTTATTACTTATATAATGAACTGACAGATAAATGACAATGCCAATAGTGTCAGAGGGTAGTGGATTCTACATTTGAGGCAGATAATGCAACTGTAGAAGATGAAACAACATATAAAGAAAATAATTTGTCTTTAAGAAAAGCTTTAGCAATAACTTTACCTTTTCATAATATTAGGCAAGTTTTGATGCCATTTTCAACAATAAATTCCACCTTCAGATGGTTATTCAACAACTGGCTAACTGATAAGAGATTAGACATCAGTCTAGGAACATATATTACTTTTGTTAGTGTACATTTTTGCATTATGAGAGGAATAGTAACTTATCCTATTCCTTATATAACATACTCTTTATCATCTATGATCCTAACCCAATCTCCAGTGGGTTGGTCCATCAGTAAATCAAATATCTTCTTGTCACTTGACATATGTTTAGTGGCACCAGAATCGATCAACCAAATATTCCTAGTGGGATATGAGGTTTGGGAGACTAGTACCAAGTTCTTGTCTTCATCAGATATCTCTTCTTTAGATATATCATCTTGTTGAGTAGTGATATGTCCCTTATGCTTCCATTAATGGGGATGTCCTTTCAATTTTTGAGAATTATCTCGCCCTGATGTGTTGGTAGAGCCTTGTTTTTGGGCATTATACTAGCAGTTATTTGTGTCATGAGTATTAGATCGACAAATATGACACCATTTATTTGACTTCTAAGATTTATGATGTTGAGACTCTTGTTGCTATTATTGTTTCTATGGCTTCTTCTTTGAAGGTTAAATTTTTTGACCTTGTTGCCCCCTTGAGATAAGGGCTTTATCTTCAAACTCATCTTGGATTGAGTTGATAGTTTCTTCTTGCTATAATAGGTTCATGAGCTCTTTGAATGATATTATTTTTTTGGTGACAATTAGTGTCATGACAAAAAATCTAAATTTATAAGGTAGTGCTCTGAAGGTAAGACCAAGAGATCATCTTCTACCTTCTCACTGAGTGCTAGTAACTCCATCCGTATTTTAGCCACTCAATGTAAGAATTCCTCAACTTTTTCATCGGACTCCATGGTGATTATGTGAAGTCTCAATTGTAGATGGAGGATCTTAGTCTTATTATTTGCCTTATATATGGTCACTAACTTGCCCCATTATACCTTTGGATAATCAATGTCTCTGATATGTGGTTAGACATCATCAATGATGCTTAGCATGATTAGCATCAAGGCTTTGGAAGTAGACTTATCATAATTTTCACATTCATCAAGATCTATGGGAGCTTGCTCATCTCCTATCAGGATTCTCCATAGTCTTTGAAATAAAAGGATCGTGCACATCTTCATTTTCCATGAGGTATAATTTGACCCTTTAAGAAGTTGGACATCTAATAGAAGTAACTTTAAAAAAGACATTGAAAAGATAAACAAATTTTTATTTTATTATTATAAAAGAGAATTACAAGTCTTACTTACAAGAAAATTGAGTTCAAAGATGATCAACATATTAACATGCTAAAAGATGATGACATTTTTTGGGATGTTCAATCTCATCTTCAGTATCAATGTCGTATTCAGCTTTGAGTTCTACATAGACTTTCTTGGCTTGGTAGTGTACATTGAACAGGAAGTACTCTAGAATACCTTTGTAGATTATTTCATCGAATTGAATATTTCTGCACTCTTAAAGGGATTTTAGCAAGGTAAAATAATAACTAGTGATTTATTGAGCAACTTGATGATTTTCTATGGATTTTAAGTTGCCTTGGTGGCTTTGAGCCATTCCAATGCTCTCCTTTATGTTGGACATATGTAGCAACCTCCACACAGATCGTCTCTTGCTTAGTGTTACTAATAGTAACTCTTGGTTGCTACTGGTGTCAATGCTCCACCTCTTGGATTTTTGGTCATAGTGGCTTACACAACCTCTTTTTATCATCCAATTCAAGAGAAAACTCAATTGGTTTTCAATTGAAAGAGGTCAGAATGATGAATTAATTTTGATCATAATTGAATTGCTCTTCCTTTCAATGATCTACCCATACTTCAACTGTGTTCTTTACCAAACTATTAAACTTAGCTAGGCATCACTACTGGTTCCATGTCCTAGGCTTTCTCGACTGCTATGATCTGATGTATGACTAGTTGTTATTCTCTTCCTTTGCTATGTTTTCTATCAAATTATTGTGCAGGTCACTTTTTTGTAGGCATTGATTTTACCATGACTGTACCATGAGTCTTCTACTGGATCATTGCTCCTTTTCTATAGTTTTCCATGCTCAAGCTATGCTGGCTCTGATACCAATTATTAGCAAGTTGAAAATGTTTTTCATTGATTTAAAATAGAGTTACAAAGCATATATATATATATATAATGTGATGGAAATTTCTAGAAAGATTTAAGAATTATTGTAATATCTATCCATATAGTTTTAGAAACCTTCTAAAAATAATGTAATATCTATCTTGTTATTCACATCTAGAGAATTTTAGAGGGTTCATGACTATCCATGCTGCGCTGTCATACTTTATCTTGAATTTGGAATTATTTTATCTTAATAAGTTTTTCATGCCATGCTTTCTAACATCTCTTTTCCAATGTTTGATTATAGGCAACAAATAATCTTTTTTCGTCATGTTTTTCTAATTCGATGAGTATATCTTATGATGACTCTTTTTCATTCAATCAGAATGTTACCACTAATCTCAAACTAGGTAGGATGTATTCCATAGATACTATGACTTTCAATGCGTACACTAATTGAAATGGGAAATATTTAGTTAATATTTTGTATATTGTGTGGTAAGCCCAAAGTACCACATGCACATTTGTGTCCCAATCAATAATCTCCATATTACATACTTTAGTTAAAACCTTTTCCATTTTTAAAAAAATTTCCACTTGTTTAATCATTTTTGGTATTTTAGGGTTAAGGGGGGAATAGGATATTAAAAAGTGAGATAACCTATTCCTAAAAGTAGGCCAATTAAATAATTTAGTTTATGATATTATGTTTCAGTGCTAAATTACAAAAATGATAAATATAAAAATTACAACGCCAAACAATATTTTGAATACATAATCATGAATAAGAAATAATACTTATATTATGTAATGAAAGTAGATAGATCTAAAATGTACAAGTGTGGAAATAGGTTATATAATGTTTAGGAAATAATCATCAGATTCTATAAATACTCTTTCTAGCTGTTTAGACACTTGTGCCACCCTTTGGACACTTGTGTCTTTACTACTATCAGAATCCCAATGTAATGATCCTATATGAATTGTCCAATATATCAAGGTGAAACTACCTAGACCCTTTTGGATTTTATGTCACCTTTTGGCTATTATATATACATCACATGCATATGATGTTGATGACTAATTGCATCTCAAACCCTGGCTCTCTGCCTTATATTAGGTTACCTTGTGAAAAATGGGTTAGTGGGCTCATAGTGTCAAGATGACCCAAAATACCCCTCTATCAATGGGTGATGTCTACATAGCCAATACTCCAAGCATGGCCTCAAACTTATGTAGTTCTCCCCTATGTGTGGGAATGTGTGTGCACAAGGGTGAAATATACTATATGGCAATGCATGTAGTGATCTAGCTTGTAACTTGACAAATATAGCTCCTAGGTTATCTTTTGAATGCTTTAGACATGTAGTATGACTAATATTATGATTGATATGCAAATATGAATGAATATGGTAAAATAACTTAGTTGTGCACCTTGAAATTTAGTAGTATGTCTAAGCTTGCTCGATAAATGCTAGATGTCTGCTAGAGAATAATGAGTATGTTTTTACTTATATTTATACTAGCTCTTTTGAAATAATCCTCACATAAGGATTAATGATAATCGTTGATCCAAATGGATCCATGTACCGTTCTATTTTTCAAAAGTCTTCAAATTCAGTTCAAATCATTTTCACATTGTAGTACTCACTGAGATCTTTCTGACACTTTTTGCGATTTGAAAAACGGACACCGTATGCAAAAGTTATAGGCCACTGAAGTTTTGGTTCAACAGGGAAAAATTTGGTGTCAAAAATGACGTGGCATAGTTGTGGAATGCCAAGTGGACTAATCTCCATTTGACATGTGGCAAATAATTAGGGGGAAAAAATTTGGTTAGGTGTTATTTATCACATGTTATTTGAAAGTTTCAAGCATGCCATGCCACCTTGCCATGCCTATCACGCCACCCAAGGAAATTTCAAAATCCAAGGCACCAAAAAGGAGGGAAGAAGTCAAAGTGTTCAAACTACATGCTTGGCACCTAGGGAGGAGAGCTAGGCGCCTAGAAAGTAGGAGGGAGTTTTGAACTTGAGACTTGGCACCTAAAAGGTTGAGGTCTTGACCACTTCAGCGACAGTGGCTGAAACATTATAAAAGGGAGTTATTTTTACTTGTATTGACACGGATTTCTGACTGTGTAAAGAGAATTAAGAGGATTAGAGCCTTGTTTTTGCCTTGTACGGCCTTGGGATTTTGTTTTCAGGTCAAAGAGGAATATTTACAGGCATATAAAGATCAGAGAAGGCAAAATTGAAGATTTGTAAAGGTTTTGAAGCCATTTGTTGCAACATTTTAATAGAATGGTCCTCACTATTGGGCAGACCCAGAGATGTAGGCTATTGAAGCCAAACTCCGTTATCAACTTGCTGGTGTTATCTTTGATTTTCTTTGATTATTATTGCATTCTAATCTTCATTATAATTCTGATTTTACTTTCTTTATGCAAAATTAAACACAAGAAAGTGAAAATTTGAAGGATCTCATAAACATGAACAAGTGATTTTTGAATGTAATGCACTTGTATTTTTCAGTTTACAGATCAATCCTAGGCTAACCCATACACTTGGAAAGATTTATAAATTTTAGAGTTTTTGGGGTATGAACATTTGTGTTAGAGGAGGGACAATATCATCGATGTTATTGTCCTACCCTGAATGCAACTATCCAAGATGAAAGAAAGTTGTTGAGGTTATGTAATTGAATGTGAAGAATATATATCAAATTTCATGCATTATGTGGTTACTTGTGATGTAGATAATTAAAATAATTAGGGTTGGATTAAGAAGTAAGTAATTAGACCTAGTGAGGTGGTGAGCACAAACTTTTTAGCTATGAGGAAGGCCGAATTGTATGGGAGCACCCTGAGATATATTTGTCAAGTGTATAAGACTATATTTAAGCATATGCATCCCCCCAATGTAATCTATTAATGTATAAGGATGAAATTATTAGGTTAAAGGAAAAAAAAGTGTACCATGGTTGTGAAACACACCTTATCTTTGCTTGAGCCCATTTAAATTTGTTTTATGTGAATGACCTACAACCAAGATCATGTTACAAGTGTAATTAGTTATATAATTTTAAAATTGAATAATTTGAAAATACTTTAAAGAAAGAGAGAAAAGGAGTATACCTATATGTCGATGCAACCAAGTTACCCCTTGATAGTTTGTCTTGCTAGAGATGTTTCCTAGTTGATGCATTGGAAAGAGGTTCGTAACTAAACCTTAGAGATTTGTAGAGAGGAATTTGAGGGTGATAATGACCTAAATTTAGTATAAGGGTGAATTCTCCCAAGTATTTTGAGAGTACATAATCTCAATTACACAATTCAAGTATGACTAATCTAGGAAATTTAGCCAATCTCACCTGAGTCAAATAGTGTAATCATATCAACTCACAATTATAGAATCATAGTGCTAAGTCCATCAAGGGTATAAAATATTGATCACACTAATCAAAGAGAGCCAACTACACAATAAATAAAAACCCAAATAATGCATCTTGGTAAGGTCAGTAGATAAATATATGTATAATTTGAAAGTTTATCTATAATTTGGTGCATGTACACATCGAATATGTCTCAAGCTAAAGTATTTATAGAAATATAACCTCTAATCTATAACATGTACATAATATGTATCACAAATTTAAAAAAATTATGTCCCAAATATCTTCCCAATGCATAGAATTTTGTCCCAAATGTATATCTGAATCATGTAAACTGAATCAAATTTATACTGATTTTGTCAACTATATATATGTGAAGTCATGTATTCTATGACATGCCCCCACTAATATACCCCCGCTTTTGAGGTGAGAGGATTTTAAAATTGATAATCACCTTATCTCAAAAGGATAAGATAACTACATTGTATATGTGTGAATCATGTACTAAAATAAGCATATAACTGTGTCATATCGAAGTAGATATATCAATGAAGCTTATAATATGCATACATAACAATCCCTAAGATGCATGATATGAATCATGGACATATCTATAAGATAAAAAGCTTAGTAAAAAATCAAACACAAATGCAAGAGAACTCAAATATAACACAAAGATGGGTCCAAGAAGACCGTAAACAAGGGGAATATTCAAATGACACACACTCAAGTGGAAGACATATGTAAATTTCCACACACCACATAAACAAGTAGCACTCATGGCACAATGGCTAAAAAGCAAAGGAACATGTTAAAATGTTCCATAAGCAAGAGAAGGAAGCAAACAAAAAGTGCACTAAAAAAATCTAATTAAATGAATGAAGTAATGATATATAAACAACTATCATAAGCATGTCATACTAGTTCTTACATACATGTGTTAGCAAAATGTCATGTAAGATATCATATCAAATACACTGTGAAAGATAGAAACATGAGTATAGGCATGTGTAATATTTATAAACTCTGTAAGATAATGGAAAATGATAATAAAATGATAAAACCTATGTTAATCATGTTCATATATAAGCAAGATGCCCCCAACGTTAGAAGAGGAAAACTCCAACATCTACATGCTTAAGATATCATGTGTCTAATATATGCCTATATCACACTCAAGTACCTGTGAAACATATGTGTGTATAGAAATGATATGCCATCTACTAACTTAAAGTAAACAACATATGAAAAAGCTAGTAAACATGCACAATGCTAAATATTTTTGGTATTTTTGAAAGTATTTGAATGTTTTTGTATTTTTTTTAGAATATTTGATTTTTTTGGAATTTTGGAATTTTGGAATTTTTGTAATGTTTGGAAAGAGAGTGCTAGCTGATGATCCCATCTAAGCCATGCTCATAGGGTGTTTTTTACTTTAAATATGGTATAATGAACTAGTTATGCTACCAAGGATCATGTATATGTGCCACATCTTAATGTGTAGAATTTATAATACTCTGTATATGTCACATAGGACTATGTGGTTGTGAAGTAGTAATATAAGGTGTAGGAGTTCATGGAACCCACTTTTTTGTGCTTTATGATTTCTCTAGTGTAATAGTGGGTCTTTTTACCCATTTTAAAACATAGTATTTTGATATAGGTAAATGACTAGGACATAGTGGTGTGAATGAGTATATCAAAGAGTTCATTGTATATCTTTAATGCAAAGGTCTCTCAAGTAGAGGGTGCCTAGGAAAGGGAATTGCTAGTTGTTTGCCATTTTGAACATGATTAACCTTAGTAGGTTGTATAATCAATTGTCCTGGAGTAAATTTTACCTGTTGTAAAGGGCATTCATATGGAATCCTAAAAATTATAATTACCCTATTAGCATGAATATATTTAAAACAAATATGTACTATGGAAGGTATTGTCTAGTTCTTATGTATCCAAAGACTTCCCAATAACATATCAAAGACTCTCATATGTGATATAGCTAAAAAGGTAGTGGTCATATGTGCTGGACCAACCTAAAGAGGTAAATCAATCTCACCAAGAACTTGTTGTAGCTTTCAGTCGAATGATTTATTATTTTAGTTGGAGGGAATAAGTCATCATGTGTGTATCCCAAATGTGTGAGTAGTGTCATAGTACACACATTCCTAATATCACCATAGTCAATCATAACACTATGCATAGGTTGATGATTAATATAAGCCTTAATAAATAAGGAATAAAGATCTGAGTTATCATCCAAAATATCACTTTAATCAAATGAAATAGAAGGTCTTAGAACCATAAGGGGTATCTCATGTATAAATTTACCAATAATCCCATATAATAGGTGTCCATAATGGGATGGAGGAGGATGTGCATGATATGCCATTTATACTTCCAGAGTTGTCTTAGAAAGATATTGTAATAGATTGTTGAATATATTTTGGTTTTGATGATCATTTGGTTATGATCCTAGATTTGTAGGAGAATACTCAAAGGTAAGTTGATCACTATCAATAAGGTATTATATATTGTGATTTAGTTTGTAACATATGTTCATAGAATTCTTTGCACATTGGTGTTAGTCATAATAGGCATTGACATCATATCCTTTTCGTAAAGGTTGACTCATATCAACCACCATAGGAGGAGGGAGAGATATGAGATGACACTCTACAACCTTTGGAAGTAACACAACTAGAGGCTCAGGTAATTGTGGAAATTATCTCTTAGGTACATTATATTAGATAAGCCTATTAGGTTATTACGACATTGCATTAACTGTGGTAGTTGTGTATTTTTTAGCCTCAATAGGTTTGACCATGTAATTTGGTTTGAATGAAACTTGTTTATAGATGTAGTTGGTGTGTTAGCTACATACGTGAGCTTGTTTAGTGCAATAAGTTTCATTTTTATATGTCGAACAATATGACATAAGTCATCAAAAGTTTTGAATTTCTTGAAAATAACATAATCATGTAAGGGAGCAAGCAAAGCTTGCTTGAATATGTCTTGAAGTTATTTTTTTTCCATTGGATTTGTAATTTTGGCCAACATTATCTTATATCTCAAGACATATTTGTTAATTGGTTCATCTATTCCTTGTTTGATATTGGAAATTTATGCATATGACATGTTTTTAGTAATGTTGATTAAAAAATGTGCTAAAAAATGATCAACTAGGGATTTGAATACTTTTATTGATTGTATTGGTAGATCTTAGAACCATCTCAAAGCATAGTCCTTTAAGATTCTTGGGAATAATTTGGTCAAAAATTTGTCATTACAAGTATAATTAAGGGATACCACATAAAAGGATCAAATATGTTACTTAGAATTAGCTTTGACATCATAAAGTGTGAACTTGGGTGCAACAAAAGTAGTTGCAAAAGGGTAAAATTATATCTTAGGTGTAAGAGGGTTATACAATACATCTTGGGAATAAATAACATGGGATGATTTCATAAAATTTTACTCAATGTAGGTAACTTTTGCTTGCATAAGTTTAATGGTTTGCACAAGATCTTACACATTTTGACCACTAAGGTTTGAAGTTTAATAAGTTACCATGGTTGATACAAATGCTTAAGTTGAAATACACATTGAAATCGGTAATTGGGTTGAAGTACTAACGGTTTCCATAGAGGATGTAACAAGAGTTGTATTTGTTTCAGATAATAATGGATTAAACAAATAACTCATGTCCACACTAGATGTAATATGCAATATAGTGCTCAAGGGAAGAGAGACATGAATATGGGGATGTCCCATAGTTATAATAACATGATCAATAGATGCACATGGTTGTTCATTTATACTTTTATATTCTTTAGTGTCTAAGATAGTATGCAAGGCCTTGTGAATATCTTTAGGAGTTACATGAATATGATCATGAAATAATGTAAAATGCTTAACTTGTTCATGATCTACTTGTTCATTTTCATTATCCTCATTTGTTTCATTATCCTCATGATCATATATATATTCTATAAGATTTTTTTAGTATTTTTCTCATTATCATTATTTGCACTCTTGTTATTTAGAGAATTTGACATGGTATTAACTTGAGACATTTTAGGTGGCCCAAGGGGTAACTCAAAATATTCAATAGGAACACCACTTAATATAGAGCTTCAAATAGGTTGCATGTAAAGAATAAAACAAATATGAATAAAAAAAGTAAATACCTTAGGAGGCTGAAAACCTTAGAATAAGCTAAGATTTGCATGGAAGACTCAGAGGTTGGGTTCATCGAATGTTTAACCCTTATTGGGATTTTAGGGTCAAGGGGGGAAAAGGATATTCAAAAGTGAGATAAACTATTCCTAAAATTAGGGAAATTAAATAATTCAATTTACGATATTTTATGTCAGTGTTGGATTATGAAAATGCTAGGTATGGAAAGTACAATGCTGAATAGTATTTTTATTGCATAATCACGAAGAAGAAATAATACTTAGCTTATGTAATGATGCACAGATAGCTATGATATGTATAGGTGTGTAAAAAAGCTAAGATTTATTAAATAGTCATCAGATTCTATAAATACTCTTTCTAGCTACTTAGACACGTGTGTCACCCTGTGGACACTTGCATCAATGCTACTCTTCAAATTCTGACATAACTATCCTGTATGAATTGCCCATTGCATTAAGGTGCAACCACTTAGACCTTTTTGGGTTTTTGGTCCCATTTCATATGATGTATTTATATGATGCACATAGGATATCAACGTATTTTTAATCTCAAACCCTATCTTTCCACCTTAGATTAGGTTACCTTGTGAAAAATGGGTTAGTGGGTTCATAGTGTTGAGCTGACCCCAAAGACCCCTTTGTCAATGGGGCACTACCTACATAACCAATAATCTAAGAAGGGTGTCAGACTTATGTATTTATCTTCTATGTGTGGGAATGTATGTGCACATAGGTGAAATTTACTATATGATAATGCATGTAGTGATATATCTTGTAACGTGACAAATATAACTCAACACTTACTCAGACTTGACACACTTAACATATTTTCATTACATTAATCTTAAAAAATATTACAAGAAAATTTAATTACACTTTCAAAAAAAATCACACATGCACACATGCATCTATAGGATTATTTCAATACATTAAAGATTTTTATACTCTCATACAGTTCTTTTTGAACTGATACAACTCTTTGTTATGCCCCTAGAGAGTTTTGCTCCTTCACATCTCATCTCTCTCTCTCAAAACTTACTTCTTCTTAAATCCTATATTTAAATTAACATCCTAGGATTCATATGGTATCGATTAAAATTACATGATCTCCACATAATTTATGATATTTTGGCATATTTCAAGTTTTTGTGATTAAATGTCAAACTATCAGTAATGACTCCTAGGCACATAGGTGGCATTTTCAGGTTGAATAAGAGTTACCAAAACTATCATAACTTCACCATAATTTATTCAATTGATGTAAAATTTTAAAAATAAAATGTATAATATATTTCATATCATCTCATCAAAATTTTATGTATAAATTACTGTATATTTTTGTAGGTAAATAAAATTCTTTTTGAATGTTGCAAACTACACATATGACATTTTTAGGTTGAACGATAGTTACCAAAACTAATATAATGTTATCAAAGTTTATCCAATTGATATGAAATTTTAAATATAACATTATAAATATATTTTATATTATTCTAAAATTTTTGGTAACCCAATTCTTATCGTAAATTTACCACAAGGTAAAGAACTTTCTACAGACTAAACATATGACATTTTCAAGCTGAATGACAATTAAAAAAAATATCGTAACTTTACTAGTATTTTTAAAATTGAGATGAAATCTGAAACACATCTTTTATATTACATGTTATATCATCGATCCAAATTTTATAACCCAATTCTTATCAAAACTTTACTGTAAGGTAAGGAACCATTTACAAACTAAGCAAATGATAAAGTCTAATAGAAACTGATGGTACATTACTGATGTACCTCAAAACTCCATGAAATTTGATATGTAGTTTAGTGTTTTAGGTAATATATCCTCATAAAATTTCACCATACAATTATTACTTCAAAAGGAGAAAAACCCTTCCAAGTGTTTTGACAAAATATGTCGGTACACCTTCACGGTGACTCTAAATGTTATGAAATTTTGTATATAAGTTTCAAGTGTCAATTCTAATGAACTCACCAAATTTGATAATCTAATGATTTAATAAATTGAATAATCATTTACAAAAAATATATGTCTTAATAGTCCATGCAGACTAATAGAAATAGATAAAATATTTCTACCCTTTATTCACGGTAAAGAAACACTTTAGCAACATCAATATAAGAGTTTAACAAGATCACACCAACAAGACCACAACCCAAAAACCCAAACAAACACATCACACTCAATTTTTGGTTCATACAAGATTGTAAGAACCTTTAGATGCTTATACATCACCCTATATGTCCTAGAAATGAACTAATGATCCCACACAAACCTCCACCCATGCTCCTTAATACTATTGAAAATTAGAGACTAATAGTACAAAAACTTGTCTATCCCCTTATCCACAAACTAACTATATGGATAAGATACTAATAATGGCTTTGAAGATGGTGATGATTATTTCTCTCCACTCCTACCAACTAAATCCCCTACTTCTTACCCACATTAATTATGTCAACATCTCCAAAGTAGAATACCAATCCTCGAGTGTCATCTTTATCAGTAACCTCTCTCAAAGTTAGTATCTATCCAATAACTAGTAGAACTAGAAACTATACACATCCTCTAAAATGATATTCCACTCTCTTAGTCCTTATGGGAACTAGAACATGTTCTGGTCCACATCCCAATTAGTGAACAAGTTGTACATAATTCTGTTGGCTAGAATAATTATCCCAACCTAAGCTACCCACCAAATCCATTTTTTATCCAACAAAGCATTCACCTTAGCTGTTAAAAATATGATCACATGGGGCAACCACTCTTTCTCCCTAGCCCTAATCCATCAGACATGACATCCTTACAATTACAAAAATGAGACTCAGTTATTCAAAATATCTCTATAAACTTCATATTCTGTGCTATGGTGAAATTGTTGTGTTTTATAAAAATTGGATATTAAGAGTGTATTAATCTAATTAAGACAAATCATTGAGTAAATCAGGATGCATAGAATATGAAAAAAATACACATGAATGATTTGGAACTTACTATTTTTAGAAGTATGCTAAAAGGGAAAAGTACTAAGAAATGGATGATTTAGCTGGAACTAGTCAGTTGTGTGATGGTGTTGTGAATTAGGCATAGGGTTCCACATTATTCTAGGATAAGATTGCACTATTTGGAATAGGCTAGCCTATAATGTTGTCTATAGGATGCATCAAATTTCTTTAGGGTTTTTTCCATATGTGTGAATTCTATCAGATGTGCCTCCACTTGTAGGACTTATGTGTATGATTAAATTCATTTGATTCATTGTAGTAATCAATGTGTGATTTTTTCTTCACTTAATTCCCTAGCTTAATGAAAACAAAAAACAAATATAATAAAATGGGCGGGAGGGGGGGGGGAAGGCTAATAGGATGTGGTTATGCTTGACCTCAAAACCCCATGTGTTGAGTGCTTCCTACATACCAATACTTTGAAGAGGGATTAAACTCCATATAGTTATCCCATGCTATGGTGGTGGTGTGTGAAATACAACTGAAATGTTATAAGTTGGTGGAATCTTGGTGTAATTATGTGCTTGAATGATAAATTGTGACCTTGTCATTATATTTAGACCTAGTTTAGGGCTACTTGGATTGTATGGATTTAAAATTGGTAAGAATAGGTGATTTCATCTCAATGTGTAGTTAGATGATTCTAGAATTTGTAATAGTGGTTTACTCTTACCATCTACTGAACAAATTGAAAGAAAATGTGCTTATATAGTGGTATTTTTAGGATTTCCTTGAATTAGGATTGTGAAATGTGTGTGACAACCCATTGTGATGAATTTTTATTTGAGAAATTAATCATTAATTGGTAGGAGGATGAAACTAGTGGATTCAGATACTAGTAACCAACATGATTATCCTAAAGCAACATTTTTGTTTGAGGAACAAAGACAACTAAACTGGGAGTGTGAATCAGTCCAATATTGAGTCTAGGGTATTTAGAATGGGGAATATGAATATTTAGTATCATATTTATCTAAGGATAAAGGTTAATCTACATATAAGTAGAGGAATAATAATTTAAAACCATGGAATTGAGCATAGTTTAAGTGTGCATAAGAAGTGGTCACAAATACATTATCTTATCATTAAATGTTAATGTTAGTGACTACATGCTCATATATGTAAGAGGTGGTTATGAAGTTATCTTAGTGGTTGTGCAATCATTATGATAGTTATGAATTTATTTTTCTTTGCAAACTAGTGGTCACTTAACCTCTATGACAATTTTGAAAATGTTGGTGTGAAAGCATAATTACTTGTTTGTAAAAATCGACAGTTTTTTCATACATTGGTGGTTTCATCCACTATAACCATAAATAGAAAAAAGACAAAAAAATTATAAAAACTAATCTAAAGTAAAAAAATCATATATTCCTAGTTATTAGACTAACATGAACATTTTAACACTAAAAGTTTCAAATTTCACTAATCATGGGTCACTTTTCAAGTGAAATTCTTAAACCTAAGTTTCTGAGCAAAAGTGAGAGAACTCACTCATGCTTGTGCCTCACCTAATCCCACTGACATTATCACCATCCTGTCAGTGTGCTTATCAAATTAATTATAATTTCACATAATTTGGTCATTGGTAGGCTAGAGCTCAAAACTTAACAAAGTCACAATGTGCAAATGATTTCCAAATTAGGTAAATTTCACTATTTATAGTGCTATATTTTTATTATTTTATTTTTAAAAAAATATTTTTTTGTGAATTTACTCTCAAAATATTTATTTTTATGCACTTTGATGAATATTAAAATTTTACAGGGCTAAGGTAACATGAGGCAACCTAGATGGAAAATTTATCATGTTTTCATTCCCCGTAATTTCATTGCACATATGTTACTTTCATGTTTTGGTATCATTTTAATCTCTTGTAGATTGACACCCTTATGAATAACACTAAATTTAGTCTTTGATGGGATGGGTCAAGAATTATTCTCATCCCCACATAAATTGTAAGTAATTATCATAAATATTTTGATTAACTAATACATTTTCATCTCTTTTCATAATATTGCACTTGATTCTCAATATTTGCTTATAGGGCGAGGGCATCTTGGTTGGAGTCATTGTGATGCACTTTTAAATGAATTAATTCATCTAACACTAATTTTACTTTACACTATACCAATTTCTAGAAAAAATACATATCCAACTCATAGGAGTGTGCCTCTTTGAGGGGGAAAAATGTATGCACCCAAATTTTGCATTGTGTGACATGTTTATGATATCTGATGATAATGACCTTCATAAAAAATAATATGTTAAAACATAATATTCTCCTTATATCTCATTTTTTATCTTTCCAAGTCCTTCCCAAGTGCCAAAGTTGTAAAATTTGGATTTCAATCTTTCAAACCTAAGATTTTTTAGGTGCATGAAAAAACTATTGCATGCAATTTGATTTTTACTTCGAAAAGTGCATTTTCAAGCATTTTTCATGTTATACCATTCATTTTTCTTCCTATTATTATATTATTAGTTAACCATCAAGTTCACTCAATTTCATTCTCAAGCCAATTTTAGCTAACTTCAAGTTGACCTTAGTAATCTCTCAATAAGCTCTTATCAACTCCCACATGCAACAACCATTCTTTTCTTACAAATAACTCTCTTTACCATGAAATTTAGATTAAAAAAATACATAGAGAATTGAGTATTCAAGAATTTTAGAGGGTTATAATCTTCATGGTATAGTTTTATTGAGGAATCAACCCAAGCTTTACAAAAACTTTCTAGTCACCATTGTAAATTGGAGGAGGCTAAAAAACTAGTAGCACAATACTTTACTATTTGTGAGAATTAACCACATTTCAGCTATTTTTTATTTCAATTTGTTCTTGTAATTACACTAATTTGAAATTCCTCTTGTTGGCGAATCATCAGGTCATTATTGAGAAAAACTCTAAGGTGATAACAACTTTAGTATTTGGATATTTCTAAATTCAATAAGTTATTATTCCTATCTATCATTTGCTTTGTTCAAGTTGGGGGACTTTTATTTATTCTTTCTTATTTTATTATGTGTTTTCATTATATTATATTTTATCTAATTAGTTTGCATGCATATTTCAAAAGAGTAGTTACAAAAATAAAATAAATCATTTCTTGTATTGTCTTACATTTCAAATCATTTAGTTTTCCTAAAATTTCACTTGCATATAGAAAATCTAATAACATATAGCTTTGTGTGTTCAATTTTATAATTTAAGAAGATTATTTATTTATTTCTAGCAGTCCATCTTATTTCAAGTTTAGTTTTCACACACATATACATACATACACAAAAAAAACTAGTACTTCACACCCATTTACATAATAATTTGGAAAAATCAAAATAACAAGATGGCATCAATAATCCCATCTTTAATTTTTGGTTAGATCTGAAAACTCAAATCATAAAATCACCTATATTAGGATTTCCATTTTCATGTTAGATCAAATGAGGAAAATCATTCAAAAATAGAAATTTTGCATTCAGCTGTAATTTAGTTTCAAACATATTTAGTTACATGCACATAATATTAAAATCATAGTATAGAATACTTCTTCATCATTAGTTGCATTCATTCAAAAGTAGAAATTGAATGTGAATTTTCATCAATTTAAATAAATTTATGTGCATTTATAGAACCAAAATGTCATCATTCAAATAGTTAGTTTTATATTTTAATTTGTTTGTACTTGCATAATACTTCTAAAAAACATATAAAAAGAAATCTGGTTTCATCATTTTCAAAAATATTCTTTTCAACATAGATGTAGTTTATTTACTTATAAAGCACTAGTTAAAAAACAAATATAAAACCTCTCCAGTTAGCAAAATAATAGTTATCTGAACATATTAGTCAATAAAATCAACAAAAACCACATTTCTGAAAAATGAAACAAAAATAATTTTACAAATTTCAAAAAATAAAAATAGTAACATAAAACATCAAGCATCAACCAAATGTTTCCTTACCCTTGGATGATGTTCTAGGAACAAGCACATCTACACAAAGCAAGAATGTTTCCATGAATAATTGCCCCTGTCCTGACATAAAACATTCAAAGTGACATAGATTTTGAGATCTAAGTACAATTATTTCACTAAAAAATGTTGTCAAATTTAATTATTAGATAATTTAATGCCTTAGACAAATAATAGAGGCTATCTGAATCCCAAATATCTAGGAAAATCACCTTTTATCTTGCCAAGCTAAAAACCTTAAAATCTAATTTATTTCTTCATCCTTAGGTCTAACCTTGTCTAATTTTATTTGCTTTTCAAATGACATTTTTCAGGCAAGCCTAACCTAATAGAATTGGTTAAATATCATTAGTGGTTCAACCTAATTTTAAACCATTCAAGGAGAGCAATGTAGACCAAGAGTTACGTTATTTGGTTATTTTAAAATTAGGCTAATCTCTAGATATCATCCATCCTCAATTTTTTGCCTTAAACAAGCATTACAAAGCAACTTAATTACATTGGTATAGACAAGGTCATCTAACCCACACTCCAGTTATATCAATTCACCTAAACAAACTAGCTCATCTATTTCAAGGAGCTTACAACAATTAATTGAACCAATAGCTAACATATTCCAATCATTCCATCAACTATGTCAGTTTAACCTTAGGAAGTTGAGTGCACAAGGAAATTCCATCACTTTCCATGCACATAGATCTATCCAATCCTTGAGAATATATCAATGTGGATTTAATGACTAGGTTTCCTATGATGAAGCACAAACATGACATTGTGTTCATTGTAGTGGATATGTTTTTGAATACGACTATCATGGTTGTTTTCAAGAAGGACAATGATGTATCTAGCATTATTAAAGTTTTATTTAGCCAAGTATGGGTTCACTTAGTCTCCCACATCCATCATCTCTGATCAATATATGTGCTTTGTGAGTTAATTTTATAAAACACTTTTGGGCTTAATGGGCATGCAGTTGGATTGGTTGATGACATTTTATCCATAGACAAATGGGAAAATAGAAGTTTTCAATAACACACTAATTCTTATTTTATGAATGTAAAATTGTGTGTACACACACATTTGGGATGATTTTTTTTTATACATCTAACATGCCTGCAATAAAACACTTCAAATATCTATAAGGCATAGTCCATCCCAAAAATGTCTTGTGTTTGAGCCTTTGCTGCCTTTATAAATCTCCTACCATGTGCCAATCAAAATTGAGTCACACACATAGGAAAGGGAAGTGGACAAAGCTGAGAAGTTTTTATGCCACATATAATCTATTCATCAACATATTTTATATATTCTCTATTGCTCCCAAATTAATTAAAATTAGTGTCATGATGTGCATCCCAAGCCTCATGAATTTTGAGTTGGTGGTAAGGCTTAGCTACATTTTAAGGATATTTTAAAGGGTACACACTAAAAAATCAAGCCTCTATGTTGTTTTGTTTTTACACCATTCTTCATACAACTAGTGAAAATTCATTTATGTTTGATATTACTCCATACTCATGCATGTACCCCTATTTAATGTGGAACTCCTTAAGCCTTAATTACCTCCACTTCTTAAGCTAGAAGTGACATAAAATCTTTATAGTTTGGATCCTGGACATTTTTTCCCTATAGATAAGGATCGAGTTTTTGAATTGACTAACATGTGCACCCACCATGTCACTCATAATATTTCTAGTGTGGTCCAAGTAGGGCAATATGTTAATAAATCTCAATGGCATAACTCTCAACAACATTAACTTTTATTTCTAAAACTACATAACGATGTAATGGATACCATTACTCTTCAAGAAAGGTAAAATTATGTGTGTGCATCCACATCACTTATCTTATGCCTACATGTGAAACTCACACACAAATTAGCTTGGATTCATTTTCAATGTAACCCTTCTACACATGCATAAGTCTCGTGACACTTATACATAGACCCTTTTACCTAGAAAAACACTTATGCACCACTACATTATTATGCAACACTTCACTTTTGTTCAGAGCTTTTTACACCTCACAATATGCTTGAAACATATATGTACCATACACAAAAATTATCTTTGTGCAACATACATGTGGATTACCAAATTACACTTATTAGTTATGAGACATGTTAAGGAATTTATTTGAGTAACTGTCCAATGGACCAATTTAATTTCCATGCACTTGGAATAATTTCAACTATCATGTTGGAGGAAGATGAAATGGCTTGTAACCATTCTCTTTGTAATTATCGATAGTTGTAATTTCTTCTTGTATTATGTGTAGAATTGTGTAACATATGCATTAGACCAAGGGTCATGGACATACACAATCATGGTGATAGATTACATGTCCCAAGTATCTAAAAGTTCTCATGTACATTATATTCATGCACCGAATCCAAGAAAATTAGAGATAATGTTCCCCTTGTGATCATATGAACCTGCATTCCTATACATTTATTATCATTGTACATCTTTAGGCTTTGTATTATTTATTTACATTAAATAGAAGTTAAATTTCCTACAAATATCAGACTTTTTCTTCACTTTTCGATGTGTTGGTTTACTTTTTTCAAGTTAACATAGTGCACACTCTCTATAACCACATAGCTTAACTTTAAGCACTTATGTTGTACCCCTTTGTATAATATCTTGTACTATGTGGTTTAAATCAATTATGATATAAGTTCTTAAGAATTATGATCTTATAGATCAAATTAATAATATCCATGTCAAAAAATTATCCTATAATTACTTAAAAGGTCAACTATTTAAAAAAATGTACTATACGAGGCCTTACGTAATACTACTTTTCCAAGTAATCCTTAACCCACTTATTTTTCTTCTATTTTCAAAACCATACAAGATAGTGAGGATCTTATATCTTTTAAATATGAAGACTTACCATCTAAGATCATTAACCAACACTTACAACTTACATTCAATTTGTTATGAATCATAAGGGAATCAAGAGGGTCCTCATATATAATGGTTCAAAGTTAAAAATTTGTAGTAAGAGCTTTATCAATACACTTGAACTTGATTGAAATTATCTTACACCTTCATAAATGGTAGTTAAATAATTTGACAACCAACCAATAAGGGCCTTAAATGCTATTACATTAAACATAACTATTGGGCCTAAAATTTAGCCATGCCATGCCCAGTGATTTCTAACAATGTAATATATAACCTTATATTTGGTAGACCATGGATCCATGATATGAATTTACTTCTATATAAAATACATAGATGTTTAAAATATGTAAATTAGGGTTACATTTATACTTATCTAGAAGACAATGACCTTTTTCAATTTTACAAAATTGTTAAACCCATAGAAACTGTTATTTTACACCTTGATATACCACAACAAAAAAAATATATCTCCTTGCCAATCTATCCACATGGAAATAAAACTTATATATGATGTGGATGAAAATAGTAAGACTAAATGAGGATTGTGATAATTACAATCATAGTATATATGTACATTTATCTAAACTACACTTTAGTCCTATCAGTATTGGCGAATATACTGATGACATGCAAAAATTTGGTATTAGAAAATTATAATATACCCCTAAGGATTTTGGATGACCTTTTCCATCCTCCATGTTTAAAGATAAACCATATTCTAATAATGAAGGTAAAAACCCTATGGTAAAAACTTGTTCAATATTTGTAGATAATAAAATGTGGTCTTCAGTACTTGACTATGACAAACTTAACACACAATAACCATGCATAATTTGAGCACATAAACAAGGTTATAATCCACTATTATATCACACTTGAAAGCTATCTTATGGGGAAAAACTTCCATTCTAATGTTAATAACTTACATGAATCTCACTGTCTATTTCAAACCTACTAAAAATCTCGCACATACATCTCCAGACTTTTAGTGCAGTTTACTTGTACACACACCAATTTGCCATATTCGGTCAATATATTCACTTGAGATTGACATGACTTGGTTAGCACCAACCTAATACCAATAAAAACTAAATTTTAAAATTAAACCTCTCTTTAGGGTTGGTCCATTTTCCTAATGTGTTAGTGACATGAGAAATCACCCAATTAGAAGCATCTATAAAGATATCAAGGTGTCATTCAAAAGGGGCTTGGCACTTATCTAAAACACATCTATATACTATTGCACATTGATTGAATCTTCCATATTCTTACCAAAATAAAAACCTATCAATAGGATTAGTCACATGACAAGTTTTAATCAAATTAAATCCACGTCAAAGTAAGCATGATCAAGTGTCAAATCCAAATCATTAGCTATATACATATAATGAAGGAGCACAATTGCACAATCACACTAGGTGAGAGAACTATGTTTGGTTTTATTTACCTCCTTGGAGTATCATATATATAAGTAATATTTAATCATCAAATTGGGGTGATTGGGGTTAACTCATCCCATTAAACTTTCCCCCTTTTTCTAGGTTTCTATCTGTCACAAGCACACCTAAGGTTTCAAGGCAAATAAGACTAATTTTTTGAGTTGCATGCATCATCAAGGTTAAATATGATGAATATAAATAAATAAGTGATAGTAATAAGTTACCATAAATTCTTTATTCCTCATATCCTCATAGGTCAATACTAATTAGTTTAGGTTAGTATCAATGGGCAATACTAACCCAATCCAGGGAACCAACCCTGCATAGACAGAGAATTAGTTTCAAAACTGAACAAACCACATGCATGATTTATCTTAATTTTAAATTCTAGAATATAACTAAAATTAGATAATCACCAAAAAAATCTAAGTACTCATACCTTTGTTTTACTTGCTATATTTAACATATGTCACTTGTCAAATTGGTATAATCAATCTCAATGTTTTACATTCAGATGTATGCTTGAATGCCATTTCTTAATATTTGAATTAAATTTTAAGTTTATATCTTAATTAGATTAATTAAACCATATTAATCCAAATTAAGGTAAAAAAGTATTAATAAAATAAATCAATCTATGGGTCTAGTTTGAACTACTTTATAAAAACATTAGTTTGGATACACATGTGCAAAGAAATTGGGATATAAAGGTCAAGTATTAGGGAAAAATGAACAAGGTTTTCAAGATCCAATTATTCCAATCCCGCTCCAATTTAAATTAGGTCTTAGATATAGTGCATAATTTCATGATAAAGAGACACCATTCAAATTGGATCACAATAATCTTATTGCTTATGATCATGATTACACTTTAATGTATAAACCTTTACATTCCCACTTCTCAATGTCTAACACATCACATAAAAATAAAGTCTAATACATATTCAAGTCTATCACATATTCACTTATCCAAGTAAATTTAATTACCTATCCACTACAATAAACACATAATCATTATGGTGATTTTATATAGGTAGTCTAGTTATAAAATCCACAATACCCATGTTGATGGATTCTTATGGTCTAGATGGAACTAAAAAATGTATCAAGTCCTAGCATCTTGTTCATGGCCTTGGTGATGCAATAAGGACTAAAATATTTGATGTGGTGTTCAACATATATATACATGTGTATCTAGAATAAGTGTTATTATAATGATACCAATGTCTTGGTAACATTAAAGTGTCCTCCTATTTTGGCATAGTTCACCTTATAGATGAGTTTTTGGTGAGGTGCACCATCAGGAATACATAGATTTACAAACTTTTTGAACGTGTATAGCTCCCAAACCTATGCACACAATGCATAGGTGTTATAGGCTTATGTGAAATAAAAGTATAATAAGTAAAGAGTCACCCAATCAACAAAGTTGTGGTTGTGCATGTCCAACACTATGATGAACATGTGTACTGGTAGTTGACTAAGGAAATATATGGCCTTATTTTCCTTACCCTTATTGTGATTTTTCACCAAATGGAGCTGATGTAGGTAAGTCATCCACTTCATGTGGCATACATTATCAAACTTTGTCTACATATATAAAAATTTAAGTGGATTATGATTAGAATGAATGACCATCACCTTACACAAGATGGAATGACATCATTACTTGAAAAATAATACACAAATATTTTTCATAGGAGGAGTAATGTTGAACCATGTTGATGAATATCTCTAAGTGATAGGATAATGGATGTTCATGTTGTGTGACTACTATGCAAGTGTATAGTTGTATGTGTTGATATATATATCTAAGGAGTAGACAATGTCAAACATTATTATAATGGGTACTGCATAGAGGTTTTGCTCGACCTCATCAAAATCACATCATTATGCAAGTGTCTATTGGAATAATTCCTTAAGGTACATAATATAACATAGATAAAATTTTATATGTGAGAAACTAAGAAAAAACATGAAGTAAAAATTACCAAGTCCAAGAAAACTCCTCAATTATGTGAGATTTCTAAAGTTGGCTAATCTTGGAATACCTTGATATTCTTAGGATCTAAGTGGATGCCTTTTTTATTAATGACATAGCTTAGGTATTAAATATTCATGGAATAAAATGTATACTTTACTTAGTTGGATTGTAATTTATGTTTGTAAAAAGTGTCTAAGACACAAAATATGTATTCCATGTGCTCCTTACAAATTTTTCTAAAGATGAGAATGCCATCTAAGTAGATGATGGAAAAGGAGTTGAGGAAGGGCTTGTGCATATTATCCATCAATAACATGAACATTAATGCTACATGGGTCAACTTGGAAGGCATAACCAACCATTTGTATAACCCTTCCCTAGTCTCAAATGATGTCTTCCAAACATATTCAAGATGAAATGGTACATGGTGATTTGACTTCAAGTTGATCTTGTTGAATTGTTGTGAACCTTAGACCTAGTTCAAGAGGTGGTCAATGCATGAAATTGGGTATTGATTCTTCACCATTATCTTGTTTATCACACAATAATCAATTCAAAATCACCAAGTACCATCTTTATTTATCATGATTACTATCAATCATCCATAAGGAGAACTAATTAGCTTGATCTTGCCTTTATCAATAATCTTTTAGATTTGACACCACATTCTCCCAAACAAACATATGGTGTATAAGATAATTTGGATGAGGGAATATATGAAACAAATAAATGTGATGATTTAATATGTAATGTGTTCATAGACCCTTTATCTCTTCAAATATGTATCAATATCACAATAATATCTCACCGAGTGATTATTTATATAGTGGTGTTTGAGTAGTTTGGTGCACTGCTAATGTGTGCCTGCTCTTCTGTATAAGTGATTATTGGGATACCAATAGTAGCATAAAATAATACATGTGCAAGACAAGCTTATGACATTATTTAGCATAAACCAAAGAGGTTTTGGTCATTTTAGATAACTCAAATAGTTTGAAGAATTGATATATGATAGGCACAATCCACTACTACATCCTAGCTTGATATGTAGCATCACAATCATATAATTATGACCTTTCAAGAAAATTGTCACAAACCTCAAGTGGTGTGGTGTCAAAACTAACATTATCCTTATTGGAATTTAATTTGTATTAGAAATTACATTTTTGATGAACCCTTATATCCTTCCCCTACTACAACCATATAAGAAAGTATGGTTTATAATGTACAATGGTGGTAATGCCAAGGTGCTAGGTTGTACCTTATGCAATGGTATTTTTTATGGATTACACTATTGATGATGACACAAAGAGGATGACCCTTCACTTAAAAAATTGTGTGGAAGAGGTGCTCTCATTCCTTAGAGGCATCTATGGAATTGGCATTAGTGCTTAGACAAGTGGTGTTGGGATCAATGGCATCCATTTTCTCGAGACTTTATGTAGACTGCATAATAAAAAAATTATTCATGACATTCATAATCAACATGATATTTTACAGTGTTGATAGCGCCATTTTATAATGTTAGGCAAATAGCTTAGTGCTCACATGTTTGAGCTATATATTTGTAATTAGTGAGTATGCATATCATTGTAATAAGGTGACTTATTTAGTTGGTAAACCAATTCACGTAGATTAGATAGGTTGAGGGAATAAATGGATGGGAGATATTATGAGAGATATATGGGATAGAGATATAGATATTATGAGGATGGATTAGTTGTCATTAATAAGGATTGAATCCTTTGTAATAAGGAATGAAAGTCCTTTATAATCTTGTATCTCTCATAATGTAAGCATCCTAAATGAATTGAAGATCCCGAATGAATTATTATTTAGAAAATAAGAATTCATAGTATAATATTTTAGTGTGCATTCATGTATTTTGTAAAACTCTATTATTATGTGTGTTTAATTTTAATAGTCTAAACCAGATTTATCATCTACTATCAGAGCTATGTATATTCAATATGAGAGTCTCTAAAGAAATTTTAGTCACGAGTACTTGATCATAATGTATCTATCAAGGTATATGATCATCCCTCCATTTATTTTAGTTCCAAATATAGTGTTTTTTTGCTTAATATTGATGTTGGGATAAGGACATCCTATTGAGAGATGTTTGTGATACCAGTTACACACTTATTCCTCATATCATAGTTTTAACCTGCATACATTTATGCAATTATCATCGAGAATTAATTTATTTGTAAGTAAATGGAATAATTGTAATGATTTTGTGGTATCTTCACCATCTAATTTGTGTTAGATTTATAACTTCCTCAATGTTTGTAGGATTCTGATTTTGTGATGATGTCTTTGTCATGCCAAATGAGAAGGTATTTTAGTCATATATTCTAAGTTTAGTTGCTCATAAATATAATTTAGTTTTTTTAAAGTTAAGTTTTAATAGGTTAGTTTATAAGAAAATATGGTTGAGTCAATCACTCTAATTCATATATTATTTTTTTAAAAATAGTCATAATTATTTAAAAGTGTACGAATTTATTTAAAAAAAAGGTGTATGTCTTTATAAAGAGTATCTATAGGTTTTTGGTTATTTAACATTTTATTAGATATTTAATGTTAGTTGTTTCAAGTATAAAATTCATTGATAAATTCTAGTGTAATTTATAGTCTTTATATCTTGTCAATGTCAGTAGTCAATAGTTTAAAGTTGAAGTCAAAGTGTCCAAAAAATAAATGCCTCAATTGTAAATTATATATTATTGGGGTAACCAATGTCCTTAAATCTATCTAAATTATGGTGGGGGGGGTAAAAAATAGAAAATTTTAGTTAGGTATTTACTTCAAACAAATTGAATACTAGTATTGAAGAGGTAATATCAACTTCACATGATAAATGGAATCAATTAAAAAACCCTGACCCTGAAAAAGAAGAGATAGAGGCAAAATGAAATCAAAACAAATTTAAGCACTCAAAAAATAAACACATTTGTTTCAAATGTATTCTAAAGATTAATCATTTAAGAAATAAACACATATTTCTTTATTGTAAGCAGTCAAGAGACATCTTGATGAAATGCATTCAAAGAGTAAAGGATCTCATAAACAAAAAACTAAATCAAAAGGATATACTTATTGAGGAAGGTAATACTTGTTTATGCCTAAATATGTACCAAAGGTGCCTAGAGTGTTAAGAAACACTTATCATTTTAGAATTCTAGGAATTTAGTGCATGAGTTATAGGTTGTGATAATCTTGTTATCTATTGGTGGAATAGATACAAAATAAGTGACGGTTTCACAATATTTATATCATTTGGTGGTTGGGAGCCACTGTGGCCAAATAGCAGATCTATGTAAAATATGTAGTATACTATGCTAAAAATAGTGAATTATGATCAAGAGATAATATAAGAACTAATCTAAGATGGATATTTATAATGACAATTAAACTAAAGTGATTAGGTTAAAAAAGAAGCAAAAAGAAGGGTAGGGTAGAAAGAAATGCTACTGATCTTCATTCTAAACATCATGAAAAAGTTCAATTCTCATCTAGGCATGCACAAAAACCAATATGTGATACAAAACAACTTAAATCTAAATCTTACCACACATTAGGCAAACTCCTAGGTAATGTGAGACATGATGCAAATAAGAACCTAGTTTTAATTTAAAGATTTATCCCTTATAAACAGATAATTGATACACATCTATAAATGTAGAGAAAATAAACTGAAGAAAACTAGATAACCTTCAATTAACCTAGCATTAGCACAAGATAACAATTCTACATTCAAAAGGTACACACCAAGAATTCATAAGAGCCATTCAAATTTGGAGATAAGAACAAGAAAGTGAGAGGGAAGCCATGATAGCAAACACATAGACAAATATGGATAATCTTTATAGAATTCCTTTCTTGTATTACTTTATCAAAGTTTACAAAGTAATTTTGGCTCTAAGAACTCCCCTTGTTGATAATTCACACTGCTCCTTTTATAAGATACAAGGCAACATGTTGTTTATTCTCATCCAATTACATTTGTACAAGTGTATAGGATAGGTGTATTTTTATTATATTCTAGAACAAATGATTTTCCAATGGAATCACTTAAAACAACATGCTCTTACACATTGCACATGTATATATAGAAAGAATATCCTATTTCAAAATATTATATAATGCTAGTTATAAATAAATATTCTTGTTTTATCTAACTCTAGGGACCCACTGGTTGATTATGGGTCAGATTATCTTCATATAGGTGATAATTTAGCTCTTTAGATCGATTATAGTGAATACAGGGTCTGTTTGGGGCTTACCTAAAGGTTTCATGATGCTCAAATGGTGATAACATTTGGATTTTCCTTTGGTGGCTCCACTAGCTCTTTAGTTTCTATTACTTTTTGCTTATGTGGCATCATCTTGGCACCTGTGTGGCATCCTTATGGTACTTTCATGATAGTTTACTCATTAATGTTTAAAAACATGACCATTTCTTTTTAAAATCCTCCCTTTATCTTTTAATGTCTGATCGATTTGTATAAATTAATGCCACTCATTGATCTTGATCCTGAGCTTTGAATGCCATTGGCTACCTCTGCTATATTTTACATAGTCATGACATGTGTCGTTACTGCATTTTCTATAGGCTTCATTGAAAAGTACTATTTGATCACACACTATTTGATCGATTAGGTATGAATCAGTGTGGGTTATTGATCTTTAAAAGGTTCTCAAGCTTTAATGTGTACTAAGCCCCAAGGTTGTGCCACTTGGTAGTCCCACAAGTCTTTTTAGCTCTACATCTATCAGGTCTATCAGCTCACACACTTTCTCCATGTGGTAGTCTCACGTTAACTCAGAGATTCATTTGAAAAGTATTCATTTATCTCACTCCATTTGATTGAATGTGTACATTGTAACACATACTATCAATTTTTTGAACTTGTTTGGGCTTTAAACTAGGGATCACTTCTTAAATTTTCAACATTGAACTTACTCTATCAGATCTATTTTATCTTAGTGAATGCGAGTCATTTGATCATGATCTATGGGATATATTACCATTAGCTATTCATTGTTACTTGGTTTCAATCATGATGCCTATCACCTTCTCACTATCTCAGGGGCTTTGTTGAAAATTTGACTATTTACGCTCCATTCAATTAACTTAGTGTGAGCAAATGCGGATTGTTGATCCTACAAAAAAATAGAATGTTTAAGTTAGGGCTCAGAGACATATAAGACTTAGGATAAATTCTTAAGACTAAGGTCTCATTTAAGTTAATAAACATGAATGGGGCCTTAGGATTAAGACATTAGTCTAAATTTGTAACAAGAGGGACCTTGCAAATAATAAAGCTGGACCAAGCTAGGAACATAATAAAATGACCCTGTAAACATGACTTAGCATAATGTCTTAACCTAAGGATTCATTGTATAAATAAATATGATGGGACTTTGGGATAAGACCTGAGGCTAAGTAATAAAAGTGACCCTGTCTTTTTAGTTCGACCATGCTAAGATAAAAGGGATCATAGATTATGAGATATGAAAAGGGACCAAGCATGAATTTTTAGCCTAAGGTTTGGTTGTGCTTAAAAATATGACCAAGCCTTAGGATAGAAATTGAACTAATTCCATAGCATGATAATTGTCCCTATGCAAGTTTGAATTCAATTCAAAATGGGACCTAGGTTAAAACATTAGGCATGGATTAAACATGAATCCAGTTAATCTTAAACCAACAATAAATAAATGTCATCTTAAACATTAAACATGCTTATTTCCAAATGATATTACATTGATACTATACCATAAGTAACAAGTTTTAGTGACATTAGAATGGGGTGAATCCATGATCATCCAAAACATGTCCATTAATCTAAGTGAGATCGATTCCTATAGACAATAGGAAATATTGAAGTTAGGGCATGAGAATAATAAGAACTTAAGCTAAAGGCTCAAATTAATGTTCTCATTTTGATTTGAAAAAATAAGGATTCAATCCAAAGTTTTAGGCGAAGATATTAAAATGATCATGGCACAAACACTTGGTAGGGCATTTGCCTAGGACAAAAGTCCCAAAGGGCAAGTTTGAAGGTAAGGTGCTCCTTAAAAAAAGTTTGAAAGATATATCTCAGAGGGAAAATGTCAATTTTGAATCTTTTGAAGGGTACTATACATAAATCCTGAAGGGTACTTTCAATAATCTAAAGGATAATTGAGGAAGGCAAAGGACCATTTCAGAAAGCCCAAAGGATACGTTCGAAAAAGCTGAAAGATCATTTCAAAGAACTTTAAGGGTATGTGCCCTTCAAAAAAATCTCAAAGGATAAGCTTTGGCAAAAATGCTAAGGATAAAACTCTGAAAGCACTTGGACAAAGTGTCTAAAACATAAAACCCAAAGGGTAATTCCTTAAGGATAAAGTTCTAAAGGAAAAGCTCAAAAAAATATGCCCGAAAGGTAGAAATATATAACAAAAGGACCTTAAAAATAATTAAAGGGACTAAAAGGGGGTTCAAGACATAAAAGGGAATAAGAATGGATGTTAGACTAAGGTTTGGTCATGTTAAAAAATGTGACTAAGCCTTAGGAAATCAAAATAAACCAAGCTCATAACACTATTAATAGGTTCCCATGTAAAAGCTCCCACTAGATTCTAATTTGAATTTAATAGGTCTAGGTAAAACATTAGGCTAGGGTTTAAAAATATTAATCAATTATAGACCAAGGATAGTAAAATATCAATTAAAAATTTAAGCACAAAAAATTTAAGCATGTTCATTCCCAAATGGGCTCCATTAAACATGTAGCCCGAGACACAAACACCCAATGTTATCACCTTTAGATAAGATTAAGCCAAAACCATGAATAAATATATTAACCAAACAAGGAATAGATGATCTTCAAATAAAAATAATGTGTGAACATGATAATGACACTCTGATCATGTAAATTTCCAATTTCAAGGCACAAACTTGCATAATTTGACACATGGGTCCCCATTTTTTAGAAATGGGGGTATGTTGACATCAACAATACTACTGATTCTTCTTATCCAAATGATGGAGAATAAGAATAGTTTATAACCATTGACAAGAGGATGGAAGCAATAGAATAAGGAGAACTTTTTAGCATCCTCTCATCAACCATAAGCAATGGGGACATGCAATGATGTTATGGCATGTTTTTTATTTGTGTGTTTACTTTTTACTTTTGTGAATAAGAACAAATGATACATCATGTTCATTTGATATGTGAGCATAATTTACTTATATTTTCCCTTGGTACAAGAAAATGATGAGAGATAATAAAATATTGTCGCATGATGATATTATGGTTGTTGGTTAACCACATGTAAAACCATCATGTTTAATTTGAGGTTGTTGGTTAATCCTAGTCAAAACCATCCTATTTGATTTGAGGTTGTTGGGCAATACTGGTTAAAACCATCTTGTTTTGGTTTTTGGTTATTCACTTGGAAAACCATCATGTTTTGGTTGTTGTTTAACCACTTACAAAACCATCCTTGAGGTTTTTACCTATCCTAACAAAACCATCCAGATCATAAGCAAGCAAAGGTGACATGTTGCGTACAAGATAATGTTTTCCCCATGTTTGCACTAAGAGGGGGATGTTAGGAAAATAGCTTGTGCTCACATGTTTGAGATATATATTTTCAATTAGTGAGTATGAATGTTATTGCAATAAAGTAAGTTATTTGGTTGGTAAAGCAACTCACGTAGATTAGATAATTTGAGGGAAGAAAGGGATGGGAGTTATTGTGAGAGATATATGGGATATAGATAGAGATATTTTGGGGATGGATTAGTTGTCATTAGTAAGGATTGGATCATTTGTAATAGGAGATGAAAGTCATTTATAAGCTTATATATCTCATAATGTAAGTGTATCAAATTAATTGAGGATACTAGATAAATTATTGTTTAGAAAATAAGAATTCAAAGTATAATATTTTAGCATGAGTACATGTCTTTTGTGAAACTCTATTATTATTATGTGTGTTTAGTTTAAATATTCTAAACTAGATTTATAAACACCTTTATTCTTCTTTAATTTAATTGGAAAATAATAATTTGAGTATTTTATAATTGTGTAACATTCTTAGGCTGCTCACCCTTTTGTGTCATGTTCTACTTATGTGCAAAAGAGTTAGGTTGTGTGTCCTATGTGATTTAATTCTTATGATCTACACCAGATAAATAAGAGAACTTATGCTTCATCTTTGCTTTGGCTTGAACTTGGTATAATTATGGTATGCTTAACCCAATGTGTCAAAATTCAATAAATCCATATTTATGCCAATATAAGGTGATATTTCACTAATGTACTTAAATATCCTATCAATTTTTGTGTAGATGCACAATGTAGTCATGGAACTCATTTGTGTAATATTCAACTAGTTTTTTGTTATGGTAGCAAAACTACTAGAACTTGATTTATTCATCTTAATATTGCTTATGAGGGTATTAATAATCCTTCAAGGCATATAAAGGAATTCCAAGTTTCAATAGGCATGTCTTCTTATTTGCATTGAATGCTAAAAATTTACCACTAGTGGGACACTGAAATGAACATATTCAAAATAACAGAGGTGATCTTCCAAACATTTATAAAGTGATTTACTAATAATTATGCCTCGAGTTTTTAAATTTAAGCATCTAATGTTATGGCATTGATATATCCTTTGAATATTTGGATGTCAATATTGACTTATGCATTGAAAGGGTTTTCATCTAAAATAATAGATGCACATAATTCTGGAAGGAGTTATTTTTTTTCCAAAAAAAATCACTCATTCATGAAAATTTCTAGTGTATTTTTCCTTAATGGCATCCCAAATGAGTTTATGGACATCCGGGGATGTGTTAATGTTTCTATAGCCATCAACCATCTTCTTCTTACTATAACGTTCCTCTAGATACTCTGAAACATAACTGACTAATGGTAATTATTTATTGTGTTTCACTCACATGTTTATAGGCATATGAGATCTATTTATCTAATACCAATTATCCACACAATGGGGCTAAGGAATGGTGTGGTGGATAATTTCACACTTGGATAAAACATGTGAATTATAGAATGCATAAGAGATAAACATAAACCATATTAAATAGAAAAACACACTTAAATGTAAACTATTAATATGAAATAATGTAACTCCTACAAATGTGTATAGGATTTACTTATCTAAGAATGCTAGTTATTGTGATCAAAATTAAATTCTTCCTTGTTGATTTATCTATGGTGAATAAAAAAGTATGTAGAGCTATATATGTGTTTAAAATCTAAATATGCAAAGTAGGCTAACAATATCATAACTTGTTTATGTGTGTGTTATCTCATCTTTGTGCCCTTATGAGATAGATAATTAAATTATATATAATCATTATAAGAAGGGGTTATAACTGACCATGGTTATACAAGGGGTGACTTGTCCTTTAGTCAAGTGATAGTTAAACTTATTGCAAGTGTGCAGTTAGACTTCTAGGTGTGTGGTTTCATTGATAAATTCCATAACATGCCATAGATTTGGAGGAATCCAGGGTACATCTTGCATGGTAGGAGGAAAAAAACACATGGATGATACATGTGTACACATGCACACATAAACATATATGCCTATGTGTCATGTGACTTGGTGTTGTAATAACTCAAAAGGTACCACAAGATGAAATAATTCATACATGCATGTGACTCATTAATGTGCTACATCCAAATTTAAGGAGTGTGTGAGTATAAATAGAGTTATGCATAATAAGGAACGAATTATTGTGTCAAATCAAGGAGATAAAATCACCTTATACATGAGATTAAATATTCCATGCACATGGAGGATTTAAGGTCTGATCAAGGAGTCTATAAACACACACGAAAGCTACACATAGATTAGAAACCACTATCAACCATAATGGAAATTATGAAATTAGGATGTGAATATTTAAAGGCTTGTATAAATAATGGACCATTGTTTGAATAATTTATTATAATCTCATGGTCATAGAATGTAATAAAAGGAACCTCTTTCATGACCACACCTATGAAACCATCTAAGATACGAGATTTTGAAACCATTGATTGTTGTGTAATTGTTGACATGTCTTATTTTTTGTATCAAAATTTGGTAATGGATTATTAAATAGTTTGAAATGATAATTTGATGGAGAAATTGATTCATTCAATGTACTATTGTGTCCTTTTATATGAATAACATTACTATATTTTAGATATTTAATCGTATGTCTAAATAGAAAACACCTATTGTTAACATGACTTGAGGCTCTATGGTAATAAAAATATGCATTCACATTATAATGTTTAAATAAAGGTTGATATGTGTCCAACTCATGATATGAAAGTACAAAGGTCATATTGTATTCAAATAATTTATTTAAGGGATCAGTGACAAACTCACATAGCTGTGCAAAATTTATACACTCTTGAGAAGAAAGGAAAAATTTGTCAGGTGGTTGTGATGTTGTGTTCACTACATTTTTTACCTCATTCTTAGCTTGAAAATTAGGAGCATCATTAGCCTTAGCCTAGAATGTTAATCTACCTTTATATTTGGAGAAACTAAAGGAAGGGGCATTAATCCCATATTTAAGCATGTTGGTCTCTAAAAGTTTGATCTCATAGTTAAAAAACATATGAAAAAGCACATCAAAAGATGGATACATGTTAAACATCACTTTTTCTTTGTTATATTGACACATAATATTATATAAAATACTTTGTAACTTGATATAGATAACTAATTTTTACACAATGCTTAATATTACAACATTTTAAGTATGGTTATGTGAATATGTATCTTTAGTTTAAATTATGGTTTTATTACAACTTTTCCATGTGTTTTTTGCCTCTCCTTATTCTACGTGTGTTTTTGTGATGTTATATTTCTCTTTTTTCCCCATATATTATGTGTTTTATCTATTTCTAGAGACATCCTCTATTATTTTCTATCTTTTCTTCACCTAGTGTGTTGATTATATCCTCGACACAATCAACCCTCCATTGATTATGTCCCTCTTTTTTTTGTGGGCCCTTATTCCTCCTTTTGATGATTGGACCAGTGATTGTCATTTTTTATTCTTTTCCTTTGTGGCCTTATGCATCAATAGGTTCTTAATTAAAACTTAAGAAATTTACATATATAAAGTCTTCTAAATAATTTCAATGGCATCCAGCCAATAAATGAGGCATTCCACAAGTCTTAGGTGCATTATAAATACTTAAATTATCCTCTTCAAGACTTGAATTCTTTCAAAGGATTTATAATTCTACATGATTTTTACAAAATAATACTTAATAAAATGTTCATGTTGTTGTATTTATTTATTTAGGGAAACAAGGTGAAGTTGTATCTCTCAATTGGGATAGGATACACTCATGGTACACAATAACTACATTGGATTTTATTCCATACATGTGGCATATGTAACTCCAACTCCTTGAGTTTTCCAAATAAAAATAACTTTCACATTTTTGTCCTCTTAAGCTATAAAGGGGAATTATGTCAAATTCAAAGGATAAGAAAATCATATAATAATTCCCATTAATTATGTGAAGTAAAGCAATAACCCTACTCATATACCTCTATTGAAGTGATCTATAAAGTAAAAAAATACTAAAAATGCATGGAGGGTAAAATTAGAGGTACAAGACATAATTGACATAAAAAATTGGTCACTTTTTGATCCTGACCTCGACATAATTAGTACTCTATTTATTTTTACCTTCTATTAGATCGCAATCAAATATCAATTTTTTTGCTAGCCTAAATAACTTTATTCTAATTCCATAGTCAGTTACAGTCATCAATTGTCTTTGATTTGGTCTTTTTCTATCTCTTTCCATTTCTATTGCTTGTTTACTTATTTATTGGTACTTTCTAATTATTTGAGGCATAGTTCATGTCTGAATGTTGTTTAATGTTGCATTATCATAGATGTACATTGTGCCTTTGTTTTATCTTTTTGTGCATCATGTAATCAACCCTAAACCATAAATAGTTAAAGCATTTTTGAGAACTTGGTCTCTATGATCATCCAAGCTAGTGTTTACAACCCTTTTTTCCTTAGGGTCTAAGTTTTTTGTTTTTTTGAGTTTTAGATTTTATTATGGTTTGCAAAAAAATCTCTTTATTTGTGCCTTATCGCTAGGCTTCCCTTTACTTGGATTTTGCCATATTTACTTATCTTTGGTCCTCTTACTCTTGGTTATAAAATTGTATTGTAATAATGAACATTATTGAACCATGTCTGAGGAAAAATTTAAATCCAAATAAACCTTCCACTGTGTTGCAATAAATGTGTATGAAACTTTGGCTATCACACTAAAGATTAGTAGGATAAGTCTATGAAAATTTCAACTCAGTTAGAAATTAGTGAATCCATAGAGTCTCTTGATTGGCTAGAATAATACCCTAATAATCTACATTTGTTGGTCATAATTAATAGCTAATTATTTCTTGAAATATGAAGAAATTGGAATTGAATCAAGGTGATAGAAAAATTCATAGGTGGGCCTCTAATAATCAATGTCATTGACCCAATCTGAGTCAATGAAGCCCAAAATTTGAGAAGAAACCCTTGATTTGTATTATATATCATAGTGAAAAGTGCTTATAATGTACTTTAGAATACACTTGGTTGACTTTTAGTGACTCTCTTGAGGACCTTGGGACAACCAACAAATAAGGACATCAAAAAAAGAAAAATTAGTGTGACTATGTGTCAGGTAAAAAATACTATCCACAAACTTTTGATATAAATTAGCATCAATTATGGGGGAAGTGCAACTAGTAGAAAATGTAATCCTTCATTGAAAATATGTGGGGGAAGGATTGTAATCATGCATACCAAAGAAAATATGCAAGGGAAGGATTGCAATCATGCATACCAAAGCAATGAATAAACTCATAAGCATAATTTTATTGAAAAATATAGATCATTAAATATTGAATGATCTATATCCCAAGAAATTAGTTTGCAAGTCCCAAGTTTGTCATGTCAAACTGATCGATCAAATGGTGTTATAAATATTAAATCATGGAAGGGGGACTACTTGTAAGGATAAAGTCATAAACATAGAGGACAACTATCAAAAGGTCATCCCTATCCCTCTATATGTAGACAATATATTTCTGAATGGAAACATGTGAAATTAGAAGAAATAAAAAAAGATGTCCATCTTGTCATCCCAAGCTCTAGGAGCTTACTTGAGACCATAGAGTGAATGTGAAACCTATAGATAAGGGAATAATCCTATGTAGATACCATGTTCATCCATATGCATTTTATCATGAATATTACCATGTATAAAGTCATCTTCACATCCATATGATGAAATTACCATCCCTATAACGAAACTATAGAAAACACAAGGCAAATAAATTCCATCCTAGAAAATAGAGAAAAGGTTTTAAAGTAATCAATCCTTTTAACTTGTGAAAAACCATTATCCACAAGATGTGCCTTGTACTTTTTAATAAAACCATAAGCTATATATTTGGTCTTATAGACCCACTTAGAGTGAACCAATTTTATTCCCTTTGAAGAGGAAACAAATCCCAAACATCATTCTTCTTTAAGGAATAATACTTCTATGTCATCACTATATCCTACTCTGATATACCTACTAAATTTGAAAACATATGTGGATCTTATTAAATATCATGTGAGTGTCTATATGATTCCTTGCAATAAATGGACTCCTGCCTAGGAGTGTGAACCCACATGGGAAAATACTATGTATAAAAATATGCTGGTGCAAGATAAACAACAACGTCAACATCATTATCAATTAGTAAATAATCCTTAAGATATGGATAATAAATAGGAGTGAGAGAAGATTTAAAATTAATATACATTAGGGAAAAGTGATCATCAATCTTGAAACCACATTGAAACTGAACATCAAGAGTGGTTGGGTCAAATAATAGATAATATTTCACATCCTCATATTAGCCAACAAAATGTGTGGTTAATTCTTATTATCTATGGATTCTAACTTATCACCAAGAATAAATTCCCAAGCCTCACTATAAAATACTCATAATAAAGAAACATCAAGCTTGACATGGAACCAAGCCTCCTCAAGAGTTACATTTTACATTAATTTTTGGGGCATGTAGTTTTGAATGTAGTTGGCACAATTGACTATCTCAGCGAAATACTGAAATGTCATGTTCTTAGAGTATATCATACAATTATCCATTTCTCTTAATGTATTCTTATTCTTCTCAAATATGCCTTTGTTTTAGGGGTGTAGGACACTATTTATTGATGTCGAATACCATGCTTAGTAGTGTCAAAATGCCTTATTGACATTCTCCCCCTTATCCATGCATATTTTATTAATATAAAATGAAGAGTATATTTAAAAAATTACTTTGAAGGACTTAAAATCTATCAAATATCTCATTCTTTTACTTTATAAAGTAAACCCATGAATATTATGAGAAGTCATCTATGAAAGTGAGTACTTAATTAGACCATAAAAAGTAATGAGTGGGAAATTATATGTGGTCTGTAATGAATTTAATTTAACAATAAAGTAGAATAACATAAATAGATCCAAATTGATTGAAATATATCAGATATATGATAATAGACAAGCCTCTTTGAGGGGGCAATCACCACAAGCTTCAATAAGAGAAGAATTCATAATATGATGACAAACAATTACCCACTACCTCCTATATATAGTCTATCTAGGCCATGGTTACTCCATAGGCCAACCTACTAACCAAATGAATACATAGAGAAATGTGATATAGCATCAAAGAGGGATAATTAAGCCACAAGTCGGCTATTCCTATCCTATTACATGCAATAGGTTAGGGGTTTATCATGCCCTTCCCCTTCAAACCAACGTTGTCCTCAATGTTGAACAACTATAGATGTTGTTGCAAAAAATCTTCACCTTCCCAAGTTGTATCTTCACTGCTCAGGTTCTTCCACTTGATCAGATATTCCCTAATCTCTCTAGTTCTCAACCTCTGTACATGTTTGGAGGATCTTCTATGGTTCCAAAATGACTCGTCCTTCTTCATCTAGTTATGGGAGCTCTATCTAGGCTAAATTTTTTTGTCTAATGACCTTCTTCAAATAGGAAACATGAAATACTGGGTGTATGTGAGATGAATGAGGTAACTTGAGCTTGTAAGCCACACTTCCAATTTTTTTTAGAACTTGATAAGGGCCATAATACTTAGGAGCAAGTTTTTTGTCCTTTTTATATTGTTTCAAGGACATCTACTTGTAAGGCTGCAAACATATAAATACCCAGTCACCCACCTCAAAATTTTGCTGATTATGGTGTTGATTTGCTTGTTGGTTCATCCTATTTTGTGTCAAGGCCAAATTTTCTTACAAACTAGCCAAAACCTCTTGTTGATGTTGAATGTGCTCCTCCACATCTAGAACCTTGGTTTGCACCTTTAATGAAGAAGTGATGGAAGGTGGATGGTAACCATATAGTGTTAGAAATGGAGACATTTTAGAAGAGGTATGGAAAGATGTGTTATACCACCATTCTGTAAGTGGTATCCATTTAACCCATTATTCCTATTTATCTGATACAAAACAATGGAGATACCCCTCTAAACATTTGTTAAACACTTCTATTTTTCCATCAGATTGGGGGTGGTAAGATGAGTTAGGAGCTAGCTGAGTACCCAAACAAGAAAATAGTTTAGTCCAAAAATTAATAATGAAAATAGGATCACGATCACTTACAATTATTTTTGGGGTTCCATGTAATTTAAGAAATGCCTCCATAAAAATAGCTGCTATCATACTTGCTAAATATGGGTGTGAGAGAGCACAAAAATGGGCATATTTTGTAAGCCTATCCATAATGATCAAGATAAAATTCTTACCTTTAGAACCAAACAACCCTATGATGAAATCCATGGAAACCTCCTCCCATCTTTGACTAGGAATTGCTAACGGTTGTAACAGACCCGAGGTCTTAACTATCTCACCTTTATTCTATTGGCATATCAAGAATTCTGCCATAAACTTTTGTACATCTCCCTTGATTCCTTCCCAAAATAATTATTTCTTAATTTTGTGATAAGTTTTCAAGAACCCTGGGTGTCCCCCAATTGGAGATGCATGTAACTCTACAAGAATCTTATGCTTAAGCTCTGAATCTTTGCACAAGTATAACCTACCCTTAGACCATAAGACATTACCTTTCTATTCAAATTTTTTAGAGGCTAAAGTACCTTGATAGAGATTCTAAATCAAAACCTGTGTATCCTTGTCTTGCTCCCATTCTAACTTAGCTTCATCCACCCAATCTGCTTGCAACATAGACATTGCACAAAGTAATGCTTCTATGGATGTATCCCATCTGGATAGTGCATTTGCTACTACATTATCTTTACCCTTCTTGTAGATGATTTCAAAATCATAACCCAACATTTTGGTTACCCACTTTTGTTGTTCCTCAGATGATAATCTTTGCTCCAAAAAGTATTTGAGACTATCATGATCCATTTTCACCTTAAAGTGTCTACCCATCAGATAAGGCCTCTATTGTTTAAATGCATGAAGAATAGCCATCATTTCTTTCTCATAAATAGGTTTTTATAGATTATTACCTTTGAATTGATGAATCTCAAATGTAATGAGTCTTCCTTCCTACATTATTACTGCTTCCAACCCAGATCCAAAAGCATCACATTCAATAGTGAATGTCTTTGAGAAGTCAGGATGTAGAGATGCCTATGTGGGTTGAACTTCTATGGAACATAATCATGCAATAATTCCCTCTACCCCCTTTTTTAGAATCTTGGTCATTTGATGTGAACTAATCAATTATGGAGATTTTGCCTATAATCCACATAGTTCAATTTTCCTACCTTCAAAATGAAATCACATGAATAGTTCCTAGAAGTTCATCTCAATGGTACCCAAGGTTGTGAGCCATTGGACTCTCAAAACAATGTCTGTGCTACCCATAGGAATAGAAAACATAGGGGAATCAAGATTGTACTCACCCATAACAAGCTTAATACTATGGCATTTGTTTGAAATTTTTTTTATGCCACCATCTACAATCATGACCTAAAATTTTGGTGCTGGGTAGATGAAATAGTTCAATCAAGTGGCCAACTTATGGTTAATGAAGTTATGTGTGCTCCCTGAATCAATCAACACTGTCACCTTCTATTTCTTGAGAAAACCCACAACCTCAAGAGTTTTTGAAGTGATAATACCTACAAGTGCATGACAAGAGATTGTAGGTTGGGAATCTTCAGGTACCTCCTCTATTTCTTCCTCATCATCATTGGAGGCATCATCTTCTTCTTCATCTTCATTAGATCCCTCAATGTAGAATAACTTCTTCTCAGCACATCTATGTCCTTTGCTCCACTTGCTATCATAACTAAAACATAATCCTTTTATATAGTTCTCTTCAATTTGTTGAGGGGTCAATCTAGTAGGTGGAGGAAATGTTGGTGTCGATATGCTATGATCTTTGAAGTGAGTGAATGGCTGCTTCTTGTTGGCTATGAATTTTTTCTTAGCTTTGCATGCCATGATAATTGAATCAGAAATCTTAAGTGGATTAAGCATGTGTACCTCATGTTGAATGTGGTCCTTGAGTCCACCCAAAAATAGTTCATTCAAGTTCTCCTCAAAAATTGTCTCCACACGTAAAGATAGGGTCTAAAAATGATTAAAATAATATTTGATGGAACCAGTCTATCAAAATTTTTATAGCTAGCTAAATTAATTCTCTGTCACACTATTGCCATAGCATAATTATATCTCCTCTATAAAAATAGACCAGGTGACACTGAGAGTCATCTTTTTCTTTTGAGCACATAACCATCGATACCAAATGAATTGATTAGGTTCAAGATACAAGGATGCCATGGTAACCTTCTATCCACCTAGGATCTAATGTAGATCAAAAAAATTCTCCATTTGGTTTATCTAATTGAGTGGAACTTTTCCATCAAATTTGTGCATATCCACCTTTGGTAACAGGTTCCTCTATGGCAATGTAGTTGGATTTGAAGTAGACTGGTTGGGAGAACCACCCTGGTGGGGTTGTGAAATAGTGATAGCTGGATGATTTGATTGATTATTTTTCAAATTCATCATGATATCTACCAAAATATCTTGTATGGATTTCATATTAGATTGTATGCCTTGCACCTCACTTTGAATGCCTTGCACACTATAGTCAAGCTGGCTCACTTTGTGATCTATGTCAGAGAACCCTGGTACAAAGGATCTAGTACATCCCCCTTATGTCTCCATCTCTTCCTTTTTTGGAGTTTTACCTAGAGTTTTAGCACCCTTTCCTCAGACTTGAGTTTGTGGACTTACCATAAAAGGGATTTACGATGTCGACCCTGATTGACACTTTTGACCCAAATTTGACCAAGTGATTTTGGACTTATGTTAGCCTCAAATCAAAACATACAAAGAACATACCCTAGCCAAATTTTTATAAGCTTTCCAAAAATGTAAATAACTTAGAAAAATTCTTTGAATTGCATACTATAGAGCAATTTTATGAAAAAACCTAAAATGGTGATAACTTTTGTAAAATAGATCCAAATTATCTAAAATTTTATGGAAGCTTAATTTAATGATTTCAAACCTCCAGTAAAAAAATTTAGAGAAATTTGCAAATTATTTTTAGATATATCCAAATTTAAAAAATTAGGGTTTCACCCACAAGATTGCCCAAATCGTAGCTCTGATACCAATTGTAATGAATTTACTTCAACAATAAAGTAGAATAGCAGAAATAGATCCAAAATGACTAAAATATATCATAATATATGATAATAGACAAGCCACTTCGAGGGGGAAACTTCCACAAGCTTTAATAAGAGTAGAATTCACAAAATAGTGATAAACAATTACCCACTACCTCCTATATATAGTCTATCTAGGCCATGGTTACTCCATAGGCCAACCTACTAACCAAATAAATGCATAGAGAAATGTGATATAGCATCAAAGAGGTATAAGTAAGCCACAAGTTGGATATTCCTATACTAATACTTGCGATAGGTTAGGGGCGTAGCATGGTCAATATGTACCAGATTAAAGGGAGCCTTAGCTTGTGAAGCCTTTCCTTTGGGAAAATTAACTTGATGTAATTTTCCAAGAACACAACCTAGATAAAACACCATTGATACAAGACACCTTAAGAAGGCCAAACATCAAGTCTTATGAACTCAATTATTGTCAATACCTATAATTTAAGTACCCAAGTTATTCATGCTATAGCTTTCTCAAAGAATTAGTATGAGAAATGAGGGATGATCTTGAAGAATACTCAAATACATTAAAAAGATATAAATATGAGACATTATCAAGAACACCTGAAGCAATCAAAACCTTAAGATTATAAACTTATCTGATCACAACATCATGATGATAAAATTTTACAATCTTACCATCACCATACTAAAAAATATAAAATATGGAAAGAAGATTATTATAAATCTCAGGAGCTAGGAACAAATCATTGATACACCCATCTTGCAACTCAATAGTGCATGAACCCAAAACATCTATTTGTGAATAATCCCTAACTAAAATATATGAAGTGTTATTATTAGTAAGATAAGTGATAAGTTATTGTGAATGTGTCATATAATGTGAAGAACCTGAATCTTGTATCCAAATATCTAAAGATGCATTCAATGCTCAAGTGAAAAGTGCTTTCCATTTGCCTTATAAGAAAAAGGAGAAGAATAAGAGATAATAATCTTATTTTGTTTAGTTGCTACCTCCAAGGATTCCATTCTTCCAATAGTTGGAATTTGAATGAAATTTATTTTCATAAAAGGTACAAGGCTCACTATACTTCTTAGAATTAAAGGAAGACTCATATGACTTAGAAGAAGTAGGCTTAATAGATTTAGGAGTGGTATTTGAGGAAGACCGAGTTGATTATAGTTTATCATTGGGATTATAATTTTTATTTAGATTATATTTACTTTTAGGTAAATTGACTCTAATTCTTTGAAATGAGGGATGACATCAACTTTTATAAGGTTAGAATGTTCCCTAGTGAGATGTTCAAAAAATATCTCAAAAGAAAGCATCTTAAATTAATCACTTAATTCATCCATGGTAGAATAAAAAGTAGAGGAAAATATTTGAAATGGGCATATTAACTTTGACATAGTAATAATATACACTCTTCATTCTTTTTTTCTTACTATAGGATTTTAGTTGTGAGAGAATTGACTTAAATTTGAAAAAAAAAACATCCTTAATGGAAGGAAAGTAATTAAAAACAAGGGAATAAAATTATAATCCTATCTATAATTATTCAAATTCATTGATATTACCAATTAATCATTTAAAATTATCCCATTCCTTTTTTGTGTGTCACCTCTATGATATGAACCAAAAAATTATTTGAAACATGCATGCCAATGAGACCTATTCATTAATCTAGTCTGTTGGCATAATGTTTTTTTCATATTACTTTATAAAGACTGGTGGCTTATTTTTTAACATCACCCACAACCATTTAGATTTTAATGATTTTTTCATTTTTTATTGCTAGGCATGGTGATATAGACACTAAAATCTATAAATAAAACTTTATAATTTCAATTTTGACTTATTTTTACCCTACATGACTTGTGCATACATACATGACTCTCATTCACTATTCTCTCACATCCACATGCTTTTTATGAGTCTAACCTTTCCAATTTTCTCTCAATCACCTAAAATAAATCCCATGGTATATTTTAAACTAATTATTTATCTTACTCAAACATCTCTAGATCAGTGAATTAATGTTCCTATCTCTTGGATAGTAACATTAGACTCAAAAAATATTGTCTAATGGTAATGTATGATTCTGATGGTTTTTTACTACACCTAGTAATGGTCAAATTTCAAATTTAAATCATTTATATGAGATTCATGTATTATTTTCATGTTGGTGGCATTCAAAAGTACCCAAAGAGTGTCATATAAATAAAATATATGCATAAGCCTATTAAATATCTAGCACTCATCAAATATACATCTATACACACTTACACATTCAAGAGGCTTACCTATTATTACCAATATACCAATAAATCACTAGGGTCAGGTCATATCTAATTATAAATTGCTTAAGAGCCTATCCAAAGTTGTCATTTTCCAAGTATATGGAGATAGTTTACAAGTTACATCCATTGAATGAGAACCATTGCATATATTCACCTAATAGGGAAAACTATATGTGGTTTGACTTCTCTCTTCAGATTATTAGATATGTAGGTAATGTTTAATCATTAAACCAAGAGTGGTTGGGGTCAACTCAACCCACCTTTATTTCCCTTTTGTATGATTAATTATTAAATTACAAGTGTACTTAGGGTTTCAAGTGAAGGAGATAAATTTATATGAGTCACATAAATAATGAGGCCTTAGGATTTCACATAAAACTTAAATAAAAATAGACACACATACCTATTAAAAAATAGAGAGGCAAAATCCATAGAGAGAACCATTAGTTTGGGATTATAACATTTGATGATATTGAATTGAGGTTGATGATACCATCTGGGTGTATATAGAGGCTAATATCATGATATGAACAACTTTTATCCTAGTTTGCCATCTTTATTATCACCTTTATATAGTCGTAGTACTTCATAGAGAAGTTAACCACTAATTATCTTATCCTTATATTGTAATTTTTATATTTATTAAGCTAGAGTGTTGAATCAATTTCAAGCCTTTACATTTAGATTTATATTTTACCATATATCTTGTACTCTGAATTCATTTACAACAATTCTATCTAATTGAGGATTAATAGACCACATTAATCCCAAAATAGATAAAACATATTGGTGAACCCAAATATTTTCTTGAGCCTATTTAAACCCTAGGTTCTGTTAGGGTTACTTCTTCCCTTTTAGTGTTTCTTATTTCTACATATAAATATAATTTTTGATTTTGATCTATGATTTTCCCTAATACAAAAATTATACATGGATATAATGAATGCACGTAGTTTCTAGTTTTTTACTCATGCTACAATTGTTTTTGCTTCCATTTTATATGAAAAATATGTAACCACAATGTATTTCCATGGATCAAATATTTTTACACTATTAAGGTGGAAATAAATAATGAAGAATCTTAAACCTTTCATGATTCATGTTCTTGTAACATCCAATTTGATTTACTTATTGACAATACTAAGTGCCAAAAGGCATGCATGATTCTTTTGTTTGTGCTTCCATTCATCCTCTTCATGGAGCTCATTTGATTGTTGAATCTGATATTTCTCATGCAACCAAAACCATGGATGCTAATAAAATAAATGAATACATAGAATTTCTTGATATATTCAATGATATTGATGAAACAAAATTAACTCGAATTCTTGATACGAACCCATAAATGCATGATGCATTTTTATATTTCACAAGATATGAACATAATTTTTTCCTAAGGCTAGCTCATATTAGGAGAAATGTGACCATTTTAATGTTATTAATCAACCTTTTGTAAGTACCATTTCTACCATGGGTGTTTAGAGAACTACCATTGATACTATGCCTACATATACACCCTTGGTTACATAGGTATTTTCAACCTAGTGTGTGGGGGAAACACAAGGGTTATCTTATATTACCTTGTCTACTACTATGCAACCAACCTATTCCAATCTTATAATGACTATGCATGTTACATCATCAACCTTGTCTAATGCATGATCCCTTATACATACTATTTTAACTTTATAAGCTAAGGTTTTATAGTTAGAGCAAGGTGCCTCTAGATTTAGTCATTAAAAATATTCACAATCCATTAACCCTATATATTTAATTTACCCTTTACCTATTGTTTTTTTACTCATAATCTTCCATTGTATGATATTAAAGATGATCTAGAGAAACACCTCATGTCCTTCCATGTAACATGCTTGGATTATGCATCTAATAAAAAATCATTGAAAAATATATTTCCATGCAGTCTTGAGGATTATGCACTCCAATGGTTTTATGATCTCCCATCCCAATAAATAATGAAATTCAATCCTTAGGTAGATCAATTTTTAACACATTATTCCATTAACATTAGTGAAAATAACTCTTATGCTCAAATTTCTAGCTGAACAAGGATCTAATGAGCCGTTTAGTGATTATGTATTATGATATAAGACCATGTTATCCAAAGGCTAAAACCTATGGATTATAATGAGCTCCAAGACATCTTCAATCAAAGTTTAATAGCACCACTCCATGAGTCTTTTATTATTAGTAAATTCAAGTCCTTTGATGAGATGAGATATGCTATATAGTTAGAGATCGAGAAGTAAAGCTCACAACTTTGAAAAAACTTATATACATGCTTAATGCTACAAATAATTCAAATTAAAAAGTTTTAAATCTTAAATCAAATGATACTAATAATAAATCCAAAACTATAGTTAACACAATATCATAACTTATAAATTGGCTTCTCTTATCCACCCCACAAAATAGGTAGTTTTCACCATTACCTCAACCTATTCATATGCTATTATATAAGTTTCTTATGTTAGGATGTGAAGTCACTATTCAAAAATACTATTCATGGCCACTATTCATGTGATGAGGGGGTAGTTACTATTCATATTGGTGGTGACTATGTTGATGATGTGGTAGTGATTATACCTATGAGGTGGATCTTAGGTGATGTGACATGGCCCACATGGTTTATTTCATTATTGGAAAGGTAGGAGAGATAAATGGGGTGCATTTCTCCACTAGGAACATGTGTTTCCTTTTGCTTTTTCATGTGAGGAAGATGTGGGGTACATTCTTGAGTGGAGTAAGTGGGTATGTGGGGCACAATTATATGGAGGCTCCACTATCTTATTGCTTGGCTAAAGATAAGAGATGATTAAGATCTTTTATCTTTATTGGTTAAATAGAGGATAAAAGGCAAATTATTTCATGGAGGTGGTGATGCTTTTGTCTAAAGTATTCCCACTATGTTCTGGACTATGCATAAGAGGTAGACATTATTCATATTAACCACTTACGCATACACATGGGAGTATGGCACAATTTATTGTCTCTCCTCTTTACCATCCATTATTCTCTTCTCTCCTTATATTCTATATATTTATGATACTCCATCTTTGTATTGGTAATCTTGAAGAGTAAGTGTAAGCTTGGTAGAAAGAGTGCAAGTGTATGAAGCTTATTAGAGTGTGTAAAATCTTGTAATTAGTTTATTGAGAAGATTTACATAGATTGAATGCTTGTGTGAAAACATTTCAAGAGAGGAGTGTATTGAGAGGAATATTTGTGTAGAGGTTGTTGATTCAAAAATTAATAAAAATACTACAACTACCATTTGATCATGGTTTTTCCTTGCACTTAACAACGTTTCCATGTTATCTACTTGTGTAATGTTATCTTCTTTGTCATTAATTTTTTAGCTTGTTCTTTTTGAATTTAATTTCTTGCATAGTAGGATATTATTTCCTAACATGTGGTATTAGAGTCTGGCTCTTGGTAAAATTCTTGTGTAGTGTTTTCTATTGAGCTAGGGAACTTTGTGCAAGTGGGAGCTACTACAATGACAACAGGAGTAACCATATTTGAAGTAGATAAGTTTGATGGCATAAATTTCTCCCTATGGAAGCTGAAGGTAGAGGATCTCTTGGTGCAAAATGACCAAAATCTATCCTTGATATTTCTTGCAATCAAACCCAATAGTGTGATATATGAAGATTGGAACAAGATGGATAGAAAGGTAGTTTCTACCATCCATATATATTTTAAAATTCCTATGTGATTTTAATGTTGTCAAGGAGAATACCATAGAAGAGTTATGGGAGAAGTTGAACAACTTATACGAGATGAAGTTAGCTACAAACAAAGTATTCTTGAAGAAGTAGTTGTATAGTTTGAGGATGAAGGAGAGTTCATCCATTGCCACTCATTTAAATGAGTTCAACACTATTTTGAGTAAGTTATTCTCCATCAATGTGAAGATGGAGGATTAAGATAAGGCAATCACCTTGTTGTGCTCACTACAAGATAGCTAGGATCATGTGGGATGAACATCAATAATTCATCATCAACAACTCTTAAGTTTGATGATGGGGTCTCAACATTTCTTGGAGAGGAGATGAGAAGAATGTCTTCTAGTGTATCCTCAAATAATGAAGCTTTAGATACAGGAGGAAGATGCAGTGAGAAGAGCACACAAGGGAGATCACCGTCTAGATCACATTCTAGAGGACCCAAGTGGAAAACCAGGTGCTAGCACTATGGAAACCCTAGACACTTGCAAAAGGATTTTTGGCATTTGAAGAATGAGAAAGATGAAAATTACAATCCACCTTCATTCAAGGCAATCATAACATATTTAGAGGAAGTGACATCACATGAGGCTTTTTTCCTTATTAGTAGTAGATCAAGTGATAATGCTTGGGTGTTGGACTCAAGAACATATTTTCACATGTCTCTACATAGAGATTGGTTTGTGGGTTACCATCTAGAGTCTGTCTATATGGGTGATGATCATCCATTAAATATTGTGAGAAAAGGGGATATAAGGATCATGCTTCATGATGGAATAATCAGAATGTTGAAGGATATGTGTCATGTTCCTATCTTAAAGAAGAATCTAATATCCATCAAGAGGATGGATGAGCTAGGGTATTCATGTACCTTTGGGAATTGCAAATTCAAAATTTCCAAAGGATCCCTAGTGGTGGAAAAAGGATAATCATATGGATCCTTGTAACGACTGTGTGAAGATTCAAAAACATTAGAGATTGCTCAAGGTGATGTGATGCTAGCTGGAAGTAATCCCTAGAAAAGGGTGAAGTCTAAAGCACAAATTTATGTTCAAACTTAATTTTGAAATCAAGAAAGTGTAGTTCTCAACAAAAAAGAAGAAGGGGTTTATGATGTGTTTTCCTACTAACCACATATTGTTAGTTGAGATGTTGTAGATGATAGAAAATATATGCAAAAGAGGAGGTACAATAGACACCTAACATTATACCTATTTGAAGTAGTGGAAAGAGAAAATGAAGAAGACAAAGTGACACCTATTGTTCTTGAAAGGAAAAGGATGTGTGTTTAGACATGTGGTAGAGAATGATGTATTTGGATGCATTTTTAAGGCTCAAAAACTTGGTAGGTGCATTGATTCACCAAGTAGCATGATGAGTTCCCTGGAGATGTAATTGGTCTACTTGTACCATGTTTGGGCACAATTGATAGCTAGAAGCTATGAGGACAAGTATGGTATTGACTTATATGTCATCTTCTTTCTTAAATACTATCAAAATTACTATGTGCAATGATTGCTATTCGACATTGAAGTAGATTGATTCCTACATGGTGATCTCTTTAGAAGAGATAGAGTAACTAGAGGGATATAAGGATGAGGTAAAGAGTTGATGGATTTAGATTGAATACTATATGAGTTGAAACATACATGTGGATGGGAGTGTATATATACCTTCATGGAAATACAAAGTGTTTAGTAGAGGTTGTTGCTATATGTGTTGATGACATGTTGGAAGCAGACCCCAACATGATCACTGGTGTGATGGCTCAATGAAAAGGATGCAATGAAAGTGATATGAGGAACAAACCAAGGATGGGGATACATAAGGATGGGAAAGTAAGGAAGTACCCTACTTTTTGTAGTGACAGTTGTCTTCCTAGAAACATGCTATAATGGAAGATAAGACATGGTTTTTAATCTTATGTATTGGATTCATTAGAAGTAGGAAGCCTCATGATGCCATGGTGAGCACTAGACTGAATACTTCTAAGTAGTGGGAGTAGTGTGTAGTTCATGGTATAATCCTAATAGGAGGATTGGTCTGTGTGTGTGGAGAAGTGAATAATCACTTTAGGTGTTTTAATATGTTATGAAGGAATATATGTTGATAAATCCAGACAGGATAAAGAAGTTTTAGTAGTGCAATAAAACTTATACTTGGTTTATGTCTAGGCAGCAAAGGGCATGGTTGGCAACTAGATGAAAGAATATGTAGGAATGGAAAAGCATGTGTATATTGACTTCAAGTGGGAAAATGTTAGGATGTAAAGTCATTATTCACAAACACTATTCATAGGGCACTATTCATTTCCACTATTCATATGATGAGGTGGTAGTTATTATTCACAATGGTGAGGTGGTGGTGATTGTGCTAATGAGGTGGTAGTGACTATACCTATGAGGTGGATCCTAGGTGATGTGGCATGGACCATAAGGTATATTTCATTGTTGGAAAGGTATGAGAGAGAAATGTGGCACATTTCTCCACTAGGCACGTGTTGCCTTTTACTTTTTCATGTGGGGAGCATGTGAAGTGGAGTTCTTGAGTGGAATAAGTAAGTGGGTATGTGGGGTGCAATTCTATGGAGGCTAAACTATCTCAGCGTCTAGACAAAGATAAGAGGTGATTAAGCATATTGTGTCTTTAGTGGATAAGTGGAGGATAAAATGTATATTATCACATGGAGGTGGTGATGATTTTGTCTAAAGTATTCTCATTATGTTTTGGATTATGCACAAGTGGTAAATATTGTGCATAGTGACCACTTATAAATCCACATGGGATTATGGCACAATTTATTCTCTTTCCTCTTTACCATACATTATCATCTTCTCTCTTTGTATTCTATATATGTATGATACTCCCTCTTTGTATTGGTAAGCTTGAAGAGCAAGTGTAAGCTTGGTAGAAATAATGCAATTGTATGAAGCTTGTGAGAGTGTGTAGAAACTTATAATTAGTTTTTTGAGAAGATTTGCATATCTTGAATGCTTGTGTGAAAGCATTTTAAGAGAGGAGTGTGTTGAAAGGAAGCTTTGTGGAGAGGTTGTTGATTCAAAATTTAATAACAAGACTACAACCGCAATTTTCTCATAGTTTTTCCTTACACTTAGCAAGGTTTCCACGTTATCTACTTGTGTAATGTTATCTTCTTTATAATTGATTTTTTAGCTTGTTCTTTTCACATTTAATTTCTTTCACAGTAGGATATAATTTCCTAATATATTGAATGCAACCTCATATCTCTCCCTCACCCATTAGATGTTGATAATAACTGACCATTACCAAATGTATATTACAATAATGCCTATTGTGACTATCACAAATGTACTAAATTTTTTACAAATTGATGCTACAAGCAAAGACATAAGATGTAATATCTCATTGATGATAATGTTATTGATCTTAGCATACCCCTAGAGGATTCAATCCAAAACCTAATGAAAATGATAAGTTACTTATATTTTCTCAAATCACAAGGTATAAAAAACCAAGGATACTTTTTAAGTGCTTTAAATATACAATGCAAACCCACCTCCTTCTACATATGATCACCCCTTAGATAATATTATTTTACAAAGACGTGTCGAAACACAAATACCTATGATTACATGTTATGATAGTGATATTGTGGATGATGATTTTGATTTCAATTCTCTATTTGTATGAGCTTAAGTGGATTCAAAACTCATTAATAATGTCAATATAAACAATGGTTCAAGTGAGAATGCTTGTACAATAAAACTTTTACATTCTCTTGGATACACACATGAAGATTTGATAGGAACAAAAACTATAGTTAAGGGCTTTTATGGACAAAGAATGAATCCATTGGGACACATTATGATACCTATTATGGTAGGCCTTACATTAATTTCTACTCTATTTCTAATTTTACGAGGTACACAAGTTTTCAATATGTTATTGGGATGCCCTTTGGTACACAAGCTCTATGTAGTACCATCACTAGTGAACTAACATGATAATTATATACATTATAACAGGGTGGTGATAGTTACAATATTCCATATGAGTACCTTCTTCATAGTAATTTCATCTTTCACCCCCACCACAACCACAATTTGTTATTACCCCTATCTAACATTATTCTCTAGATATAGTTGTTACACCTATTTAGGATTTTTTATAGAGGTTATTACCCCACATATCATGACTCATCATGCATATTCAATTATACAACTTACAAAGATTCATTATATTCAAACCATTTAGAGGAGATTAGTTGAATTTCCTAGGTGGATAGTATTATAATGCGCATCAAATCATAGGGTCATGTAGGAATCATGGCAACTAGTATTCACTTCATGTCCTAAAAAATAGTCGATGATACTTTAGCATGGTCCATAGAAAACATGGGTAAATTTTTTTCCTATGATACAATATTTTTAACCATATATGTAACATCTTTGAGTTACACATCATACATGACACTATGAGTGATGATGATGATAGTTATAATACAACACAATATCACTTTTTAGATTATGATTAACATTTGCATGTAACTCCATGTCACACCAAGTTTTAAAATAATGTGACCCTTCTCATGTTTGATATTGGTTCCCCCAATAACCATCCCTTAGATTGGTTAATTTTTAGCATCTCCCTTGATCTTGAATTCTAAAAATACAAAAAACAAGAATTAAGTACTAAGCATGACATGATTTCTAGTTTATATCATCTACATATGTTATTACATATTATTTTATATACGCATATGCTTTTCATGGTATATGTTTTGTCCTATTTTTAATAAAATAGTATGTTTTATTTGTTTAATAGGTGTAAAACTAGATAGATATCAAAATGTTAAATATGTTTAGTAATTAACCATTTTGATTTTTATAGTTAATAAATATGGAAAACTATTATTTTTTGAAAACACTAAGAATAAATATACTTAGTTCAAACTGAGATTTTTGTTAACTATTTTAGATATCTAACTGTGTAAATCAATAAAATATATAACTATGCATGCTCAAGATCAAGGACAAATGTTGAATGGCTTATGGATAGGACCACTGCAGGAGGACATGAGCATAAGTTGCTCATGCCAACTGACTGTGAAATTATCCTAGTTGCCTATAATTAATGAATTATGAGAAAATATTAAAAGAAAAAAAAACCCTAATAATGATATATTTGAAGTAGGATTAGAGATTACTTCTAGATATGACTATTGTAGGAGGTAGGCATGCGGGCCAATAGAATTTGTTGACCCTAGACTTGTCCTAGTCGATTGTGGAAAAAATATGATTGTTTCACCTTCTATGCACATGTCTATTGAGATGGATGAGATATTATGATTTGGATTATGCCATGTAAATTTATATGTTTTCCTTATTTTTTATTTGAAACTAAAAGGGCACTTTAAAATCTTGGAAACCTACAAAAAAAAGGTGAGTGCAATGGGTTGAGATGACCTCACTCACCACTTTTGATGATTTGTTTTTGCCTATGTATCTAATTATTCAAAGAGGGAAGTCAAGTCCACGTAGGTATCCTACCTAGAGTGTTCATGCAATTGTGCTCCTTGACCATGTGTATGCAACTATGGATACTAAACTTGAATATTTATAGCATCTCAATCTTGTACATTTGACATATATCAATTAGGGATCTATGCTTCAGTTCTAGACCTCTTTGTTGCATAAAAGATCGCATCCACCATCTCATTATGAGTAAATGATTATCTATTAATATGATTCATATCATTTTTATGACCCAAGTATCTTGTACTTCACAAAAATCTTAAAACCTAATAGACATCCTTCATTATTAGTTTTAGATCTACCCCTATTTTCTAGCCTTCTAGACACTATCAACCATAGAGGGGTAATACTAGAGATGGTAGTGTCCAAATACTTATCTAGTTTCTAGTTTCCAAAATTCATCCAAATTGTAAATGTTTCAAAAAATATGGGTCAACTAAGGTTCAACCTATTTGTCTTATTGAACCCTACCATGAGAAATTTTCAAAAGGTGTTATATAAATACAAGTCTAAGCCTTCATATTCCTCATCTAGCAAATACCAAGAAATCACCTACTAAAGCTCAATCAATCAATTTCACAACCAAGCCATTATACCATATTTATCCTTATTTGTATATAAAGAATAGGAGTAGACATATGATAGGTTTGAATCATTCAAAGAGTAGCCCATGAGTGATATTTATCAAGTTACAAACTAGATCATTGCATATATATTTATATAGTATATTATAACATAATGCACACACACTCCCACACATAGGGTGAAACTACATAAGTATGAGGCCCTCCTTGGAGTATTGGATATGTAAGGAGTGCTTAGTGATAGAGGTGTCATTGAGGTCAACTTGACACTATGAGCCCACTTAACCATTTTTAGAAGATATCATTCTAAGGGTGAAGAATTAGGGTTTGATTAATTAACAAAGAGTGAGACACTGTATCCAAGATCTATAAACATCAATAGAAAAGTGACATAAAACCTAGAATAACGACTTTGGTCACATCAATATCTATCCATTATTCCATACTAGACACCTACGTAACAATCAAATAGTAGTGTCAATGGTAGTGACTATATATGATGGTAGTGTCCAAAACTACAAAAGTACAATTTCTATAATTTGACAACTAATCTAGAATATTGATTATGCATACTTTCTACCTATTTCCATTATATATCTACTTGTGCATAGTAAACCTATCTAAGTATCATTTATCTTTAGTATTGCAATCAATTGAACATCTTTTGAATTTGGTGCTTTTCATATTTATCATATCTCAGTATTATAATTCATAATATTCATATCTGAGTTTGAAAATTAATTGGCTTGTCATATATTAGTTTATCACCCTTGTGCTTGAAATATTTATATATTATTAACCCTATTCCCACCATTTAAGTTTAGGGTTAAACATTTGGTGAACCTGACGACTATGTCTTCTCATGCAACTCATATCTTGATCTAGGGTTTTCAGCCTTTTAAGTTTTTAGATTGTAAAAATTATTTAGTTCTAATTCTTCCTATCATGTTAGATTGATCCCTAACATTTTTATGTCTCTCTTATCATATTCTCATCATTTATTTTATAATAAGGAACCTCTTCCTCCTAACCCTAAGGAGGGTTATAGCTACAATCCCTTTAACCAAGTTCATGTTATCACTACTCCAAGGGGTAATGTGTCTCATCATACAAAATCAAATGAAGGTAATCAATATATCCTTCCTCAAATCCCTCCACCTCCAAAATATCCTTTAGATGGTGTGTATATTCCTATTGAATCTGAAATACCTATAGTTTGTGCTTATGAATTCCTCAAAGATCAAATCATTATTATGAGCAACTTAATATAAGACTTACAAAATCAAAATCATTATTTTAGTTCAAATATCACACCATTAAAAAATCAGATCACCCATGCCAAAAAAAACTAGAATGTGATAGTGTTAGTCATGTGTTTGAATCTTCATCTAGCACTATCATACTCACCAAGGTTTCATAGCAAAAGAGTAAGTGAAAAGATAATTAATATACAACTAGTGAACAAAAGGCTAATAAGGGTCCAAGTGAAATCCTAAGAGAAATACTTCAAAACAAAGTGATTCAAATACCTCCTCTACATCCTATAAGGAGATACAAACACTAATATGCATATCATAGAATGCATGGGCATCATATAGATTGTTGTTTTTCATTGAAGAAACAAATACAAAGTCTCAAAGATAGTGGTGACCCTATAATAGATACATCAATCAAGAAATCCACTTATATTTTGAGTACCTCTCCTAAAACATAAGTTATAAAACAAAAAATGTGGGTGGCAAAGGGTAATTCAGAGTAAAAATAATTACAAATGAATGAATTAGAGCAATCAAAGATTGAAAAGGTAAAGCTAGAGCAAGCAATGCTACAAAAAGATCAAGATAAAAAAGCTAAAGTTCTAACTCTAGTTACAAAGGGGGAAGTCACAATCCATTCCACATATCAAGACCTATTTACTATCACTTCTCATGTAGAGGGCAATCAATTTATAGATATCAAGGTTATGGACTATCAAGATACAAATTATTGTTCTATGTCACTTCTTAGCTCTCTTTAAAATAAGTTTCAACATGTGGATTAAACTAATTCAATTACAACTAGTATGGGATTAATTCAATTAAGATTATAATTTAATTTAAGATAATTTTATCTTACCTTTTAGGTTACTTATAATCCAAATGCTTACAATGTTATGCTTGGAAAATCATGGTTACACTCAATAGGAGCAGGCTGATAGAAACAAAGGTTGAATATCATTTGATCATCAAGGTAAGGTTACATATTTTTATAAATAAGTGATATATTTAGAGAAAAATTAACATAAAGTAAGTATATATTCAGATACCATACAAACATATACATGTAATGGCATATAAGAAAAGGCAAATGACATCAAACATGTTATAAAAGATAAATCAAAGGCATATTGGAATACAATTTTTTGTTAAATATAACATCAATAGAGATAAAAAAGAACAATATATTAATCATTGTATCCCCTTACTACACAAACATGATACATTTTATAATTATATTCCCTATTCATGGCCATATATTCCTATTATACATACATAAAATACCATAGATTTTATAGATCCAAATATGACACTTATGCATGCTCCTTGGTGGTACCACTAATTTGATGTACCATATTATGAGTTTAGAGATACATACGAGCATCCCTTGGATGGGATCATAATCTATCCTTTTAAAATCAAATATTTCAAAAATAGAAAAAAAATCAAATATTCAAGAAAATACAAAAACATCTGAATAAATTCAAAAATACAAAAATATTCAACATTCTCATGTTTTATTATCTCTTTGGCATCTATGTTTGTTTTATGTTAGTATATATCATATCATTTATTTTATATACACATATGTTTCATACATCTTTGAGTGTGATACATGCATTCTCAAACACATGATATATACACTTATAGATGTTGGACCTCTCCTTTACCCATGCCATATAGTACGTTGGGGGAATCTACTTCTTTGATCATGATTAATATAGGTTATATATGTTTTATGATAATTTATACATTATAATTTTTGATCTTATATACTAATGCTTACACATGTCTATATCCATGATCATATCTTTCATATTATATTTGATATACTATGTTACATAACATTTTTTGCTAACACATATATGCAGTGACTAGTATAATATACTTATGTTTGTTGCTTATGATTCATTTATTTTTCACTTCCTTGACTATGTCCCATTGCTTTATATTGTCCTGCTCATGAAGCATTTGAATATGCTCCTTTTTGTGGGCCCTTGTGTCATTATATGTTGATTGGAAATTTGAATATGTAATTGTATGGATATTTTAATATGTCATTATATGGATGTTTAAATATGTCATTACTTTTTATTGTGCAACATTTGAACATGCCCCTTGTATGAGGTCTCATTAGAACACTATTTTGCATTACATTGAGTCATTTTATGTGCATGCGACATTATTTGTTGAACTTGTATTGTTACTCTCTAGATATTTCCATGATCCATATCATGCATCTTATGGCTTGATGTGATAACATATTGTGTAATTCATTGATATATCTACTTCGACATGTTATCCCTATATGCTACATGATTCATACATAACTTATATATACCTTATCCTTTTGAGGTAAGGTACCTACTAGTTTCTATCTCCCTCACTTAAAAAGAGGGGCATATCAATGGGAGCATGTCATATAAGCATGATCTTCATATGTTTCATAATTTTTAGATTTTAGTGGGGGCATGTCATAAAGGCATGACCTCCACACTTACTCAAAAATTTTCACAATTCCTAGATTTTAGTGGAGGTATGTTATAAAAACATGACCTCCACACTTACACACTGACTCAACATCTTTATATTTTATGGGGCATGTCATAAAGACATGACTTCCACACTAACACTATATCCAGTTCAATTTCATGATTCAAATATACACTTGGGTCATAATCTTATACATTACACCGATTTTTCATAGATTTTAAACAACATTTTTTTAGATTTATGACACATATAATCCAAAAGAGACATATTATATGTGTATATATCATGATATTGCACCAACAATTGAAACTTTACCAATTATATTATTCACCAAGATGCACTGATCATACCAAGATGTACTATTATCTAGCCTTTTCTACTATAACAATTGGTTTAATTTATAGGTTAAAGTGATCAAAATTTTCAACCTCACTAGACTTATAGGTTAGAGTGATTAAATCATTGAATCTCATCATATTTATAGGATGAGTTTATTAAATCACTTACCATCACCAGATTACATATTCACACTTGAGTTGTGTGATTGATATATAATGATCTCAATGGTCATGTCATAGCTTATCCTTACACCAAATTGAGAGCATAATACCTTACAAATCCCTCTTAAAGTTATTCAAGGTTTAGGTCTAAACCTTTTCTAGCTCCAATGCTTCATAAGAAAACATCTTTACTAATTCAAAGCATCAGGAGGAAACATGGTTGCATCGACACACATGTGTACTCCTTCCTTGCTCTTTCTTTTCAAGTTTTTAAATTCATTCAAATTTTAGAATAGATGCACTAATTTATATTATAACATGTTCTTGGTTATAGATCATACACTAGCAAATCACTCAAAGTAGGCTCAAGTAAAGGTAAGGTGTGTTGTACACACCCAGGTATGCATTTATTTCTTTTAAACTAGTAATTTCATCCTTATGCATTATTAAATTAAGGGGAGAGAATATAGATATTAAAATTAAATATTTATAGCATCTCAATTTTGTACATTTGACAAATATCAATCAAGGATCTACCCTTTAGTTCTAGACCTCCATGTTATTGAAAGACTTGCATTTGCCATCTCATTGTTCCTAAATTCTTGTCTCTTAGTCTGATCCATATCATTATGATGACCCAAGTCTCATGTACTTAAAAAAAAGCTTAAAACCTGATAAACATCCTTCATTTTTAGTTTTAGATCCATACCTATTTTCTAGACTTTAAGACAATACCGACCATAGAGGGACACTATCACTAACAGTAGTGTCCATATCCTTATCTAGTGTATAGTTACCAAAAGTCATACAAATTATAAATGTTTCAAAACATATGGGTTGGCCTATTTGTCTTATTTAAATTTACCATGAGATATTTTCAAAAGGTGTGATATAAATACAAGTCTAAGCCTTCTCATTCCTCATCTATAAAATACCAAGCAGGCACCTTCTAAAGCTCAATCAATCAACTACATAGGCAAATTATTTTTCCCTATTCAGACCTATTTTTATATCAAGCATAGGATAAATCATGTGATAGATATGAATCATTCAAATAACATCCCATGAGTGATATTTATCAAGGTATAATCTAGATCACTACATGCATCTTCATAAAGTATATTACATCCTTATGTACACACACTTCCCTACATAAGGGAGAACTACATAAGTTTGAGGACATCTTTAGAGTGTTGACTATGTAGGCAAGACTCAGTGACAAAGGGTTCATTGAGGTTATCTTGACATTGTGAGCCCACTAACCCTTTTTAGTATAACTCATTCTAAGGGTGAAGAAGGGTGAAGAACTAGGGTTTGACTAATTATCAAATAGTGACAACTTGTATTCCATATTTAAATGCATCAACAAAAAGGTGATATAAAACATATAACTATGAGTTTGGTCATATCAAGATCTACTCATTATTTTATACTAGACACATGCATCACAATCAAACACTAAAATTAATGGTAGTGTCTACATCTAATAGTAGTGTCCATAGATACAAGAGTACAATTTCCATAATCTAATGACTAATCCTACATAATTTTCATTTGTTTCCAGTTTATATCTTCTTATGCATAGTAAACCTAGCTAAGTATAGTTTATTTTTGGTATTTCAATCAATTGAACATATTTGAATTAATAGAACTGGTTCAGATCTGAATAAATTAAAAGAACCAAACACAGAGATAGAGAAAATATTTAATACACCAAATTATTATTTCATTCACTCTTATAATGATTCATATGAATGATTAAAAAGTTATATAAAAAAACTCTTTTTTATAATTTGGGAGATCATATCTCCACCAATATCTCTCACATCCCTATAATAAATCATACTAACAAATTGACTATAAATTATTATATTACTAACACGATATATTTGAATAACCAAATAATCTAATCTAATAACTAACTCACTCAATATAATATTTAACTTTCAATAAATATCTAATATAAAAGCTAATTTAATAAACTAATTCCTAACATTCTCCCCTTAGTTCTTACATGGTGCAAAAACATTCACACTCTCACCTACAGTATGATCACCCCTGTGGCATGCCCTATTTGGATCATGACCTTGATACAAAGAAAGGCTCACTCCTTTTATGGTTTTAATCAGTTTTACCATAAACCTTGATATAAATGGGAACATCCTTCCATCAATTATCTACCTCTGGTGGTTTTATATATCTACCACAAACCTTTTCAAGATTCATGAACTGAATTACATTGATGCTTTCTATCCTTTCACTATGTTTTCATATTAGGGAATTATGTTTGGAATTGCACACAAATGACATTACTTGAATAGGCATATACTTATGTTCTTATTTTTAAACATACAATAGAAAATAAAAAACACACCACACAATATATGTCACTAAATCATTCTAGGCCCCATCATTAGTGATTGATAAGAGGCTCTGAAACCTCTAACCTATGTTTCCTCCTTCCTCCAGTTGAAGAAGTTGCTTACTTAGCTAATGAAGTCATGAAACTTAATTGCATGTCACTTTGAATGGAATGGGTTCCCCCCCATAAGACTAACTCATTCAACTTTTGACTTAGGATGTTAGATACAAGTGATAGTGCATCTTTTACAAACATTTTTAAATATTTTTGATACTTTGACTTTTAATATTGACATATAATAGACTAAGAACTATTGACATGAACCAAACGACTCAACTATGCAATATTAACACACTCTTTTGAAAAATTTATAATGAATTTTACAGACATTAAAAAAATAATGACTTCAAATTTGTTTGATCATATCTTATATAACATATAAAATACATTCAAAATAACTAGGGACTTCTCTAATTACATTGACATTAACTACTCGACACTTTTTATTTTTTACAAATAATTTCAAAAGAAGTGACTTTAAACTAAACCAAACTTTAAGTTTAATAAAGACTTAAACCCAACCACTAATTTATGAAAACTTAATCACAAATATTAACCCTTTTGACTCAAAATTTAAACCCTAGTAAAAGTCATGACTCATAAATAAAATTTATTGCTTTCTCATGGGCATTGATTCTGCTACCATACTTCAGTAAAGATCACCACTCATTGGATTCCAAACTTCCACTATGGATGCAAGTATCCCTCAGAGAATTTTAGATGCACATAATATAATACTATAGATAATGACATGTTCTATGTCTACGTGTAAGTGTTTGAGCATGGGTCGATAGTGTCACAGTCTAGATCTCAATGACAAACAAGATTTGTGTAAAATGTAGGGCAGATTGAAGCAAAATTTTTAAGGGATTTATGATTGATTTTTATTTTCCAAGCAACAATGAACCGTTTTGATGTCAAATGTAAGGCAACAATATAGAATAGAAGCTAAAGTGAAAGTGAAACAAATGTAAAGCAATAATGAATATTTAATAGAGAAACTTTAGATGGTGAGCTCAAATATACACAAACAATGGTAAGAATTATGGATCATGTCTCAGTAATGTTGATATTTTGGGTATGCAACAACATAACTAATTTTAGTGGTCAATGAATTTTAGTATTCATGAACTCTGATGTGAGCATCAAGTAAAATGAAGCATGGACTGATGGGGTGTTGTGATCTCAAATCAATGTATAATTTTATGCTCAATACACTACATTTGCATATAAAAATCAATGAATCTACCTAAAGATTGTTAAAACATAACTTTGTTAAACTAATCCAAACTTGTGTACTAAAAAAAATTCATCTTATAGGGGCATTATAGATCTGATTTACTACCCCTACCATTATTTAAATCTCCATAACAGGTGCAAGACCAAGTTACTCTAAGACCAGATAATAAAACTAGTTCATATCTGAATAAATTAAAAGAGCCAAACACAATGATAGAGAAAATATTTAATACACTAAATTATTATTTCATTCACTCTGATTATGATTCATACAAATGATAAAAAAGTTATATAGGAAAACTCTTTCCTATAATTAAGGAGATCATATCTCCACCAATATCTCTCACATCCCTGTAATAACTCACACTAACAAACTGACAATAAACGAATATATTGTTACCATAATATATTTAAATAACCAAATAATACAATCTAATAACTAAATATAATATTTACCTTTCTATAAATATCCAATGTAAAAGCTAATGTAATAAACTAATTCCTAACACAAATTTGGTAATTTTTATATTTAGCATATCTCAATATTATAATTCAAAATATTTATTTATTTGAGTTTTCAAATTAATTATCCTACTGTAGATTAGTTTATTACCCTTATGATTGAACTATTTCTATATTCTTAACCCTATTCCCACCATTTCAATTTAAGATTAAATAGAAACTAAAAATGTGGATTTAATTTGTCATGATTTAGATTTGGCTTATGGATGCTCCTTGTCAATGATTTTGAATTTAGAAAGAATAACGCATATTTCCTCAATGTGAAATAATGTGTAATATTGTGACCAAGTGATATCAAGTGGGCATAATGAATGAATTTTGATGTGTATTAATGTTTAAACCTAAATTGAAATAATCTAGAAATGAATAAGCATAAGGGTGATAAATAGATCTATAATAGACCAATTAATTTATAAACTCAAAAAAAACAACATTCTAAATTTATAATACTAAGATATGTTTAAAATAGAAAGTATAGTTATTTATTGATATTATAATGAATTAAAAACATGAGTAATTAGCTAGTTTACTATACACATGCAAATTTGAGCTAAAACATGCTAGAAGTGGATTGGATTAGGATCCTAGAATAGTTTCTAGAGTTTAGAATTTTACATTTTGTGGCCTTAGATTCTTGTATTATATCTCGACAATTGCATCGATGTTGGTGTCTAAGTTGGATGCATATATTCAATATGGAATAGTGAATAGATATGGATGTAACCACCTAAAGCATCCTGGGCTTTATGCCACCTTTATTTTGATGTGTACAGATCATGCACACATGTTATCTCTCTTTGTCAAATGATCAAACCCTAGCTTCCACACCATTGGAGTGACTATGGAAAAAATGGGTTAGTGGACACATAATGTCGAGCTACCCTAATGACCCCTATGTCAATGGTCATTGCCTATATATTCAATACTTTGAAGAGGGCCTCGGACTTATGTTATTTTCCCCTATGTGTTAGCTTGTGTGTGCATATGGATGCAATGTATGATAATCAAGTACAAAGAGTGATATAACTTGTAACTTACAAAACATGGCTCATGGGATGATGCTCCTTAAGTAATTTAGACTTGCATAAATACTACTCATATGCCTGATATGGAAATATGGATGAATAAGATAGATTCTATCACTTGAATGCTTGCTTTAATGTTTTTGGTAAGTTGACTTGTGAATTTATAGATATTTTCTAGGTGAGGAATGAATGAGGGTTGATGATGTAGAGGTCTTCTTAATCAACATTCTTTTCTATAGAAATATGAACAAACATCTTACCTTTTCCAAGACTAAATCTGATTCCATTTGTCTAGATCTTTTGGTCTCTATTCTTGTACTTTGTTACTTGGCCCTCCCTTCACTTATAAATCACTCTTTTGGTCAACATACCCACTCATGCTCTGTCCTTTCTTACTCACTATTCCATTCAGTCACCTAGACCTCATTTCTAGTCTATTTCTATCTTTATCAATCTCAAACCTCAACTCCTTACTAAACTCTTTCATTCCTTTTCTTCTTAAACTTTCTTAAACTTGTTCTTTTCTTGCCTTAAGCACATTTTCATATTGGATTTACACTAAACTCAGGTTTACTTGATCTTATGAGGTCCCTTTACATCATTATCATGGTTAATATAATCCTCATTTAACTCCTATTCAACCCATCAAACTTCTCAAGATAATTTCTTCATCATACACCATTTCTCTCATTATGACAAGTTTACCTAATAGCCTTTTTTGACCTTTTCCTCCTATACAATCCGTTAATAATGATTTTTAAGTAAATATTTACATTTCCTAACACCCTATATCATGTTTCCTCTCTCCAATTTTAAATCCCTGTCTCTACTAGGAAGTCATACTTTCATCTCCATTTAGGTCTCTATTTAGGCCTAATTAGGCCTTCACCATCCTATGACACTCTCAGACACCCATAACCATACATAACCATATTATATAGGAATAAAAACTCCCTAATCTCTTAGTATGCCTTTAGTTTTATCAAATCATAAAATTTGGTAAATTTCCTTTAGTGAAATATTTGGATAAACAAAGTTTTGTTTAGAAACCCTAAAAACAAGGTTTACACAGTCTGTATAACCTAATAAGAGTAATATTTCTTATTTAATAATTAAAAAGACTTTAAAATAATTATAATGATTAATTATGGTTTGTTTAGCCCTTATTTACTTTTCCAAACATTGAGTCTCTATTGGGACATCTCCGTTCACCATTAGTCTGAGTTTAGAGGGTGATTGTGTGTACAGATACAAGTTTGCGTTGACCCGAGAAGGGTTATTTGAGACTTTTAACATTATAAGAGGATTAAAAATGTAGTAAAAGCTGAATAACCTCTAATAAAACTTTAACTAACTTATCCAATCAACACTTACCTCCAAGACTCTTTTATCACTATTGTAGGAACTTTGACTCTAACTGTGTGTTTATTCACTGTTGTCTACAAGTTTAGTATTGATTCCTTATCAAGATGTATGAAAATGATGAAAATAACATAAAATGACCTTTATATTATTTTAATATTAACAAATAATATTTACCAAATTATGCCTATGATTACTTTACTTTCCATTGAATTTTGCTTCTCAAACAAAGCACATTCAGTCTCCTCTCAAAGGGTACCAAGTAGTTGATTATCAACTAAGAAATTTCTCTTGAAATAAACAAAACATTTATATATTAATCATTATAATTAACTTCTCATTATATTCAAACACAACATTATAATTTATCTATCCTTTCTCTTCATACATACACAAGTTTACCATTCTTACATTGCAACTAAGTTTTCTAAAACACAAATTGCAAGATGACACAGGGTCTGAAGGTTAGTTATCAAAATCAAGAAAAAATATCATTATTTTGGGGCTTAATATTCATTTTAACCTCGAATCCATCCCAAAAATATTACTCAAAAAAAAATATTTACAACTTCTTTTATATCTTATAACTAATCTAACTAACTCTTCTAACTTCTACCTACATGACCACTACATGATGTGGTAGTTACAACTAATATCCTTGGTCCATAATTTTCTTTACCATAATGTGTACATATTTGAACCTTTATAGACCCTCTTAGGCTCATATATATCTTTTTAAAAACATTTTTTGACATTAAAAACTCACACCAAAACCATTTTAAGACTCAAAACATAGTTACAAGTTTAAATTTTAAAATCACCTTTTGGCATGAAAACACTATAAAACCTACATATTAGAATATAGAGGTAGGTCCATTTTGTACATGAATTTTCCAATGAATTTTACTACTCAGTATGGTCCATAAATTTGGGTGCCAACTTTTGACTGCCTTTGAGCTTCAAATAAAACTACTTATATGAATGTAGGTATATAAACCCCATGTCTCCCACCATGAATGTGTGCTCTAAATGGTGTTTATATTCCTATAACATCATATGATTCTGATCTTGTGCCAATTTTTCCTTCAAAAACTATAGTAGAGTTTCACGATGGCTTAGAATTGAATCCATAGCCTGTAATATTGAGATTCTTATAAATGAGGATGTGAAATATGGTGATGGTTGGCCATACATAGTTTCATAGGGTTCCATTTTGGTCAAATAATGGTAATAATTATTGTGTCTCCATTTAGAAAGAGGTAGCCACGTAGCCAAGTGAGTTTGTTGCTTCAAAATCAAACAACACAAGTAGGTTTTCAAACATCTATTAATTTTTTTTGTCTTACCATTAGTCTGAATGTGATATATTAAGCTCATTTTTAGTTTCATTACTTGCATCTTAAAAAATTCTTGCCAGAAGTTACTAGTGAAGGTGGGATCATAGTCAAAGAGAATGGAAGAGGGAATATAATGGAAGCAAAAAATTTGGTCAATGTAGATTTGTGCCACAATATATGTTTTATAAGAGTCGGCTAGTGAATAGAAGTGAGAATATTTGGAGAGATGATCAAATACCACAAAGATCACTAATTTTCACTTGATTTAAACAACCCCTAAATCATATCCATAGAGATATTAGTCTATACTATAGTCAAGATTGGAAATGGTTTTAGAGTGTTTGGAGTGTAGAAACTCTCTCCATTGTGATGCTAACATGTATCACATTATGCCAAAAACTCTTTCATGTCATGTTTCATTCCATCCCAAAATAAGGTTATTTTGACTATGGCATATGTTTCTAAAATTCCATAATTCCCCGTACAAGATTATGAATGTAATTCCTATAACAATTGGTCCCAAATATCCAACTTTTTAGAAAGTGTAATCTGGCCTTGATAATTCAAGAAATGGCCATTCCAAGAGTATCCGTGCTTGGTTGTGGGATAAATGGTGATTTGATGGATGAATTGGTGAACCTATGCATATTTTTGCCACACTTTTTGGAAATCCTAAAACCAATATGGAGTTGATAAGGAAAAATCACATAAGGTCCCATGGTCTTAAAATTTATGAGATATGGCATATGTCATAATATAATATTATCCTTTCCCTTCTTATATATAACTTCATAATCATATTCTAAGAGTTTAGTAATCCATTTTTTTCCATCAATGAGACTCATTGTTGCAAGAAACACTTAAGGCTATGATGATTTGTCTTAATGCATAAATTTTGGCCAATATATATAATTTTCAATGAGTTACAACATGGTGAATGGATAATATTTCCTTATCATAGGTGGGTTTGAATAGATTCTTACCCCGCAAGGCCTTACTAGTAGATGTCAAGTGTCTTCCCTCTTGTATCAATAGTGTGTTAATTCATATCCCTAAAATGTCACTTTCAATGATGACAAGTTTGGATAAATATGGCATGACAAGTATAGATGTGGTACACATGGCCTTTTTGAGAAATTAAAATTCACTCTTTATTGGTTCAAACCAACCAAATGAATTTTTATATAACATGGTGGTTAAAGGAACTATAATTAATCAGTTTTTGAAATATAAAAGTTGGTGACCTAAAAATTTCCCAAAGACTTTTAAGGATTTAGGTTTTGGAAAATATTGCACTGCTTTATTTTTATTAGGATCCACTTTAACCCAATTTATTGAGACAATGTGGTTGAAGTACTCCACTTATATGCTTTGCATATAACTAATTGTTAGACATGAGTTACAAGGTCTAGTCCAAGTGACTTAGATGGTCTTCCCATGTTTTATTATAAACAAGAAAGCCATCAAATAAAATTAAGATTAATATATGAATCAAGGGCTGAAAAATCTAGTTCTTCAGACTTTAGAATGTTGACGGAGCATTTGTGAGGCTAAATTACATCACAAATAAATTATAGTGACCATTGTGAATTATAAACACTACATTAGGGATAGCTTCTTACCATAATCAAATCTAATGGTATCTAGACTACCTATTCATCTATTAATTCATCAATCATATGAATTGATAATTTTTCCTTCATTATCAATGAGTTTCACTCTTAAAAATCCACATACAAATTCTAGACTTTATTTTTAATAAGAAACACTTGATAAGAATATGGGATAACACTTGGCTGAATGACCCCTGCATCAAGAAATTCCTAGACCATATTCTCAATTTTTTTTTGCATGTATGGGTACAATATGAATGAATGTTTTCTCGTTGACTACTCAATATAAATTTAATTCCATGATCATGTGAGTGTTGAGGTACAAATCCTTGAGGTTCTACAAACATCTAAGAATGTTTATTAAGAATTAGTTGTAAATTTGAGGGTCTCGTTGATGTCATTATTTTTATCATGTGAATTGCATGAAGTTAAGTCTCCACCCTTAAAGAACCCTTTTTAAATAACTTAGTCATGCGATGAGAACTAATATATTTAGTGGTTTTTACTACCATTTTCTTTAAATTTTATTTTTGCCTAGTGATCATGAAATGCATCCACAAGTCCAAGAAGCACCATAGGATGGATCCTAATGAGAGAAGACATTGCGCTCCCAAGATGATGTCATAAAAACATAATGAACATGAAAACATGTAATATTTTAGATTGTAATCACCCATTGAATATTGGACATTCTTACTTTTCCATTTACAAGCTATTTTTTATCCATTGTCTACCATCACCTCAAAAGTTTTGCATGGATCTAAATAAAAATGAAGTTATAAGTGATCCTTATCGGGAATGATCCCATGAACTATAGATGAATACAAAGGATAACTATGTTATATGAACCTTAAACATATAAATATAAATATAGACACACATATACACATGATTTCACCTATTAAATCCTTTCAAGTAAATAACCTAGCATACTAACCTTCTTAATTATAATATAAATTGAACTGTTTTAAAATGTTACACCATGTTACAAAGTTATGTTACCTTCATATAGAGTTGTAATTTATATTTAATGCACACACTTGACCATATATATTTAGAATTTATACATTCAAATAATGCATCAATCAACCTCTTTTCTTAAGAAGTTCAATTTCATTATCCATCACTCACTTTGTAATGCTCACACAACAATGGAATTTGTAATCACTGACTATTGAGCCAAGTGATAAAATATTAACACTTTAATAGATTCATGTCAGAGTGCCACCGAGGAGTTTCTATCACTTTTTCAATCTAATAGATACAATAAAAAAAATTATGAAATCCTTAAGATAACTTCCATTACTTCATGTGTTGCACAACTCCTTACATCACCTTACTATAACTCAACCACTACGCTCTACTTTTCAAATTTCCATGGTGCAATGAAAACTATGAAAAGATACATGTGTATCTATACCATCATTCATGTACACTAAAAACCTTGTGAAGTTATCATAAGTAGTCTTCATGTAAGTTTTTACAATAATATATTCTTTCACAATCAATTTTCAAAACATCCTTCATGACCAGTTCTTGTGAAAATGCCTTGCATGGCACCTACCTTACACACAATTACCATTGCATATATCCATGTAATTTTGAGGAATTTCCAAATAATCTCCCACTTGTTGAACACTTTTCATGGGGGAACATGTATCCATCCTTTAGAAACTTTAAGAAGCTAAGTTGATTTATTTTCTACACCAAAATAAATTATTAGTACTCACTATCTTGGTTTATGAATATGTAATGTTTTCCTTTATGTCCACTTTATATAGATGAATCTTTTTCTCTTCCACCATTTTTAATATAAATTGATATTTCACATCAATGTGCTTCATTTGAGAATGAAACTCAAGATTATTTTCCATATAGGTCGTGCTTTGACTATAAAAATCTATACAATTTTATATATGAACCCAACCATAAAACACAATCTTTGAAGCCACATTGCTTACTTGATTGCATGATTAGCTATGATATGTTTATATTTTATGGTAGAAATAAAAACACTAACCTACCAATTTCTAATCCAAATTAAAATTCCACTAAACAAGTTGAACACATATGTATAAGGTAGACCCATAGTATTCAATGTCTTTAACCCAGTTGGAATCCAACAATTCCTATAGATTTATTGTATTGCTTCAATGTCACCCAATGTTCCTTCTAAAAATTGGACATGAACCTATTCCTTACCCCTAGTACATGCATAATGTTAGGTCTTTTATATACCATTGCATATATCAGGATTCCCACAGCAGTCGAATATAGAACTTGAACCATGTCTTTTATCTCCTCATGTGTCTTTGGAAATTATGTAGTTGAAAACTTTTGATCAACTAGAAAAGGTGTGCACACAAGCTTGTAGTCCTATATATTAATTAAACCTTTTTAATATTATTTCAACATAATTCCTTAGGTCTAGGCAAAACTTTTTGTTTTATGATCCCATTTTATTTCCATGCCTAAGATGAATCTTGTAGCACTAATATCTTTCATGTTGAACTATGTAGACAGCTGAGACTTCACCTACTTGATCATGAAATTGTCACTTTTTATCATAATATTTTCAACCACAAATAACTATGATGACAAATTTATTACCCTCTTCCTTGTAGTAAACAAAAAGATCAATATTGTTATGCACAAGCCGCACAAGCCCAAGTATAACCACATAACTTTCAAACTTATGGTTACATATTGTGGGTGATTGCTTCAATCCATACAAGAACTTCTTCAATATACAAACCAAGTCTTATTTCCTTTTGATCTTTACCCTTTCCAACTATGACATGTAGATTTATTCTTCAAGATATCCATGAAAAACTATGTTTTAACATCCATTTGATCTATCTTAAGATCAAATGTAACAATAATGGCTAAAATAAACCTAATTGAAGTCAATTTTGATATATGAGAAAAAGCCTCACCAAATTCAATTCCCTCTACTTGAGAGATTCCCTTTGCTACTAGGTGAGTCTTATATTTATTCAGTTTTTCATTTGTATTTTTTCTTCTTGAAAACCCACTTGTAGCCCACAAGCTTTCATCTAGGTAGTAAATTTACTAAGTCCCAAGTCTCATTTTTTTCATGAGGCTCCATTTGCGCCATGGAATTATTCCAAAACTTTCTCTCTGCCAACCAAGATAGTCCTTCATCATCTTGGGGTCTTCACCATAAATTACTAATAACATGAATGTAGAATGAAATTATGGTGGGCTATACCTTTCAAGAATTTTGTGCACCTATTATAATCTCCTTAGAGTAGGATTCACAACCACTTCCTCTTCTGATGACTCTTGAGAATCTCCATCCTTCGCACCATACACTAATACAAGCTCTTAAACATCTATTTCAACCTATAAATTTTATATGTTTCTTCCTTTATCTAATTCTTTGATTCTTTTTCTACAACAACCTTGCACACATACTTGAAGACTATAATATAGATATATATCACCTTCTTTATCTCAGGATTCCAAAGCTAGTACCTGTTGACACCATTCTTGTACCCAATAAAGATGCACTTCCCAGGCTTAAAGTGAAGTTTAGATATTTTTTCCTTTAGAATGTGAAAGTTGGATTTGAAATTAAAAAATTCATAAGTTTCGTAAGCATGAATTCTTACCAGTTTATGATTCTTGCATATTCCTGTCAATCAGTGTTGATTTGGGAGATTTTTTTACAATGTAACAAGTAGTAATTATTGCTTCAGCCCAAACTTTTGCTTGAAATGTGCACCACTTATCATACTATATGACTTGTCCATCAATGTCTTGTTCATCTTCTCTACAAATCTACTCTATTACAATGTGTATGGAGTTGTATTTTTCTTTTAAATACTTCTCTATCTGTAGAATTAATCAAACTCTTTAGAGAAATCCACTCCCATTGTGTGCGTTCCTCTTTTTTATCTAGTTCTCCACAAGGTCTTTGAATTACTTGAATTTATTTATAAATTTAGAATTCTTCAAGATGAATTATATCTATGTCTTGCAATAGTATTCATATATGTGGTGTCATCAATTTATTCATTTAATCAACTCATTGGTTGATGTCATTAAAACTAGGAGCGGTGTCCAATGGTTATAGCCAAAAAGGTATGCAATTGGTTGGTAAAAATTATGTTTTAGGGATTTTTATGATGGATCAACTAACTTTAAATTTCTAATCTAATAAATTATAATTAAATATATCTAATTTATTAAATAAAAACTCTTGCAAAAACATAATGTTGAAAGTAACACACTTGTTTTAAGGAAAACACTATTCAATTTTGAAGGGAAAATGATGATAATCAAACACACTCATTGATTAAAAGAAAACACACTCTAATCTAATTAAAAAATTGAATTTACCTGAAATGGGATTGAAAAATTAAATTTACTTGAAAATGGAAATGATTTTGAAAATAAAAATGATAACAATACTGTAAACAGTAAAAGGTAAATACACACACAATTAGAAAGAGACCTATAGGTTTAAAAACTCATAATTATTAACATAAACACTCTTAACATAATTAAAGAACAAATAAAATAAATACACATAAATACTAACAAAAATCCTTGCTCCTTAGGTGAGTGGGCCCTTGTTCTCCTTTGAAACAGGATTTAGATCAATCAGTCCTTAAAGAACATTCAAAGCTTTATTGATTTTTGGAAAAGGTTACAATCTAAAAAATAGATATAACATGTACTTGATATGCTTAAAATATTTAATTATCTCTTACTCTCTAACCATAAGGCACAATAGGAAGGCATTGTATTAAGCTTTAACATTCCTCTAACTATTGTCTCAAAATACACTAACAACTAACAAACTAACTAGATCAGAATGGTGATCCAACTTATTTGAAAAATATGAAAGGTGTTACAACATTCTCCAAAATTTAAAGGTTAAAATATGCTAAATAAGGTGTAACAACATGCATGGATGTCAATTGGCTACAACAAATTGATATTACAATGTGTTCATGTTCTTGGTAACCCTAAATTTTTTAATGTCTATAATAATGTTTTTACAAACATTATTATAAATAATAAGATTATAAATAGAATGCTATAGATGGTGTCTATATGGGTTGGATAATGGCCCATCAACATTGTGGAAAGGTGTATACAACATTTCATCCAAAATGCCTTTGATAAGCTTTGAATATAATTGGGATAAATTTAGAGCTCTGTTGATGCATTTTAGACTTGACTGTAGTATTATGGATCTCATTGATATACTCTAAAACTAGCCTATAGCACTTTGAAACACCACTATTTTACTTTAGAGCTTTTTGAAAGAATTTGGAGCTTCATTATTGTGCTCTATAACTTGTTAACATGCTATGGAGCTTTGTTGAACTACTCTGTCATATACTAGGCTTGATTTAGGGGTTAAATTCACTTGAAAAAACTCATAACATTAAAGTATAGTGTAAATACATCACCTATATATTCAAAACTAAGAGCTCTTCATATAAATAATTAGAACATAGTAGTAAAATAGGTAGCATTAACTCATACACACAAACTGAGACATGAGTACTTATTTCCTACTTTAGATTAGAAGTAAGTCATAAAATCCATGCAATATTCATTCCAAGAAGGTATATTAGTAGGTGATACAAGGTCAATATGTAGATATAATGAGTCATATGATAGACTCATCATTTCCCCCACACCTTACCTTTTTAAGTCCTCTTGCAAACTAAATCCTTCTCTCCTCATGACTGAATACCCTTTGCTCCATCCTTAGGGTAAGATCATAGATATCAAAGTGAATATCCAAATTTTCCTCAATTGTATGTATAAATACCATATCATTAAAAAAAAATGCCAACCATATCTAGAATTGCTCATTGGATTAGGGTGATACATTTTTCCATGGTGAGATAGGAATGAAAAGGAGTGGTGGCCTAAACCTCATACCAATCCAAGGTTTATTTCCCCCTTAATTGATGACCTATGAAATGATCTATATAATAACATTATCCCTATGAAGACACCATTAGATATTGGTGGGAGATATTACTTCCCTTCTCTTAAAATGGATGTTCAATGTATCCCATATTTTTATACATGCCACTACTACTTTAAACTAATCATTTTCCTGACCACACGAGGCAAGATGCACCCACCTACCTTTCTCTATCTATTCTCAAATAAGGTGTGAATTAATCTCTCACACCATATAGCCATATATATCTAAGATAGGTGTTCTCTAGCATGTATATATAACTCTTCGCTACACTCAGATTGTTTCCCTAGTTTTTTGCCTAGAAATCTCTACTCTAGCGCATCGGGTGACTCTATCTAGATCCATAGTATATATTTTTATTGGCCCCTATATATCTATTTACTATAGTTGACTTTAGAGTTTATAGTTTAGGGTTAGTTATAGTTTATATAGAGGGGAAGGGGGGAGCATGGTCTATATTCACTATTATAGATAGAGATATGGGGAAAACACCCACCCCATATATAAAGTATTATAGGAGACTATGGATTTTTTTTGGATATCTATCTTCTTCACCGACCTTCTACAAATCTTATTCACCTACCTCAAGTTCATAGATATCAATATTTTCTCTTATCTTTGTAGGGTAGCAACTTGTCTTTACACTTAAGTGTATATACATATATAGGGAGATATTGCCTTGAATATGGGGAGGGGTTAGTTCATAGCTTGGCTTGGGTACGATTACCCCCTAGATTTTAATCAATGGGCACCTACCACCTCCCGAGATAGCTATGGCATAATAATATATCTCTATCACTCCCTGAATAGATATATATGCTAATTAGAATTAACTAAAATATCTCTCTACCTTTATTCCATCATCATCACTTTAGTGTGAATATAAATAAGTAACTAATATATTATAATTGATAATATGATTATTCACCTCTTAGTCACCACCAACACAATCGATCTCACCACTGAGATGGTCATAATATTATATACATGGACCTGTATGTTTTTTGGTTAGGACTTCTTTCTTTTCTTTTTTGGACCTGTATGGAAATATATGGCTTCATGTGGAGCCCCCAATATATATATGTAGAGGGGGGTTGAGGTCAGGATAGATATATATAGATCGAGATATTATTATAGATAGAGTGTCATTCCACCCTTATCTCTAGATCTTGCCTTCTGGGGTGATATAGGCTCTCTCTCTATTCCTATTTTTATATACCCCCATTTATTTATCTACCTACCTATATGCCCCATAAAAAGTAGAGATCCCTCTCTATCTATCTAATTTGGCCCCACTACCATCTATATAGATATATCATTGGGGCATGACATATATTATATATGTGATACCACCTCGATGTTTCCCCCTCCTCTTTATATGGGACTAGACTAGACTTTATATGGTATGACGTGGGTTAGAGATAAGATATATAGGGGGCCTATATCGATATGTGTATAGGGCTTTGGTGAGGCAAGGGTGACATAAGGCTTATGAGAGGGACCTCAAGTGCCCCCCAGTTATATATACAGGGTATGACAGGGGCATATAGACATGTTGATGAGAGTTCCATATAGACTAGACAGATGAGGGGTCCATCTATAGATATGGATAAGGGATAAATCAAGGGAGGCCTATATAGATATGGCTTGTAAGGGTAAGGCTAGGGTCCTAGATAGATAGATAGGGATCTACTCTAACTGAGCATCCTAGATCGATAGATAGGGATCTATTTAGACTAAATAGACTCTATAAGTGTTAATGGTTGACTCTACAGACGAAGGGGGTTGGCTCAAGTGCTTGAAGGCCTATCTATCTATATGGCCCCATTTCCCCACAACCTATATATTTTATCTATCTAATTTACCCCAACCCCTTTATATATATTTTGATGGATGAGGATTATCCCCACCCACCTCAATGTATCCAACCCCATCTATATACTAGACTCTCTGATATAGAATTTTGAAGATAGATAGATATGGCCCATCTATATTATATACATAACATGACAACTATAACTAGGCCCCCACTCTACCCCAATATCAAGGACTCTATAGATGGGGTGGGGTTGTCTACAGGTGGGGGTTGTCTACAGACCATGGGCATATAGTCACTATATTGTGTGGGGGGTGGGGGGGTCAATATATAGAGCCCATTAAACTCAAATAAATTTATATAGTTTCCAAAGGATTCTTATTTTTCTAGGATCAAGGTTTATTTGGGTCATTCAGATATGTAAACTAAATCTATAATCTTAAATGTTGATGGAAAGGATATAATTCAAATGGTACAATTTTAATATCAAGGAATAAGTTGTTATAAATATTTTGGGATGGGTCACACACCTAAATCATGTGTTAATTCCAAGGAAGATTCTTTATTTTCTTCCCAAATATGTTTGTATTTAATAGAAAATAACAAATATTTGAGTAAGGTGAATGTTTTTATCAAGCCAAAGATGAATAAATTATGGAGATAGAAAAGGGTGGTAAACACCTCGTATCATCAAAAGGTAGAAGAAAATGCCTCTAATAATTTGTAAAGGAAAATTGAAAATTCATCTTATAATGATTTTTTTTTCAACAAAGGGAACAATATGATCTGTAAAGATGACCATTTTTCAGTTACAAAATATATTTAGAGTCCTAAGGAAGTAGTGGTCCTTTCCCCTTATAAATTTTTGAAGAAAGGTAATTTTAAAATTTATGATACTACGGATTTATATTTGGAGGTTATGGATCAAGTGATACCTCCCTTTGGGATGTTTCCTAATCATTTTAAGTATTAAACATTAAATCTTTAGAGGAGTCTCAATAATTATTAGGATAAGGACAAGTTTGTCTGTCTAATCCATAGTTGATTAATTTTGAAAAAAAATGTTTGACCTCTAAGCTGTTTGGAGTGTGGGGCCATAGATATGAGGGGAGCTTAGATAGAACATGGGGTTTCATAGTTGAATATGCAGCCTTATCTCCCTATCTCATTTGTCAATCCCATTCATCATCTCTCTCACCTCATCAGATAGTGACCTACATCTTCTCATTGAAACTAAAGTGATTGAATCAAGGTGCATAATTGTTCATTCAAAGGTTGTTACTCAAAATTTATCTCTAAAAATATATTTGAATAAATAAAATGGGAATGAAATCATTGGTTTAAAATCTTAATGAGGATTCATTGGAAGTAATCAAGTCAAGATCCCAAATGACTATGGTGGAAATGTTTTCCACTACCGTGAGGAAACTCCTCTTATAAATCATTTTGAAATTTTGGGGGTGCCTCCCCTTTTTGAATATCCCTAATGATAGTTTTAAAGTTTAGATGCTTTATGTTTTTATTTAGTAAGGTTTTTTAGGGTCTAAGAAGATGTTTTAAAAATACCTTGTTTTCCTAGAGAATATGGCAGAAGAAATTGTTGGTTGCTCTTAACAAAAATATACTTTATAATTTTTATTTTGTATACATTTTTTGGGGTATGATGTCACCATTAGTGACAACCCTATTGAATATACCATTAAAGGTAATCATTGTAAGTATATGTAATTGATTTCCTAATTTTTACATATCCGTTCTTATCATTATGAAGGTCTCTTCATCTTAAAATATTTTAGATGGTTGCAAGCCTTTATAGAAATACTCATTTTGAGTGAATTTTTTAATTTCTATTTATATTAAGTGGTATGACATTCAAATTTTGAAGGTTTGAAGGTCTCTTTATTTATTTATAGTTTGATTTATTGAAGCTTCTCTAATAACTTAAGCTTGTGTCATGGGGGTTGATATCAAGAGGTGTGAACCATACTCTCATTTAGTACTGAGACCTAATAAAAAATTCTACAAGATACTCCAAGATATAGGTTGGAAAAACTTATTTGAAAAGTTGTGTGGGTTTGATGTTGCAATTACTTTGCACTTTTATCCTTCCTTTATAGATGGAGTGGCCAATGTCAGCGGTCTTGAAATATTGATGTAGTAAGTCATTTTTTTAGGAGTAATGAGGTTGCCTAGGATGAGAGAACATCAATTTTTTATCAAGGGTAGAGGTAATAGTTTCAAGGATTATTTATGTCTACTAGAGGATTTTCTCACTAACATGGGTAAGGGCATACTTAGAATATCCCCTCCTTCCTTTTGTTCATAAGTCACATGATGTATCCAAAGCTATTTACCCTATGAAGGAAGGTATTATTTGATCTTTGGTCATCACTTTATACTTATTTCACATCTATAACATAATATACTTCTTAATGTGCCTTTTTTCATGCTAAGAATGCTTGAGAAAAATGCTTCTAAAATTCAAAAAGATAACCTAAGGCTCTTGATCATCATGGGTTATTAAGCTATTGGTTTTTGATGTTTTGACAAAGAAGCACAAGAATTTATCTTAGGAATATTGTTGCTTATCTATACTCCCAACCCCTACTCTTTGTGTTAAAGCTAAAAAGAGGAAATTAGTAACTCTAAGCAAAGGTAATTTTCAAAGGGAGGGGGATTTTTTTGGGAAGGACATGTCTATAAATTTTATCTTGGAGACTAATTTAGAATTAGTGTTGGATGGTAGGATAGATGGGGCTTTAGATATAGAGGTGATAGGAAAAATCTAGGATGATAATTTACCTCCAACAATTTTCATGGAAGAGGATAGGGTAGTGACGTGATTTTTAGGGGGAAGATAGATGGGTTAAGGGAGTTGAATACTATGTTAAAGTTAATAGTTCTTATAATTTAACCTTGGATGAGTCCTTAACATAAATTAAGAAATAGAATATTTTAATTTCTGAGTTACAAAAAGATCTAATGGGGGTTAAAAGCCCATCGAGATGTCAAAGCTAAGGATCAAGAAACTAATCGACTCAAATTTAATATTAATTTGGAATGGAAACTTTGTGTGAATATTTTGTCATGCAGAGCTTCCCTAAAGTATATGCTCTAGTTTTAAGGGAAAGATGTCTAAATTTTATTTTTAAAAAGGTAATTGCTAACTAGACCTCGAACTTGCCTTCCTTGGAATTATTTTGTAAGTTTTATGGCATTTCCTTAGACAAAGATAAGAATCTTATGTGTGAGGAATATTTTTAAAATATGTATTTTGTTTCATCTTCTTCTTGGAATCCAAATCCAGTGGTGGGAGACATTCATATTAGAGATTTTATGTCATATATATGGAATGAGAATTCGTGTGAATGGGAGATGAATATTTTTGAAGTAAAATAATATGTGTCCATTGAATTTTATAAGAAAGAATCCTAGATAGTTATAAATTATTGAAAGTTTGAAAGAAAATATGATGAAAGAGTCTTTCAAATATCTAGCCATGTTTCCTAGAAGTTTAGTAATAGAGTAGTTTATTGGATTGGGAAAGGTTTTCTTGAAAAATGTTCATAATAATTATTCAATAGGGGATTATTCTTACATCAAAGCTTAAAATAAGAGAGCCCCACTCTCCTACTAATTTAATTAGTGCCTTGGCCTGAATGAAATTATATTTCCACATTATTATAAATTATTTTGAGAGGTGGATAGGTTTGAGATTCTAATTTTCACCATTTTGGTATCTTATAATAGCTTGGATGGTGTATTTTCCTTTGAATAAGGAAGTATAAAAAAATAAATTGAAAGTGGTTGAGAATATTAAGGGATTTATGTCCCCTCTAGATACTCCCTAAGTCTCTTTATGTCACTTTAGGAGTATTTGAGAGAAAGAATTGATTAAGTACATTATGCCAAATCAAACTAAACATTAATAGTTTGATATTTATTTTGATTTAGTACTTTAGAGGGTTATTTTCTTCTTTCAAATTTCATAAGAGTGTTTAGTTTTAGTTTGTTGGTTATTTGTTCGATCACTCTATCTGGAAGTTTTTGGTTTGGGGTAATGGATATTTTTTGATGAGTTATGGGTAGGATTTGAAGTTGATTTTACTCCATGTTTATAAAATCTAGATTGTTTTGGATATTTGTTTTTGATGTTGTAGAAATTATTTATTTTTGGATGTGGAAATGGTAGTAGGATGACTACATTTTTTTGGAGGTTAATCTTCTAATGGATTTGTATAGTTTTGCTATGGAAGGTTTTATCACGTTTTGGTTATGGAAGATGTTGTTGATCTTCTTTTTTATGAATTTTTGATGTAACTCTTTAATATTTGATTTTGTTCATCCTTTCTTCTTCTACTGAGTTATAACTCTAGATAAGAGTTTCTTTGGAGCATTTCTAGTTTTTATAACTATTATTTTATATTAATGAAAGGGGTAAGAGACCCCCTAACCCTCTTTTACTAATAAAAAATCTTGCAAGCTATAAAATTAAACATATGCACACATCCAAAAAATAATCACAAATTCATTGGATAAGATATGTTTAGTTTAATTAATGAATTATAGCTAAAATAATATTTTTATGAATAAAAAATTAAATTTATAGTAACATGGTCAAACTTGATTTGGTTGGTAAGAGAACATAAAAAAGAATTAATATTTCAAATAAGCGCCTTATCGCATCTTAGAAATTATTTAAAGATGTTTTTTAGAAGTTACACCTTAAGATTTGTTATTAATTCTTAAGACAAACAAAAAATGAATAAACCTTCAATTCTAAAAATTGTCCATTATGTTGGATGTGATAAATAATTATAGGCCCTTGACATTTAAGCATTTTTAAAACCTACTTGGCTATATCTATAGGGAGATAACATTGTTTGTTGTGAAAGCATTGAATGCTACATGCACAAGGGCTTCATATGTGAGTCATAAGGAAAAGACACCAATTATTTTTTAAATCCAACGTTATAGAGAAAAGAAAGTTTTTAAATATATCTCAAGAAACATTGATAATAAAAAGGCCAAAATTCTTTAAAGGATTACAAGAAAGAATTATGTGAAGAACCATTTTGGGGGTTATAATCCTAATTAATTTAGGAAAACATATAATGCAAGAAATATATGGTTGTAAAACCTCATATAACTAAAGAGGTATAAAGTCAAGATATTAAAGGCATAAGTAAGGCTAATATTAGGCTAGCATTGATTATAAACCCAAAAAACACAAAGTAGAATCTTGAAGAGTCAAGTCAACACTAGGCCTCATTAAAAACTCATTGTTAAGATTCAAGTTAAGGACATTTTCTAAATTCTATATTAATAATTCAAAAAATATAATATTAAAACCTTTGGAAAAGAAATTGAGTTTAAAGCTAGTAAGCCTCCAAATCTATATCCATTTAGTTGGTTACATTCAAAATTAGAGTTGCAAATTACATTACAATGTAACTGTAAATTATCTATTTCAACCCACTTCATTGATGAAGTTGAATGGTTTGGCTTGACATGATTTTTTATAAGTAGTTGGAGATGTCATAATAAATCAAAGTAAATATATTAAGGATAATAACTATATTATAAATTTATATGAAGTAAAATAGGTCATCTCATAAGTGATTGTTGTATAAGTTAGAAGGCTTGTCAATACTAATAGATGTTAGGATCCACTCCTTAAGAGTACACTTGATTACCTTTGTATAAGCAACTAAACACGAAATTAAACCAGAATTAATAAGTAACTAGAATTTAGAAATAACAAAGAATAGATGATACGAGAAATAATACAATCTATATTAACACTCTTCCAGAAGGAAATACAATGAAGAAATCTCACTCTTCCCACACCTCTTGGGTGTCCAGTAATTCTCCCTCAAGAGTTCTCTCTCTCTCAATTATAATCAACAATCAACTCAATACTGAGTTGTTGTTCCCTCCATGTGACAATCAACTCAATGGTTGTTTTGCCTGCATACCAAGTCAAGTGACAATCAACTCAACCGTTGTTGCCTCCTTGCTCCCAGTAGATCTTCTTGATCTTGCACCCTACAGATCTTCCTGATCTTACACCCTGCAGATCTAATTGATCTTGCTTACATTAAAATACAGCCCCATGGGTCTCTTAAATAGATCCCAAACCAAACAATAATTAGAAACACAAACTCAAGACTAAAATTAGTCTTTACATGCAAACTAACTGTCCATCTAAAATTAGACCAGTTCTGGAATGCACAGATGACTGATGTTAGTCTCTGTCTATCTGGAGGTGACCGACGTTGGCCGATGCCTAACCAATGTCGACAGCTTTCAGTCGATGACTGACCGATGTTGGCAGCTCTACCGAAGTTGGTTACTATGTAACCCAGCAACCTCCACCATTTACATCAGTGAAGCTTTTAGCTCCACAACTTAACAATCTCCCACTTGGAGATAAACAGCTGCACCTGTACTTGTACCTATACAACAACATCCTCTAATTTGTTTTTGGCTTGTATTCCATATTCAAGTTCAATATTGAAGACCAACAGAAGTTGAATGAAGATTCAACTTCTCTTTTGTTACCAGCTTTGTTAACATATCTGTAGGGTTCTTATCCTTGCTAGCCTCTATGACTGCAACAACCTACTACAACTCTGATATCCAGCTAACTGTCATTCCACCAATAGTGAACACATATCCTGTGGTGCTTCTCCTATCATCCAAATAACCTGTCATATCTGAATCTACAAATCCATGTAGAGAAGTGCTTGACCCTGCATAGCATAAATACCTACTGCTGGTCCCTCTCAGATACCTGAGAATCCACTAAACTGCTTTCCAGTGCTTCTTTCCTGGATTGGCCATAAACTTGCTGACAACTCCCACTGCTTAGGCAATATCAGGTCTAGTACATACCATGTACTCAACCTCATTATGTGATTTAGGACACTGTTCATAGCTCAACTTGAATTGTCCAACCATAGGTGTGCTAACTAGTTTTGCATCTTGCAAATTGAACCTCTCCACTACCTTGTTCACATAATCCTCTTGAGACAAAATCAACCTGTGATTTTCTCTGTCTCTAAAAATACTCATGCCAAGGATTTTTTTTGCTCCTCCTAAATCCTTCTTGGCACATGTCTGAGCTAATTTTACCTTTAGCTCAGTAATTCCCTGTATGTGTGACCCTGCAACAAGCATATACACTACATACAGTAACAGGATAATGTAGCAACCATTATCCAACCTGGTAAAATAAACACAATGGTCACATTGACATTAACTAAATCCATGCTTTGTCATATACCTGTCAAACCTCAAATACCACTATCCTAGAGCTTGCTTAAGACCATATAACTTGGCCTTCTGTCTCACCTGTCCATTCTCTCCTTTCTTTAACCTGTGAATCCATTCGTCTTTCAGTGCTTTCCTTCTAGCTGGCAACTCAACCAAATCCCACGTTTGGTTCTTTTCCAAGGAATCAATTTCCTCATTCATGCCATGCTCCCACTATTTCCTAGATTTTACCTGCATTGCCTCTTCAAAACTTCCTAGTTTTCTACCATCAGTGAGCAACAAGTAGTATAAAGAAGGGAAATAATGAATTTGAGGCTTACTTACCCTTTTAGACCTCCACATGGGCGTTTAAGACTCATTAACAGCTTGCTATCCACCCAAATGTCATTCTAACAGTGACCAATCCTGGTCATCTCTTAGTTTGCACCTGACTGATGTCAGTTCCATGCAACTGACCTGACCAACATCAGTTCTTACCTGACCGACATTGGTTTCCACCTGTGTGACATGATCGACATCAGTTCTCACTTGATCGACATTAGCTCCCACCTATGCGACATGATAGACGTTAGTTCTCACCTGATCGACGTCGGTTCCCACCTGCCTGACATCACCAAATTTGGTCTCCATCAGACCGATGTTGATTCCTACTTGATCGACGTCGGTTCTCACCTGACCGACATCGATAACTGTGTTTTCCTATGAGTGATGATTTTTACCCATGAGCTCATTTTGGATCATAACCTTGTCCAAATCAACATTGCTTTGCTTATAATTATTCAGCCTCTTGAGTTGATCTCTATCCATCATCTTCTCCTTGAAAACCAAGGCTTTCCATGTCTTAAATGTGTCAAAAACATCAGTTTCCACTTTATGCAATAAACCCATACGTTTCTTGTAGCATCATCAATGAAAGAAACATAACACTGTGATCCTCCAATAGAAGCTCCCTGAGCTGATCCTCACACGTCTGTGTGAACAAGCTCCAACCTGTGCTTCTTCTTTGTTGACCCAGTTGTGAGAAACCTCACTTTCACTTGTTTCCCAAACATATAATGCTCATAGAAATCTCAGTATATCATATCTGAAAGCATACCTTTTGACTTAAGAACATCCATTCCCTTCTCACTCATGTGACCAAGCCTACAGAGCCACATCTTTGCATCTACATTTGAAGTAGATAAAACAAGAGAATCAGTAATACAAGTAGATAGATAAAGTGTACCTACTTTCTTACCTCTTGCTAATACAAGTGCACCCTTGGAAACTTTCCAAGATTCTACTGTGAGAGTTACTGTGTAACCCTTATCACCCAACTTCCCTACAGAAATCATATTCCACTTCAGGATGGGTGCATGCATAACATCCTTCAACACCCATATGTTGCTAGTCTGCAATTTCAGCTACACTTCTCCTTTTTCAACCATTTGACAAGGCTCACCATACCCTAAATAAAAATTTTCAAAGTCTCCAGGGACATAATCATGAAAAAATTCTCTATTTGGGGTTGCATGGAAAGAAGCACTATAATCTAAAACCCATGATTCTACCTGACTATCCAAAGAAAATGTAAGAGAATCTTGTGTAACAATACCTACAACATCTACTTCTTTATTACCTTCATGCTGATCTTCTTTCAACCAACAATATTTCTTTGCATGTCCTTTCTTTCCATAATTCTAGCAGGTGATACTTCCATTTTTGGATTTGGATCTACTGCCTATCTTTGACCTTGATTTCCCTTGCTTGCTCTTCTCTCTTTGTCATCCCCTGCTTTCAACACTTAAAGCATTACCTGATGTCTCCCCTGTGCTTTTCCTATGAATTTTTTCATTCAAGATTACACTAAAAACATCATCAACTTTCAAGATATTTAAAGCAGACGTAGTATTACTTACTGCCATTACCAAGCTATCTCAACTTTTAGGTAAAGAGCATAAGATTAAGAGAGCCTTAATTTCATCACCAAAAACTATTTGACTGAATTTAACTGGTTTACCAAACCATGGAAATCACTAAGATGACTATATACCGATCCACCTTCCTGCATTTGCAAATTAAATAATTGCTTCATAAGAAATACCTTATTCGAAGCTAAGGGTTTTTCATATAAATTTGCCAAAGATTCTATAAAATCTAACTGTTGTCTTTGCCTGTGATAAGTTGTAAATCACAGAGGATGCCAAGCTCAACCTTACATTTCCCAGAGCCTTTCTATCAAGAACATTCCATTCTTCATCCTGCATATATGTGGGCTTACTTGAAACTCCACCCAATGGTAAGTATAGATCTTTCTGATACAAATAATCCTCTATCTGCATCCTCCATAATTGATAATTCTTGCCATTGAATTTCTCCATTCTTAGCATACTTTCTTCTGCCATTGCTTTACTCCCACTCAAATAGAAACCCCTGTGAGTGACCTATAATCAACAAACACTAACACGCTATGATACCACCTGTTAGTGAACCCAGCTCTAATACCAATTGTTAGGATCCACTCCTTAAGAGTACACTTGATTACCTTTGTATAAGCAACTAAACACAGAATTAAACCAGAAGTAATAAGTAACTAGAATTCAGAAATAACAAAGAATAGATGATACGAGAAACAATACAATCTATATTAACACTCTTCTAGAAAGAAATACAATGAAGAAATATCACTCTTCCCACACCTCTTGGGTGTCCAGTAATTCTCCCTCAAGATTTCTCTCTCTCTCAATTATAATCAACAATCAACTCAATACCAAGTTGTTGTTCCCTCCATGTGACAATCAACTCAGTGGTTGTTTTGCCTACATACCAAGTCAAGTGACAATCAACTCAATCGTTGTTGCCTCCTTGCACCTTACAGATCTTCCTGATCTTGCACCCTACAAATCTAATTGATCTTGCTTACATTACAATACAGCCCCATGGGTCTCTTAAATAGATCCCAAACCAAACAATAATTAGAAATGCAGACTCAAGACTAAAATTAGTCTTTACATGTAAACTAACTGTCCATCTAAAATTAGACCAGTTCTAGAATGCATAGATGATTGATGTCGGTCTCTGTCTATCTCGAGGTGACCGACATTGGTCGATGCCTAACCAACATCGGCAGTTTCTAGTCGATGCCTGACTAATGTCGATAGCTCTACCGATGTCGGTTATTGTGTAACCCAGCAACCTCCACCATTTGCATTAGTGAAGCTTTTAGCTCCACAACTCAACAATAGATCAATGAAGTTTGAATTGGTTTTATAAATAATGACATAAAATATTTAAATTCATTGTGTATAATATCCTACAAGAATGGGTGTTGCAAAAACTCAATTATGTCTTTGGTTCTAGGGTTTGGGGATCTAGCAGCCACATCCAACCTCGAGCTTAGTTTGGGGATCTCCCCTAAAGGGTGTTGAACATGCATTTAGGAGCTCATCAATGAGGCAAAGTGGCAAAGGCTCTCATTACTAATGAAAAAAAATAGGGTCTTCTAGATGGGGTGGCTTTAAAACTAACAAAATTAATTGTAGCACTTCATAGTTTCCAGCCAAGTATGGTGGACGTCTCTGATTCAAAATACGTAAATTTTATAGTAGTATAAAGTGGGATTTCATTGAAGCCTTCATCCTCGGGATGGGAAACAAGAATAAAGTGAAAATTTTTTGCTCAAAGGAGGTAGGGATGGAGAGATATTTTTGGACATTCTCTCAAAAATTGGTACTCCAATTGGAAAGGAAATACAACCACTCTAAGTGGCAAACTACTTCCCCTCAATATATTGTGGGGAGGAAGTAGCGGAGGAGGTTCTTAGAAATGAGGACTGATTCATGGCTAGGGGTCTCATTTTCAAATTTCCCTACTTTTGGCTCAATTTACCTGCATTTCATGAGTGGATTTTAGAATGAAGCAACCTTTAATGGAAGATAATCTATAAATCTACCCATGTGAAAAAGTCTTATTCGTTGTTGTTTTTGATAGCTTGAAGGACAAGTTTGAAATTCTTTAGGAAAAGGCCTAGATTTGGAACCACCATCTATTGTTCTTGAAACCATGGTTTCCAGACTTTAATCCCCTGAAGGAATATCTCACTACTAGACTTGTTTGTGTTTGATTATCACACCTCTAATTATAATTTTAGTCAGAGTCATATCTCTCTGGCATTAGAAATATGTTGGGATAACTAATTTAAATATATGTCTCAACCACAAGATTCCATCATATCACTTTTTATAGGATTTTGGTGGGGATGGATATCTCAAACAAGCTACTAGCATACATCAATCTAAAGATTAAAGATTAATGCTAGACGTAGACCCTATAATTTGAAGGCATCCCATTCATATGTCAAAATTACTTTGATGTTGGACATGTGGTAACATTATGTCATAGATCCAAGACAAAGACAACTATAACTTGGTATAAGGGCATCCACCCTTCCCATCTCATAGTTTTTACCACCAGTAATGTGACCTTAAAGCCTAAGGAATCTCTTCAGTTTACAAAGAATATGGATGGTTTTACTAAATCCTAAGGTGATGTGAATATAAATAATTATCCATGGGAATTAGATTCAAAGAATAGAGATAAAAATAAAATGAAGAGTGAGAATATGAATTCCCCCTCCTCTCAAGAATAGACTATGGTCAAAAGAAAAAGAAGGGGTGGATAACCATAGAATCAACGTCTCAGATTCTTCAATCCCATAGAAAGGTTGAGGAAAGATAAAAGGGGGATGGGATGTATTCCTAGGAAGGGTGATCTAGACTTGTTAGAAAACTAAGGTTTTTTAGGTTTGGAGGGATTTGGAAAACTGAAGAGTTTTTTCTTAATCTTGTTGGTTTTTTTGGTTTTTGGATCATTTGTATGGCTCTCTTTTTTTTTAATAAAATGGGTGAGGAACCCTTAACCCTCAATTACTAGGCAAAAAAAATATCTTACAATAATGAAAATTATCAAGTTTAAGTGAATGTTTTAGTTACAAAGTCTTAGGCTATGGTAAGTTGTAGACTGCTAACGTAGGGTTGTTCTAGGTTACTTAATATATGGTAATTGAAGTGAAATAAGTATATATAATGCTTCCTAGAAATAACTGAATTAGTTTTTATTTTTAAATAAAGGACCACAAATATTTCAAAGGAGGCCCAATCTGATTTTAAATCTACATTTCTAATAAAAATGTTGAACTTAAATTTATTTATAATGCATTCTATAAATAACTGGTGGGAGTTTACCAACACTAGACTAGGTTTAATTCTTAAGGATACTTGTGAGTTTTCAATCCCAAGAGAGATGCCATCCCAAGGGTTTGACCCTCAATAAAGGAAAAGGGGTTGATAAATAAAAACATAAAAAATAATATTCTTTCATTAAAAAAACATAAAATAAAATGTAGATCAACACAACGTGCATGAAAAGTTAATCTAAAAAATTGTGCAAAATTAATGTTAGGCCCATAATATTATTTTTCCCTCTATACTTGAAACATTTTTACTCTTTTATTAAAACCAACACTACAAACAAGAAATTTATAGTGGGTGTGACCATGTGGTAAAGACTAAGAATTATAACAATGAAGACCCTCATTCAAAAAATTATGGGAACTATTAAACACAAAATCACATGGCCCATGATAATGTAGGTGCTAAAACACATGGCCAAATTTTAAAAACCAAAGCCCAAGGACTAAGCCCCTATTTGTGTCCCAAGGTTGTGGGATCTATAAAAATGTTGTTATTGACCAAACAAAAATCATTTTGGACAAGAATATTACAAATAATGTGTTAATATATTTATAGAAAAATCAAATCAATCGTAAATAACATATAAAAGAACATATTTCTCAATGAACTTATAAATAGTTGTAAACCTTGCTTATATTCAGATAGGAAAATTGCTTTGAGAATAGAGCTTAGATATAAAAATATATTCCTTGATATCTTCATTATAACATCAACATACACACATTAGGGTCAACCTCACATACAAAATAGGCACCTAAGATAATTAAATAAATTATGATTATTTATATGTGTAAAAATAATAATATATGGCTAAGATTTAGGGGTCATAACATGCCCTCCCCCTTGTAGAAATAAAATCAAATAGAATTAACAATATGCGAAAGAACATATTCCTTAATGAACTCAAAAAATAATTTCAACCCTTGCTTATATTTAGATATTACAAACCTCTTCAAGGGGGAAACCTCATTGAGAGTAGAGCTTAGATACCAAAATATATTCCCCTATTCTCTTCATTATAACATAAATATATAGGCATTACAAAACTAACCCTAAAGCTCAAGGGTTGGCCTCACATACATAATAGGAACCCTAGATAATTAACTAAACTATGACTATTACAATGTATAAAAATAATAATATATGATTAAAATGTAGGGGTCCTAGCATGCCCTTCCCCTTTGGGAAGATTTATCCTCAAATATTGAGCTATGGAAACTAACATTGAAGTTACCGAATAGGTTCCCAAGTTGTATCTTTTGGTTACAAGCCCTACCATTATAGCAAGACATTAATGATGGTACAGTTATAGAGTGAACATATACATTCATCAAAAATAATCTCAGGTTTGAGAATGATGGAGCCTTGTCCATCCAACTCTAGAAGGGCTGAATTAATATGAACACATTTTCTAATGACCTACTTGAAACATGACACATGGAAGATAAGATGAATATTGGAAGACAAAGGTAGGTCTATTTTGTACATGACTTTTCTAATTTATTGTACCTCTCAATATAATCCATAAATTTGGGCACCAAATTTTGAAGGCCTTTGAGCTTCAAATAAATCTAATTATATGACTTTAAGCATAGAAAACCCATGTCTTCCACCATGAATGTTTGATCTAAATTGTGTCGATATTCCTATTACATCATATGCTTCTAATCCTATGTCAGATTGTCCTTAAAAAATAGAAGTAGAGTTTCACAATGGCTTAGAATTGAATCCACAAATTGTGCTTTTGAGATTACTAGAAAGTAAGATCTGAAACATTGCTATGGTTGGCCATACATAGTTTCATATGGTGTCATATTAGTTAAAGAGTGGTAATAATTGTTGTATTTCCATTTATAAAGAGGTAACCCTTAGCCAAGCGAGTTTGTCACTTCAAAATAAAATAACATAAATAGTTATTCAAACATATGTTAACATTTTTTTCTGACCATTAGTTTGCAAGTGATATATTGAGTTCATTTTTAGTTGCATTCCTTGCATCTTAAACAATTCTTTCCAAAATTTACTAGTAAAGGTGGGATCACAGTCAGAGACAATGGAAGGAGTACAATAGAAGCAAAAAATTTGGTTGATGTAGCTTTGTGCCATGATGGATGTTTTATAAGAATGGGCTAGTTAACAAAAGTGAGAATATTTATAAAAATGGTCAACCACCATAAAGATCATTGATTTTTCATCTAACTTAAGCAACCCCTCAATCATATCCATAGAGATATCATTATATACTATAGTCAAGATTGGTAATGGTTATAATGTGCCTACAATGTAGACACTCTCTCTATTGTGATTCTAACATGTATTACATTTCACCAAAAATGCTTTCATATCATGTTTCATGCCATCCCAAAAGAAGGTTATTTTTACTATGGCATATGTCTCTAAAAATCCATAATTTCCCATATAGGATTATGCATGTAATTACTACAAAAAATTGTCCCAAATATCTAACTTTGTGGAAATCATAATCTAACCTTGATAATGCAAGGAATGCCCATCCTAAGAGAATATGTGATTAGTTGTGGGATCAATGGTGATTTCATGGATGAACTGGTGAACTTGTACATCTTTTTGCCACTATTTTTATATCTCCTACAACTAATTTAGAGTCAATAAGGATAAATTACATAAGGTCCCATGGTCTTAAAATTTATGAGATATGGCATATGTCACAATATTATCCTTGTTCTTCTTATATATAATTTCATAATCATATCCCAAGAGTTTAGTAATCCATTTTTTTGTTCCAATAATGAGACTCGTTGTTTCAATCAATACGTAAGGCTATGATGATTTATATTCATACATAAATGTTAGCCAATAGATATAATTTTAAATGAGTTACAACATGGTGAATGGTTAATATTTCCTTCTCATAGGTGGGTTTGAATAAACTCTAACCCGTCAAGTCCATACTAATAGATGCTAAGGGTCTTCCTTCTAACATCAATAGTGTGTTAATTCATATCCCTAAATTATCATTTTCAATGATGATAGGTTTGAATAAATATGGCATATCAAGTATTTGTGTGGTATACATGGCTTGTTTGAGAAATTAAAAGGCACTCTCTATTGGTTCAAACCAACCAAATGCATTTTGCGACAATTAATCAATTTTTGAAAAGATGGTGACATAAGAATTCCCAAAGACTTTTAAGGATTTTAGGTTTTGGAAAATTTTGCATTTCATTAATTTTTTTAGGATCCACTTTAACCCAATCTATTGAGATAATATGATCTAAGTAATCCACCTATATGCTCTAAATATAAATTATTATCAAACATGAGTTGCATGGTTTAGTCCAAGTGAATTGTATGGTCTTCCTATGTTTTATTATAAATTATAAATCCATCAAAGAAAACCAAGATTGATATATGAAGCAAAGGTCAAAAAATCTAGTCCGTCAGACTTTAGAATGTTGACAGAGCATTTGTGAGGTTAAATGACATCACCAAGAACTCATAGTGACCATTGTGAATGTTGAACATTGCATTAGGGATATCTTCTTCCCATAATCAAATCTAATGGTATCCAAACTACATACCTAACTTGGATAAGAAGCAAGTACCATGACACTCATCTAATAATTCATCAATCATATGAATGGGGAATTTTTTCTTCATTTTTAGTCAATTTGACTCTTGAAAATCCACATACAACTTCCAAGTCCCATATTTATTTCAATAAAGAACACTAGAGAGGAATATGAGATAACACTTGGCTCAATGACCCCCACATCAATAAATTTTTGGATGATGTTCTCAATTTTATTTTCATGTATGAGTATAATATGGCCAAATGTTTTCTGGTTGACTACCTAGTATGAATTGTATTGCATGATCATGTGAGTTTTGAGGTGCAAATCCTTGAGTTTGTACAAACATCTAAGAATGCTTATGAATAATTAGTTATAAATTTGAGGGTCTTGTTGATGTCATTATTTTTGTCATGTGAATTACACAAAGTTGAGCCACTAGCTATAAATAACCCTTTTAACTTAGTCATGCGATGAAAACTAATAATTTGAGTAATTTTTGATGCCATTCCCTTTAAATTTTATTTTTGCCTAGTGATCATAAATTGCATCCACAATTCCAAGAAGTCCCATAGGATGGGTCCTAATGAGATAAGCGATTGGGATCCTAATATAATGTCACAAAGACCTAATGAATATGAGAACATGTAATATTTTAGATTGTAATCACCCATTGAAAATTGGGCATTTTGAATTTTCCATTTACAAGATATTTTTTCTCTATTAAATACCATCACCTAAAAATGGTTGTATGGATATACAAAACAATGAATTTATAAGTGTTCCTTGTTGGGAATAAGCCTATGTGCTATAAACAAACACAAATGATAGTTATGTTATACAAAGATAAAGATAGACACACATATACACATGATTTCACCTATGAAAAACCTTTCCAGTAAAAACCCAACACAACAACCTTCTTGATTACAACATAAATTAAACCATTTTAAAACTTTACACCATATCACAAAGTTATGTTACCTTCAGATAGAGTTGTAATGTATATTTAATGCACACACTTGATCATGTATATTTAGCATGCATGCTTTCAATCAATGCATTAATAAAACTCTTTTATTCTTAATAATAATCATGTCATTACCCAACACTCACTTTATAATTCTCACACAACAAAGGAATTTGCATTCACCAACTACTGATCCAAGTGATCAAATACTCACACTTCAATGGATTAGTGTTAGAGTGCCACAAATATGTTGTCAATACTTATTCAATCTAATAGATACAATAAAAAAAGTATAAAATGCCTTAAGATAACCTCCATTATTTCACATGTTGCATAACACCTCACATCACCTTATTATGACTCAACCATTATACTTCGCTTCTAAACTTTATATGGTGCAATGAAACTATGAAAAGAGCCATGTGTATCTCTACCATCATTCTTGTACACCAAAAACCTTGTGCAATTGTCATAGGCAGTCTTTATGCACATTTTTACAATAATATCTACTCGCACAATCAATTTGTAAAACATCCTTCATAACCAATTCTTATGCAAACACCTTGCATAACATCTACCTTACCTTGCATAACATCTACCTTACACATAATTACCATTACATAGATCCATTTCCTAATAATCTCCCACTTTTTAAACACTTTGCATAGGGGAAAATGTATCCATCCTTTAGTAGCTTCGACAATCCAAGCCGATCGATTTTCTACACCAAGATAAATTCCTAGTACTCAATGTCGTGCTTAATGAATTTGTAATGTTTTCTTTTATGTCCACCTTCTCTAGATGCATATTTCTCTCTTCCACATTTTTTTATTATAAAGTGATATTACACATCAATATGCTTCATTCAAGAATGATACTCAAGCTTATTTTCCATATAGGTTATGATTTGACTATAGCAATCTATCCTTATAGTTTTTTATGTGAACCCAACCATAGAACACAACCTTTAAATCCACACTGCTTCCTTGCTCACATGAGTAGCTACAATATATTTAGATTTGATAGTAGAAATCACAACACTAATTTGTCAGTTTCTCATCTAACTTACAACTCCATCAAATAAGTTAAACACATATTCAAATGGTAAACCTACAGGAGTAAATATATTTAACCTAGTTAGAATCCATAAATCCCTATAGATTTATTATACTACTTTCACTGGGCTTGCCTTGATATAAAATCACATAGTCAAAAGTCCTACATATATATCTTAATATCTTCTTCATTGTCACCTAATATTCCTTCCCAAAATTGGGCATGCATATATTGACTACCCCCATGCTTACACAAGGTCAGGTCTTTTATATACCATTGCATATATCAAAATTCTAACTGCACTAAATACAGAACTTGAACCATGTCCTCTACTTCCTCCTGTGTCTTTAGAAATTATGTAGCTGAAACCTTCTAATCAACTAGAAAAGGTGTGCACATAGGCTTGAATTCCTATATCTTAAACATTTTTAATATTATTTTAACATAATTAATTAGGTCTAATCAAAGCTTCTTCTTCTCATGATCCCATTTTATTTCCATGCCTAAGATAAATATTGTATCAAAAATATATTTCATATTGAACTATGTAGATAGTTGAGACTTCATTTAATTGATCATGAACTTGTCATTTTTGATGGGAAGCTTGTCAACCACAAATAACTATGATGACAAAGTTATCTCCCTCTTCCTTGTAGTAAACACAAGGATACATATTATTATGCACAAGTCAAAGTAAAACCACATAACTATCAAACTTATGGTTCTTTTTATCACTCTAAATTTCACCCTTGAGGAGGTTGTTTGAGCCTTCCTTATTTAGGTGATAGCATTGAATCACTTCTAGGATATGGGCGGTCTTATTTATGAACTGAATCTCTAGATAGGGCTAGGTCCCTTGATGTGTCACCTAGAACTACTACTAAACCTATTACTTGTTAGGGAAAGGGAGATAAATTACTAAAAAATAGTAAATGGGAGGTGATGCACCAAACTTAATCTCCTCCACTTGCCTATACTATGATAAAAACATGAATTAGGACTAAAACCTATTTTACTAACTCAATATGAGTCTCCAAGCATCATCATTTCAATATGAAGGTTGTTATCAAGACATAACCAAGAGGGGATGATCAAGAGGTCTCATAGGAGACACTAGTGAATCAATCTCCACACATATTCATTGTGAGACCATATATCACTCTTCATATGACCTATTAGTATGACTAACAACCTAAAAATAAGGTAAGAAGATAGGACAAATGAAAGGAAGTTGAATACTATCACTAATATTTATCAAATTACCATGAGAATACACTAGTTGAAGCATTAAAAAGGTTAAAAATCAACATGTATTCATCTTAGAGGTAAAGTACAAGTGTTATTTTAGTAGGGCTTTACCATACTCAAGTTGAGGATTAATTCAATGCCAAACTAGGTAGTACATATAGAAGAAGGAAAAAGAGAGAGATAAGAGAGATGTCAAGAACCAATGATGGTTGACAAGCACTCATAAAAATAGTTAAAAACAAGAAAACCTACTAAGAAATAGTCCTAAAAATTCTCCTCAACATGTGTGCACTTATTTTTATGATGATCTTCACAAGGTGGTATAGGAGTGACACCTCATTTTCCTTTCTTGAAACTGTCATCTCTTGGCTTAAGATTAGTTATGAGCTACTAGTTTGACATGTGTCATACTTGGCTTCCTTGACACCTTATAATTCCACTCTTGGATCCTCAAATGCCTCTCTCATTTTATCAAGAGTTAAAATCAAAATTTAGACTCCTTATCATTGATTTATACCATTGGAGATGTGCAAGATCTTGATCAAGGCATGTTTTAGTCCATGAGAAAAAAGGTAATGAGGGAAAGTCTATTTCTTATACAAAGCTTAGTATTTCTTGGAAACATCCATTACATATCATAAACTTCATATGTGCCTTGTCTCATATCATATCCTCTCTATTCAACTTGTATTGTATATTCAAATGTTGTGATATAGGCATTCTATGTCTCTTAAGATATTCACAAGCATGCTCACCATTGTGTCCTAGTCTAGAGACTATAAACTTATCACATCATCATGAAGGATTATTTTAATGAATTATGGAGAGTCAAAAGGCTTCTGATTAGGCCTAAAAATCACTCTTAATTAACTTAGATACTCATAAACACCCAAAACTCTATAAAATAGGCCTATAACTAGCTCTTTAGGCTTTTTTTTTCCTTTTGCTCTCCACACGTGCCAATATTTTGATTCACTAGGTGAAAATGGTTCCTAATATATCATCCAAGTTATTCTAGGACTAATTTTGTGTATTTTATGCACTCAAACCAACTCTCTCTCTCTCTCTCATCAAGCTCCTTAAAGGCTTTGCAAGGCAGTTTTAGGTCTTCAACGTATTAACGATGATTCATAAATTTTGGGGCCTTAATTATAGAACCAATGATAATAATTTGGATTAAAAAAATATATTAAACATCCCCAAACACCATTATAAACCATGCATCTCCTCACTTTATTTCTCACATAATGAAAGTTGACTTTCTTGACTATTTAGGCATGTTAAGAAGGTCAACGTGAAGTTTTGAGTAAAAGGGGCCATAAGAATGTTTGTTTTTTATTTTAGATGCCTCTATGAGGTTCTAAAAACCTCCCATGATGTATTCATGTGGTTTTATAATGCTTTTTTATCCCCTTAATATATTTTAAACCCTATTTTGTCCATTATGACGGTTTGTAGGTAGTCCATGTATATTGACCCTAGTGACCCTTTTCTTGGGTTTTCTTATTTTCCAAGGGTTATAAACATTATGATAACTTATTTCAGGACCCCTACACCTCTCTTATCCATATAAATCTTAATATAAACACAAAATAATGTACTCTCTTTATATATTAAAGGTAGATTTGTAGATCTCTTAATAGGCCTATCACCTGTCAAGGCTTTGAGAGTGTATCTTTTGATTGGATATTCTTATTCTACACATACACAAGTATTATTATGGTATCCTTAATGGATCCATATATTCATCATGTTATTTAAGTTATAACTTGGAATGACAAAGGTAGTCACTCCTATTTTTTGGGTACAGACCTATAGGCCTGCATTTTCAAGTTCAACACTACTCCCAAGCCACTCTTGAGATTGATTTTCAACTTTTCAAAGGGATTTAGACATTGTATAATATTATATATTATCCTCCTCTCCTATAAAAATATTATCCACATATTTTTCAATGCAAAACAAGTGTTTTTTATTTATGATTTCACTCATAAGTTTGGCCCAGTCAAGCTAGACCTGTACCTACCATTGTCTCCTTGATTCTTTAACTATAGATGGATTGCATTTGATTTATGAGACACATATAAATTAAAGAATAAAATATGAAATTTTTAAATATTTCACTTAATTATTCTATATACTCAATTCTCCTTTCCAACTACAAGCTATAATTAGAGCTCTTTTAAGACTCAAGTTTCCTAACTTATCTGGATACAGTTATACACATATTCCCATTAGGGTGCTCATGGACATTTGGAAAAACTTGTTTGAAGCCTTATTGATGTTTAATTATATAATTTTCCTCAATTTCAACAAACTAGTCTCATTTATTGGTTTCTTCAAGATTAGGCTCAGAGGAAAATCTATCCTTTTAGGTCTCTACAGACCTATGAAACCTTCTCTTGAAGAATCTTTGTCTTTAATAACAATCTCTCTCATTGGTAAGGGTCCAATCACTTCCCCAAGTAATTTTTCATTGTCTAATACATCTTTTATGACCTATAAAACTTCATATTTATTATAAATATTGAAATTTATCTATATAACTTGGGTGTAGTCCTGTAGGTGTAATGTTGGGCTTGAAACCATCTCAACTTGTTTTTAACTTGATTCCCCTACAACCTTTTTGTTAAGTATGATAATGTAAATTTTATAGTTTTTTAAATGCTTCATGAGTATCTCATACACTCTTCTATTAATATTTCAAATGTAACCTTAGATGTATTATGTAAATGTGAATCGTGTTGTCTATAAGGTTGTACTTCTTTGAATTTGAGGCCTGCATGTTGAACTAACATAAGAAGATTACTTTGTAGGTGAACTAAGCTTAAGAATAGATATAAAATAGGTGATTAAGTTTTTTCAATATTTATTTATATCATTTACCATCTTATCACCACCCTTCTCATGACTATAGACACTTTAATCTTCTTAAGAACCTGACTATCCCATTAAAATAGTGAGAAAGTGCCTTTCTTTCATCAAAACAAGTACGTGAATGTATCACCATATTATATTTATGATATGGAGACCCCTAGGCATCTTTATATCCTTACTCAACCATAAACCTATCTCCATCAACCATGAAGTATAATTCCAAATATAAAATCGAGCCCATGGGATTTTACAAGGATTATAGACACCTTATCTCCTTAGCAATTGTTCATAAATCATAGCCCTTGAAACTCTAAACCAATGCATGTAATATCAATGGAATACATTCATCCATCTACCCATGAGATAATTTTACCCAATTCACCTTCTCCTCCATGAATCATTGCTAATAAAATTTCCTTCTTGTGATTATGAAAGAGATCTATGACCCGATGGGGAGACTGAATAGGTTTTGGCTCTTTTTAGGACTTTGAAAGATTTGTCTACATTGTTTGATCCTAGGAAAACATGGAAGAATACTTTGAGGAGGTTATAATACCATAGTCATCCTGAATAACTCTTAAAGAGACCCCAATAAACTCTATTTCTATAAGAATCTTGTACATTCTACCAAGAAAACCTTGTTGAAGCCATGAACTAGGTTCTAATGGTGATTTATTCTAGCTTGTATGGTGTTGATGTAACATTAAAAGACCATACTCACCTTATTTTCCCTATCACTTATCATTATTATTATATTTAAATGTTAAAAATGATGAGTATACAGTTACAAAAATGTCCCAATTTTGGAGAAGCAATTTTAAGACACCTTTACCAAGTATACGGGCAACATGAAGTATGACATTAATCTAAGATAACAATGCATAAAACCTCATAGGAATATGTTTTCCAATACACTTATTAGATCATTTATGTACAAACAATGGAATCATGACCTTGTTCATTCTAAACAAAATAAAACATGATTGTTAGGACTCTATATACCTTCCCCTTGACCTAGTGCCACAATAAGACATCTTTTCATAGACATTTAGGTGTATGAACATTGAAAACAATCATAACATAACCTTGATACCATGAAGGACAAATCATCATACTTGGTTTTTAAATGTAATGGTCTAGGGTAGCCATTTTGGCTAACATTTTTTATTCTAGCATACCTAGTAAGACAAGGATTTTCATCTATTGAAGAGTTTTTTATGTTGTTTTTCAAAACACCAACCTTTGGAGTCATGAACACAAGCATAAATGGAAAATCCAAATTAACCACAGCTGGTTGAAGCAGCCCCAATGCTTAAAAGATAATAATTAGTATGTATTCTGAATCTTCATTTGGTCTAAATGTATATTCCTTACCTACATATACTTCATATCAAGATAATGATGTTTATGGATTCCCTCCAAGTAGATCTCAACTATCATACCAATTTTATCATGACTTGTACCCCTCAAGTACCCCAACTCAGCCTCTTTGACAACCTATTTTCCTTATAGTCATCCTTGTCAAAATTATTGTACCCTTAGTCAACATAGCCACACTTCTACTCAATTCCTATCAAGACTCAAACATATCCTATTAGACTATGATGGGATATTGAGAGAGATTAAAAAATAAGAGGTATTAGTCTAATTATCCCTATCCCCATCATTCTGAGTATAAGGGACTTTTTAGATATTATATTTATCTAAGAATGAGTGGGTAGCTTTTGGGAGAGAGAATCAATATATACTAATCCATTGCATGCCTTAGATTAGAGGTTTAATTCAGTATATGGAGGATAGGTTAGTGGCCCATGATATGTGGTTAATGGACTATGAGAGGCAAAAAATTCAATGTAATCAGCCTTATGTACCTTCTCCTACCCCAAATCAGCCTTTTTTTGTTCCTAGCCTACTCCAACTTGCAATATGCTATCAAAAAAGTCTTGTGTTTATGCAAGATTTTCCTCAAGAGCCTTATCCCAAGCCCATCCAAAATCAAAAAAATGAGAAGACAGAAGAGGTAAAAACAAGAGAGTTTATAATTATACCAAGTCCTTCACCCACTCCTCAAGTTAGATATGCCCATGAAGGCCAAGGCATATCAGAATGTGAGAGGTTAATTTTTATTTAGAGGGCTAAGAATGAAGAAGCTTTAGAACAAAACTTCCTTCCCCTTCCCCAAGAGCTCCCAAAAAAGTCCTTCAAGATACCAAGTTGGAAAGACACCCTCTCATTCTTAGAACAAGTTAATGAGCTCTCTTACCATCCCACCACCTCCTTTTTTGAAGGAGAACCTATTGTAAAGAGGGCAAAAGATGAACATCCATTTGAAAAGGAGAGTTTGTCAAGAAAAGGTGATGAGGTTGCAGCCCTTGAGAAGAAAAACCAAGTTGTAGTTACAAAATAATCTCAAGATGGATATGATGAGGATGTGGTGAGTGAGTATAATGAATAAATCATCCTTGGTAGTCTTCATTCTATCATTGGATAATATTTAGAACAAATGATAGAATAAATTCAAGCTAAGGCAGTTGTCTTGACCAGTGAACATGGCAAAAACATGAGTGAAGAAGAGGTATTTTTTTTCCTTGAACTTACTTTTCGTGTTGAAAATGATGATTCCACCTCTTATTGAAAAGAGGAGCTTGATGAGTTAGCTATACTAAAACCACTAAAGAGCATCGTTCAAGAAGATAATCAAAACCATGTTATAGATACAAATGAGCATGAGATCATAGTGACAAGTGAAACTCAAGAAGATAGTCTTGAAGGCAAATCAAATAATCTCATGTTTGAGGTACAAAAAATTCTTCTAAACCTGAGAATGTTTGGCAATAGTTATATCATGCTTTTATAAAGGAGATAGAAGATCTTGGTAGGGTAGTATTAGATGATATAGTAAAGGAACAAGATGAAGTCTCAAGTGAAGTTGTGATGGTTTCTAATGAACAAGAATATTTTTTATGCCCTTGGTGAATAACTTGAAGACCAAGACAAGCCTAAGGTTAATAATACAACATTTGAAGTAAAGAATGAGGTTGTTACTCTCTCAAGTGTTCAAGAAGAAGTTTCTTTTTGGGAAGAATTAGATTTTTTTGTTCAAGCTTGGATGGTGGACCTACAGCTCCATGTAATGACATTGATAAGGTAGTTATGAAGGTTAGATAATATACTTAATAGGTTGATCAAAGTAAAAATTATAATTATTCTCTATTATTACTAAGAACAATACCATACCAGCCTCCATGAAAGAAAAATAAGATCCAAATGAGTCACAAAGGTGTGAAGTGCAATTGCAATACTTTTTTATGGTCCTAGAAGCAGGTTATGTGCCCTTGTAAGGGGACTATAATTTGATTATGGATAAGGAGATAAGTTTTATAAACATGTCATCTCAAAAAACTACTTCACTTGATGAAGACTTATTTGAGGTTCTTAAAGCTAGTTATCAACTTTTTGACTAGTTTGTAAAAGTTGAAAAAGATGTCATCTTCTCTCTTACTGGGTCCCAAGAAGTTCAAGGTGGAAAATAAAAAGTTCATGGTAACTCATGGAATCCATACCTTAACGTTCAAGAGGTTAAAGTTCTTTTTAAACCTATATCTCCTATCAAGAACATTGATGAGGTGTTTGTCAAAATTAAACAACATGGTCCTAATGAGCCATCAAAGACTAAGGTTGCATGTACAGTCACATTGGAAACTTCTCTTATGGATAAAGAAAAGCATGAGGTAAATTTTAAATTGTAAGAAGAGTTTATTTACATTGGGGACATGTTTTTTGGTGTTTATTCACTTGAAGTCAAGCCAAAAATATTAGCAGTCAAGAAGAGAGTTGATAGAGAAAGAATAATATTTAAACAGTAATTAGTCAATCACTCTTATTCACCTCATGAAGAAGATTTGAGAAGCTTCACTTTTGATCTAGGAGGACCAAACATTGGAGGTTAGATGTACATAATAGTTATTTGTTTTTTTTTTAAAGTTCTTTTGGCATAATGTGTTGTCTTATTGGTGTGTTTTCTTCTTATTTATTATGTGTTTGGGAGGGAATTATCAGTTTTTCATCTCCTTATCAAAGTTTGAAATCAAGGTGCACTTCCATATTATGGTGACTAATGACTCTATATCCCAATGGATTCATGAAGGCTAGTGGTATAGATGCATAGCAGGCATACACCCCCTAGAGGTTACCAAAAATGATTTCCAAAATGGCTACCCTAGACCATTACATTTAAAAACTAGGTATGATGAGTTGTCCTTCATGGTCTCTAGGTTTTTTTATGCTTGTTTTCAGTGTTCATACACCTAAATGGCTATGAAAATATGTCTTGTTATGTCACTATGTCAAAGGGAAGGTATATATATTCCTAGGTCATGTTTTATGATGTTTAGAGTGAACAAGGTCATGATTCCATTATTTACACATCATTGGTTTATTAAGTGTATTGGCAAATATCTTCCTATGAGGTCTTATGCATTGTTAACATGGATAAAGGTAACTTTGAGAAGATTATGTTTTGGTGTTAAATCCAAGTATGTTGCCTCATAGTTAAGGTATTAGAATAATGATTATCTGAAATGACATGGTGCTCATAGTAATGGATAGAAAACCAAGTGAATGAGATGGTAGTTTTGTTGTTTTCAAGCCTTAGAAAAGATTAAGGTTTATTTGGTGAGATTAAGGTATTATCTTCATTATTGATATTGTTTACTATAATGATGTTACTTGCTACAATGTTATAATGTGATCCCTTAAGAAGACATCGATCACGAAGGGTCAGTGTTAAGTGTAGAAGTCAAAGCCATTTGATACTTGTGAAGTCATGTCATACTTCGTGTTGTCCATATACATGGTAAAGGTGTCTTAAAATTGCTTCTCCAATGTTGGGACACTTTTATAACTACATACTCATCATTATAACATTCAAATAGAGCAATAGTGAGAAATGGAAGGGAAAATAATGTGAGTATGGTCTTTCCATGTTACATCAACACCTTACAAGCTAAAATAAAGCACCATTAGAACCCAGTTCATGGCTTCAACAAGGTTTTCTTGGCAGAATGCACAGGATTCTTGTAGAAAGAGAATTTATTTAGGTCTCTTTGAGAGTTATTTAGGTTGTATGTGGTCTTCTAACCTCCTCCAAGGCTTCCTCCATGTTTCCCCAGGCTTAAATAGTGCAGACAAAGCTTGAAAAGTCCCAAAAAGGGCCAAAACCTATTCAGTCTCCCCTTTAAGTTGTATATCCCCTTCAAAAGCTTGTGAAAGCAATTTTCTCAATAATGATTCATGGAGGAGAAGGCAAATTGGGTCAAATTATATTAGGGTTATATGGATTCCTGATTCAAAGACCAGACTTACCCCTACAGATAAATCACATAGTTTTTCAAATAATCAGATACTGAAACTCTCAATTCCATAATTAAAATAGAATTGGTTGCAAAATTTTCATTTTCTCAATTAAATAAAATAGGAAATGGATTCAATATTCTAATTGATTTCTGAATAGTAATTGTCCCCTACTAATAAATAATGTTTTATTTAAAAATATATTTTAATATAATAAGTCCATTTCTAGAATGTATTTAAATAAAATTGACTTTTTAATATGAATGTAATTTATCTGAACAATTCTAATTATGAGTTGTTATGTAAACTCATCTAATTCTGTTGGTCAGTTCAAAACATTCAATTCACATTTTTTTTATCCTCTACAAATAGTCTCTAATTAATTTCCAATAATTAAATTTCAAATATCAATAATAATTTGAAACTGATAATAATGGAAAAATAAAAATAAAATAGAGACCAGAGATTGTTTACGAGGTTCACCAATTGGCTACATCCTCAGATTCATTCAAACCGTTCCATTATATAAGATGTAAATACAATGATTAAACTTACATACCTAAATATCTTGCAATTGGTTGATCAACTTCTGAATAAATCTGATCACAGATCATAAATGTCCTTCATTTCCAAAACAATCACCTACAATTATATATCTCTAGAATGGGAAATTTTTGTCTCTCTTCAAGAGGAAAAAACACTCTCAAAAGGTTTATAAACTACCTTTTAGTCACAAATCCCTCTCTATAATTTACACATATTAAAAAAAGATTATGACTTTGTACCAAAAAATACATAGCCTCTGTATATCCTCATACATTGTTCCCTCTATGCAAAATCCACCATTACCTCTATAAAAATGACTACAGTTTATATTTCTTAATGCCTCTAAGGCACTGGTTGGGCATTAGCTAATATATCTATGATGAGCAATTTTTTCTAGTTTTCCCCTACCTTCGTACATTAGTTGGGCACTAACCATTTTCTCAAATTGGGATTTCATCTTAACATCGTGTTGTTGAATTTCTTATTTCAGGAATGAATCCCATAATTTATGGGAGATTGAAACTCCATGCTTAATTTATTAAAACACTTCTCATAAATAACATTCCACATTACCACCAACATCGAAGTGGGTAGGATTCTATGTGGGAGGAAAGTGATGGCACCAAGGTAAAGCATGTCAAAATATTGTTTATTAAAACAAAGATCATAACCATTTTTCACGTACCATTATCTTCCATCAACAAACCGCCAACCAACTTTCCAAGTGGATGATCATGTTCCACATTGAAGTAAAAAGTGGGATTGGTAAACACATGCCTGTCAAGGAGTAAAGTGTGGTTGTCAAGGAGTTTAATGCCATGGTAAAATGACTAAAGAAAGACCATTATTACCACTATCAAGTGGATTTCCACGTGGTTAAAAGGTAAAAGCATGCATGGCAAGATTTTAATGTCAAACATAAAGGCATAAAGGTAAGAGGATAATAGAATTAAAACATTTCCCATTCAAGTGGATGGGAGAATGGGGATAATTAAAGTTTATTAAATATCTCCCATGTTAAACTCAAAAGCATTCAAAACCATATTCACCCCCATGCATTGTTAAAAGGAATTCCACATGGGAAAGTTAAAGTGGAATAAAGTAGTTTTATTATCTTTTTTAAATAATTTCTCATGGCTTTTTAAATACCCATGAATAACTTCCATGTGGAAGTGGGATGAATAAAAATTTGGGACTTAGATTTTAAACATAATATCCAATGGTTTTAATAAATAGGATATTTAATTAATTAAATATATCTCATGGTAAAATTAAAAAAACCATTAAAAAGAATATTTCATTAATATTTTGAAAATGGAGAGATTATGGTGGGAATTAAATTGGGGTGAAGGCTTAAACAAAATATCCAATGGTAAAATAAAAGCATATGAAAATAGGATATTAAATAAAAGATTATCTCGAACCATAAAAATCCTCCAAATCAAACCTCTTCAATAAGACCCTTTTGGTCCCCAAAAGGTCAAATCACACTCTAAATCTGCAAATGGTTCACTCTACAAAATATCATGGTAATAATTCAAACATCAAACTGAATCCCTAAAATTCCAATGAAATAAATATCTACCTAATACCAAATTGTAGATAGAAGTAAATTGTCTGCTCAAATATCACATCTCTAAAATGGTGAATCTACCAATCACTGCAAAATGATCACCAAGTGCAACTGCAAACTAGTTTGTTAGTGTAATCAATACACACATTAATTGTAACCATATTTTAAAGTTACAATTAAATTTCCAAAATGAATAGGGGTCTTATAAATATGCAAATATCATACATGGCTACAAAAAGTTTGTATAATTATTATACTTACAAACAGTGCCCGAAAAGGGTCTTATAAACCTCTATTTGTATAATATAAACAACAACATATATATATTGAAATGCATTTTTTTCTAAGATAGACATATTGATCATGCCCCATATAATTAGTATATACTGTTGTCAAGGTTTTAAAATGAAATTTTTTCCAAAAACCCAAACATGAGAAAAATAATCTAAGTATGATAAACTTGTCCCTTGGCTTTTCTCTACAGGTTACTCCAATAAGCCAAATTCCAAACTTAAATCATTTAGAAATATATCCAAGTTTAAATATGAGTTAATTCCTTTACCAATGCATCAAGAACTCAAAAACTTATCAAGAGATTAAAAATAGAACTTAGAAAAACCACAAATATGAGAAAATAGTCCAAGTATAATAAACCTGTCACTTGAATTTCCTCACAGCTGGTAACTCCAAATATTATTCAAAAATAAAATATATTCCTTTCAATTTCAATGGAATACCAAAATTGATTTGAACATTTGCATGCTAATAAACTATTACAGCTATGCAAACATAAAACTAAGGAATTGCTTACCAACTCACTTTATCACATTTTCTTATTTAGGTGGTTTAATTTCCTCAGTGAAAACCTGAGTAGCTACATGGTTCATATTTAAAACTATTAGTTTAACAATGCTTTCCTTTTTCACAACTCTCCAATATTGTTTGGGATGAAGCTACCAACACTTATTAACCTCATGTCCTTCCCTGTTACAATGAGTACAAAACTGTTTGTCCACTCTTTTGGAAAACATACTCTTACTGCCATTCTTAGAACACTATCTAGAAGAGTGTTCTTTCAAAATATTTCTGACCAAAAATTTATGTTTCCAACATTTGGCTACATAGTGATTAGATAATCCACAAAAACTGCATGAATAAATGTACTATAAATTTTGTGTACCATAATCAAAAGGAATGTTGGAATATTTACGCTGTCTGATAGAATTGAAATCAACATTATTACAAGTGTGATGTAAATAATATGTTTTAACTTTAATTCAATATTGTTTACACTTCTCTGTAGCACCTCTTGCTTTTAATTTCTCAAAGCATTCACCTATTTCATTTTGAATACCATATCTGTGTCCCAAACCTGCACGATGAGGCTTATTCTCTATTTGAATGGGGTTAGCAATGCCTTAGACATATTTTTCAAGGACTTTTCCATTAAATCTCATTTTAATAAGTAATTTTGAACTTATACCTATAGTGTGTTGTTCAAGCTTATAAAAATCCTTTTTATCAGATTCATGATGGAAAGGAAAAGTAACTGGTGACTCACATTCGATTATAGTGCTTAATGAATTTATTTATGCACTTATGGGAGAGGAAGGTCTTGTATGTATAATAGACTTGTTTTCTCCTTTGTGCCATCATCATTTTTCAAAATCAAAAAGAGATCATCCTTGGATTTCAACTCTTTTTTCAACCTTTCAATCTCCTCTTCCAAGAAGTAAAACTTTGATCTCAGTAAAGAGTTCTCTTCTTGAATCTACATATTAAATGCTTCAAGCTCATCAATTTTATCTTGTTTGTAAAAATTTTCCATGGTTTCTTATTCCTAAAAATAACTTATACTTAAAAAACTTCAAATGGATTATGTGATCTAGATATTTGACTCAGGGGAGGATGGTTAGTTCTAAAATGAAAATAAAATGAAAGAAGCACACTAATAGCATAACATCTCTAGGCCTAGACACTAGGGAGAGCTTAGTTAACAAAAACAAATGATAAATACAACTAAAAAGTTAGGAATAACACACAATAATTCCTTCATCTTCCTTCGATGCTCCAAATGCCTTTATAGTGGTGGCTTGCTCAGCTTGTGCTCATGAAGTCCTTGGCAATGGAAGCTTGGATACCTCCAACTCTCCTTGACACCTTTGGTTTATGGCTTGGCTTGGCTTAGAATCAATTTTTCATGGTAACACTAGTTTATTTAATATTTTGGAACCATTTGTGCATTATAACTTTACATAATCAAGACTTAGAAATGATGTTTATGGCCTCTCTATTTATAAATTTTTGAGAATGTCTAGAATCAACATGAATCATCCATCCTGAGATTGAGATGTGTGGTTGAGGATTAATTCAATTTTTGAAACTAAGTTTGTAATTATCCTCATCATGACATTGGAATAAGGGGCAATTAGGAGGCATGGAGGGCATCATAGAAGGAATTGATGAGGTATGGATGGCATGAATCCTGATATTTATGGCATTTATGGCTTAGAGATGTCTTTCCAAGAAATGAGGTCACCTGATGATGTAGATATTCAATATTCATTTCCAAAAAATAATTTTTCATGAAATTATTAATTATGCCTTGATTTGGGTTAATTATCTCTTAAGCATGTTTAAGAACTTTGTGCACAAATTACTCGAATTGATCAGAATGCCTTGTTATTAGCCCAAAATTTGACTGGATTGGAATTGGAAGTCACTGTCAAATGCATTGGAACCATTATCCCATTTAGGATGCTATCAACAATAAATAATAAAATCATGTATCTTGTGCATAATATTTGATAGGAAAGAGCAATCCAGAGTATCCAAGTGCAAAATTGGCATTTTGACTCGAAATGATCTGATCCAAGTTAGTTAACCCATAAATTACATTACCCCATTAGGGATACCTTGGCCAAAAATGACACTTTAATATGTTAGTTTCACATCATTTAGCATGTTTTAGTTTTTTTAGGCTAAATTATACATTTTAAGTGGAAATTGGCCAAAAGCTTGGTTGGAGCTTATCAGTGGTCAATTTTAGGTGTTTACAGTTTGCCCCTATTTGGGAAGGTGTTGCAAGATATAAGCACAGTAACATATTCTCAAAGTAAATTAAAAGTTCCTATATGCCTACAACTATAATGATGATAAATTAACTGTATGATGGCCCCTCAAAGGAACGGTTGGCACAAGTATGTTGGCAAATGGTCCCTCAATAAGAAGTGAAATGAGAGGACCAAAGAAAGGAAAGATGATGGGGTGAAAACATAATGATAGTGAAAAATTAGTAAAATTTATTAAGAATTAAAATGAGATTCTCTACAATGGTTTACCCAAAGATGGTTATAAGCATTGCACGCTGATAGTGGCAACATGGTATGATAACACAATGATTTGCCCAAAGGCTGTTATAGTCATTGAGAAGATGGAAGTGTCCCAGTTAGGATAGATAACCAAGATAATAACATGCCCCTACATAGGTAGAAAAATTAAAGTGGTGAAAACATGATGATTTGCCTAAAAGTGGTTATAATCATTGAGAAATGCAGGTGGGATGGTGTGCAATGATTTGCCCATAGGTGGTTATAATCATTAAGAAATATATGTGGGATGGTGTGCAATGATTTGCTCATAGGTGGTAATAATCATTGAACCCCAATTATGAAAAACATGATAAACTTTGATGAGGATGATGATAACCTAAAATAGAGGGTAATGATGAATTATAACAACCTACTAGTAAGGAGATGTTCATCTGAACTAATAAAGGTTAAAAAAATTTCATGGTTAATTACTCTATTTAGGATATGATTGGGATTAAACTGGGATGTTGGTGTCAAAGAGATGTTGCCATTGATTAATATACTTCTTGAATCTCAAGTTTGTTTTAGCACATGTCAGTAGGCATAATGGTATAACATCATGGGGACTTGGTTGAAATATGCATGAAGATTGACTCTCATAATCCAATACTCAATAGAAAATAATGCACCAATGATAGAAACCATGATGAAAATGTAAACATATGAATATGGATGGATTCAAGTGTAAGTGTAGACAAGGAATCACACAATGAACACACATAAATTGAATCATGGCAACAATGTTGAAAGCAAACAAACAAGCAGACAAACAAACAAAATAAGCAGAAACAAGCAAACAATGCAATAGAAACCCTATGAACATTGCCCCTAAAGAATAGGTGACAACTTAAAAAATGAACAAAATGGGGGAATAGAATAAAATTAAGGGGTTGACCGAGTTGTCTCCATATGCACTAGACAAGTGGATTCTACCTACATAGTTCCATGGATGTAATATCCAATAAAAAAATTTAGGCCAAATGTAGTTCTCTTAGGGAATGGGAAGAATGTGATAACTAAGAAAAATAGATATAATGGATGTGATAGAAGAATATGAATGGTCTTGAAAAAAACAAGTGCATGAGAGAAAAAAGGCTAAAAATGATGAGGAAACTAAATGACAAGCGATTTGTTTGTAACTTAGTAAGGGTTCCTAGAATCCTTGAGGCAAAAAAGTGGTCAATGTTTTTGTTTTTTAATGATTTTCCAAATATTTTTGGGACTGTTTTGGAGTATCTAAAATTGATCAAGAATGATGATACATTAAATGGTTCAAGCTCATAAAATGGTGAGAGCATTCAAACTTAGGTTGCTCACAAAAAAATAAGAGCATGGCTTAGGTTGGTCACAAAATGATGAGAGTGTGGCTTAAGTTGATCATAAAATGGAAAAAGCATGGTGGAGAAGGGTGACTGAGCTAACCTCAATAAGTATTGAGTACTACCTATATAGTCCTGTAGTAGGACCTCAAGTCACTGTATTTTTGCCCTACAGTGGAGGAACTTGACTAATGCAATAATCAATTCAAACAAAATAGGCACAGTTAGTAAAAAGGCATAGTATGACATAGGAAGGGACAAGTTGGTATGTCAAGGCTTAATGCTTCCCCTAGTTTTCTCATAGATGGTTATAACTAGGACACAATGGTATATATCTATGTTACTAATTTTCCCAAAGGTGGTTATAATTAGTAACAAGATCGGTAGTAAGAAAGGCATAACAAATGAAGGATGCAATTACCAAAACTTTTATCACACTGCTCCAAAATATGATCTCTGTCTAAATTACTTGAACCAATTGATGAACTGATCAGATACCTCAATGTTGAAAATGCATAATGAATAGAAAAAACCAAGGTCAAATGGGCAAGGCTTTAGAACACACTGGGTTGATAGAACAAAAGTAGAAAGTGAATACGGCAAAGAGGATGGGTAAGGATGGTATTTGTATAAATAAGAATAGTGATAAAATGAGATAACTAAAATGGTCCTTATAGATAATACACCTTAGCGCTCAAGCATAGTACCACTTGAGATGAATAATATTCATCAGCTCTAGAAGTTCATCTCCGTCTGATGTGGCAAGCCTATATGCTATTGATCTATAATCTACAATGATGATGAAAGGCCCTATCTAGTTTGGTTTGAATTTGCCTTTATGCTTCTCTTCATTCATGGTATTCTTTTGGTTTTCTTTAAGAACAAAATCACCAAGTTCAAAATGTTCTATACTTAACATGCTAATTAGAGTGGCTTTTGAGTCATTTCTGATATGCTTGAAGATTGTTGAGTGTAGCTATGTGTTTTTCATCAAGTAGGTCTAGCTCTTGTAAGTGAGCTACTCGATAGTCATGATCATCCAAGACATGCTTGACGGAGATGCACAGTGAAGGAAATTTGACCTCAATGGGAAGGATGGATTTAGTACCATAAAAAGTGAGTATGGAGTGGCTTTTATGGGGGTACGATGATTGGTATGGTATGCCCAAAGGGCAGAGAATATTTATAAGTGCCAATCATGATCGGCATCATTAACAATATTTTTGAGAATATTGACAATGGTTTTGTTGGATGCCTCAGCTTGGTCATTACCTTGAGGGTAATATGTTGTATAAAAATGTTGTGTGATGTTATATTCAGTATATAGCTAGTTTAAATCTTTATTCTTGAATGATCCTTCATTATCAGATATAATCTCATAAGGGATACCATAACAAAAAATGAGATGGTTGAAGATGAATTTGGAAATTCATTTTCCAATCATGTAAATGAGGGGTATAGCTTCAACCCACTTAGTGAAATACTCAGTGGTGGTAAGGATATATTTATGGCCATTAAATGAAGTGGGATTAATCTTCCTAATGAGGTCAAGTCCCCATGTACAAAATGGCCATGGTCTCAACATCAGTTTTAGAGTTTTTATGGGAGCATGAATCAGATTAGCATGCCATTAACATTTATCACACTTTTTTACATATGCAGTGGCATCTGCATCCATTATGGGCCAATAATAACTAGTACATAAGAGATTTTTGGATAGGACTACCCCACTAGAATGACCACATACTCCTTCATGAACTTCTCTTAACTCTAGCGTAAACTTTGCCGAAGTTAAACAACAAAGCAGAGTTCCATCAAAATTACAATAATAAAGGGTGGATCCAAGTAAAGTATAATGAGTGGAATGATGAATGAAGTACTTGGTTCATTTTTGAGATAGGTTAGGTGGTATAACTTGGTCATGAAGGTAGTTGTAAATATCTTAGTACCAGATAGAATTAGGACCAACAATATCATAAATCATTACAACAGTTGAAGGTTCATGAGTTGGTGCTGACAAATTCTCAATGAAGAACTAATACTCTCTAATTTTATTTATTTGTCAAATCAGATAGCCAATAGTAACCATGGAAAATATAGTTATGTTACTAACCCTTGGTATGTGCTCAAACTAAATATTAGCAATTTTTTACTTAAGAGTGTTGACCATGGATTTATATGGAACAATCTTGGCATGTTTGGTCTAAAAATGATTTGTGACTTGATTGATGATTAACTGAGAATCACCATAAACTTGGAGATGAGATATGTTCCAATGCACTACCTATCAAAGTCATGCAATAAGTGCTTCATACTCATCCATGTTTTTTGTACAAGGAAAGCTAATTCTAAATGATTTAGGAATGAGATATCCCTATGGTGTAATAAACAATAGGCCTGCCCTTGATTTATGCACAATAAATGAACCATCAAAATATATCTTCCAAGGTTTCTCCTCAAGGGGTGTGCCAATGATGGTTATGATGTATTCATCAAGAAATTGAAATGTGAGTGGTTGTGTATTTGTGAGAGGTGCTTCATCAAGTTGATCTACAAGAAATTATCCCTTAATTGCTTTCTGATTAACATACTCTATGTCAAACTCACTGAGAAGCATGATCCATTTAGCCATTATACCTTGTAAAGTTATTTTAGATAGTAGATACTTGAGTGGATCTACCTTTGAAATGACCATGGTCTTATTATTCAACATGTAATGGCAGAGTTTTTGAGCTATGAAGACCATGGCCAGACAAGATTTTTCAATAGGTGCATAGTTATGTTCATATGTAACCAAGGTACAGCTTAGGTAGTATACATCATTATCCTTTCCATTGTCATCATTATGAGCTAAGAGTGCTCCCAAAGCATGGTTGGTAGCTGATAGGTATAACAAGAATGGCTTTCCTAGCATAGGAGGTAATAAAATAGGTAGATTAACAAGATAGTCTTTGATTTGTTAAAAATCTATTTGGCAGTGATCATCCTAGTGAAATGTAACTCCCTTCTTTAAAAGGTGTGTAAATGGATGACACTTGTCTGCTAACTAAGAGATGAAGCATCGTATTGACTAGATTTTACCCTACAAACTATGGAGTTGCTTCAAATTAGTTGGTGACAGCATCTCAATTATAGCATGGACTTTAGCTGAATCAACTTCAATACCTCTATGAGACATGATGAAGCCAAGTAATTTTATTAAATTTACACCAAATAGATATTTATTTGGATTAAGTCTGACTTTGTACTCCCACAATCTTTCAAATATCTTATGCAGCACTGCTAGATGGTCGGCCCTAGTTTTGGATTTTCCTAATATGTCATCAACATAGTCTTTAATAATATCATGTATCATATCATATAATATGATAGTCATGGCTCTTTGATATGTAGCTCTATAATTTTTAAGGCCAAATGACATTACCTGATAAAAAAATGTTTCCCATAGAGTGGTTAACGTTGTTTCATATTAGTCTTATGGTGTTATTCTGATATGGTTGTATCCTGAAAATCCATCCATGAGTGAAAGCATTTTATAACTTGTCATAGAGTCGATAATCATGTCAATATTAGGCAATGGAAAATCATCTTTAGGACAAGATTTGTTGATGTTTTGAAAGTTACTATAAATTTTGATCCCTTCAGGCCTTTTACTAATAGATACCACATTAGAGATCCATTCTGAGTAGTCAATGGATCGGATACATTCTGCTTCTAAGAGTTTTTCCAACTCTTTATTTACCAATAAAATAATGTGAGGATGCCTCTTACATAGCCTTTTTTTACTGATTTAATGTTAGGATTAACCACAAGGTGGTGCAGAACCAGGGCAGGGTCTAAACCTGGCATGTCAAAATAGGCCCATGTAAAGATATCGACAAATTCTCTCAACATAGCTATAAAGACATCACATTCCTCTTCAATGAGGAATACCCCTAATTTTATCCATTTTGGGTCTGATGGATTCCCAATATTTACCTCTATTATATCTTTGACTAGAAGGGTTGATCCATCTTCTAGGATAGTAGGCAATGACTTAAACTATTGGATTATGTTAGGGTCCTTCATTAGGATTTGTTCTTCAACTTCTCCTAGGCATGATGAATCTGAGTCCCCTAATGGGAGATCTAGCCATGTAAAAAAAATAGTCATAAATTCTTGAATAATTTGATCAAATACTTGTTTCTCAAAGTTGAACTCAGATCCACAGGCAAGTTCATCATTGGTGGTCTCCTGGTCTAAATTCAAAGAAGAATGAACACCTCAATCTAATGGCACCTGAAATAGGTTTTCACCACTAGACTGGGCTTTATCTTTACTTTTTCCCTAGTCAAAAATCATCTCAAAGAGGTTTTCACTTTGGGACCTCAATGTTTTACTTATTTGTTTTTGGCTAAGGGTGTTCACTTGCTCTCCAAAATAGGCTATAAGATCTAATGTGATTGAGAATCCTGATTTGTGATCTCCCAATGAAACATTGTCTCTAAGGCCTTAGAAATCATAGAATGCCTCATCATTATGAAACCCATCAATCAATAGACTAGATTCTTGTTGGTCTCAATCTATCAGTTGGGGATAATATAATGGCAAAGGTTTGTGATGAATGGCCAAGGTAAGGGTACAATGGCATTGTTATCAAATAGGATAGTTTCATCTAGGTTATCAAAGGTGAGGCTATGATCAAACTCTGCTTCACTATCGACATCATCATCACTAGTCACTGGTGATGGAGTTTGAATAAGATACATGGGGTCACCCCCAAGCGGTTTAAATCTAAGTCCTTAAGGTCTTTCATACTTAGTCATAAAAATTGGCTTGATGGTTCCTTGTTGATTCAATCTGAGGCCTCTTCCTTCATAATTATGATGCTCCATGATCCTATTGGGAATAGGATACTTTGCATTTCTATAAAAATCAGCTTGGTTGTCATTGTATAACCATGATTCATCCCCTTCAAGAGGGCCAAATCCTAGGCCAAATACTGGTACAAATGTGATAGGTCCCTTATCTTTGTTCTTTTATTGCCAATGCATATGTGGGATGACTTTAGGTCATCCAAAGGTTTTTGGATTCTGAGGAAGAGTGGCAATATAAAATGTATCATGGGTCACATACTCTCCCAATCCATTATCTGAAATGGTGAAGTGATTAAAAGCTTTAAGAGGCGGTATGTGGGAAAGAGAATCCAAGGTATTAGGATCTATGTAATCATCTGATGAAGGATCAATAAGTATATCTTTCCCTTTATCCTGCATGAAACTTAGATTCATGTCGTACTGATAATTATAGCTTTAAAATTTGGCCTCAAGATGCTTGCAGTGTTCATATGGGTGTAAATTTCTTGGAATATTCACTTCCATCCTTAAGTGGAAAAACTTGATACATTGGTGCAACATTGATGGGACTACATGAATCTCATGTAACCAAGGCCTACCTAGAAGTTTATTGTATGATAACTCAAGATCAAGCACATGGTAAAGTGTATCATGGGTCAAAGGCATAATGATAAATGAAAAACTAATGGTGCCTTGTGATTTTCTTTCTTGATTATCATAGGCTTTGATGGGTATTATTTTTGACTAGAGATCTATCATTGTGTACCCAAGAAGTTTGATGAGCAATAGAGACACTATGTTGACATTGGATCCATTGTCTATAAGGACACATTTCAATTTATGTCATTTTATACAAACTTCTAGGTATAATGGGTTAGTATGGAGTGGGCCAAGGGAAGACATATCACTTTGGTTGAATCTGACTTATTGGGTTAGAGCTAGGTGTCCAACCAAAGCTTGAAATTTATCAAGGGATATGTCACTAGCAACAGTGGATTGGGTCAAAAACTCATTCAAGATGTTTTTATAGATTATTGACATTCCTAAAAAATCTAAAATAGAAATTTGTGTTGGTGTCTTTTGTAATTGTTTCACAATATCAAACTTCTTGTCTTGGTCAGTAGTGAATGGTTTATTCCAAAGTTGAATGATTGGTTGGATGACAAGCAAAGTGGCAAATGGTTGTGCACCTAGGATAGTAATCTTCAACCTCTGAGTTATGATTGCATAATTGGGATTAAATACTAGACCATTATTGCTAACCAATGTTGGAAATGGTGTGGGAGCAGATAAGACAAGTCTTGGTTGCCAGTGCACTTGCATGTGGTCACGTGGCAGTAACAAGTTATCGATATAAGGTCTAAAAGTGGAAGTCCTAGTTTTCTAGTTTGTCTGTATGTACTCCTAGGTTAAAGAAGGATTATCCACATAATTTGGTTGAATGTTATTGTTTAGTAATGGTCTAGGCTGATTAGTGCTTGGTCTAGGATTAATGAAGATGGTATTAACGCTACCCCCTACAATATGACCTACAACCCTATTGTAGTCATGTGCAACTACAATGGTAGGTTTAATGGTTATTACCATTTTGACCTTGGTTTTATCCATTATTCTATTATTTTAGGTTATGTTTCTAATTTTGTTAATTTTGCTGGTTCAACCTTTGATTTTAATTTTGTTGTTGCCCTGGCCATTGTTGCTATTGTTGATTATTTTGCTGATGCTAATTATTATGTCAGGGAAAGGGGTTTTGATAAATCCCAAGAGTTTAATTGGAAGTGGAAGCACCATTATCCAATGTTATTTCCCCATTCTCCAATATATTCTTAATTAAATACTTGATTTGGACACATCTTCATAGATTATGCCCATTGATTTGATGATAGTAACAAAATTTATTTTCATGGTACCAATAAGTATAAGGAATGCCTTGTAGATAATGCTTTAGTATAGGCCAACTAATTAGGTTAGTGGTAGCAAGCTTGTGAAATACAAACTTAATATGTTTTTTTAGGTCACTAAAGACACGATGTGAAGGCATGATTCTCTTAAGAGGAGGGGTTTGTAATGGTAATGGCTACTATATTTATTGTGTCAGTTTTGGTTGTTGTGGTTGAGACATTGGTTGAGTAGGAGTAAGTTGAAAAGGTGATGCAGATGATGTTTGCACTATTTGGACATGATAGGATTTGGTTAAACCATTTCTCACAACATTCCTATTATAGTTGAATTGCTTTGATCTTTCATGGTTTTTGGCCTCTACCAGTTGCGGTGTTGGTGCTTAAATGGGATGTTATTCATTTCCCTGATTGGTACCTTGATTTTGATAAGTTGAATTAAGCTTGATGACTTCTTTGTTTATGAGCGCTCACTCAATCAACAAGCCTTCGTCAATGATTTCCTTGAAAGTATGCACACATTATAGTTCTAAATGAAAAACTATCTCACTGTGAAAATTTTTGGTAAACACAATAGCTAATTATTTATCTGGTAAATTATGGGTGAAATAGCTTACAAAGACTCTCCATCGTTGTAAATAACTCGAAAAACTCTCACTAGCTTTTTGAGTTGCTTGTGTTAAGTCCACTAATGAATCTCATGCTCAAGATTATAAAAAAAGTGTTGCTTTAATTTATCATAAAGATCATCAAAATCCATTACTAATTTTTTTGTCAAATTCAAAAACCACTCCAAGGCTTGTCCAGCCAAGCTCCTTAGAAATAACAATAAAAGATATATGTCATTATATGCCACTGGTTGACATGTGAAAATAATTCGGTCAAATGAGCCTTAGGGTCACCTTTCCCTTTGTATTTATCAAATTTTGGTGGTTCATATCTTGAAGAAAATGGTATCTACAAATACTCCATATTGAATGGATAGAAACATACATCATCCAATTTGAAATTTTTAGTCTGTTTCCTTACCTAAATAGCAACAATTGCATCCTTCATCTATTGTAATTCTTGGGATAAAAAACTAGAAGGACTATTGGTTTGAGGGAGAATTTGGGTTTAGATAGATGGTTGGGAAGTCACAAGTGGGACACTTTAACCAGGGTATAATGAAGATACCTATTGGGGTATATTGGTTTAGTTGGGGAATAGACTAGGAATACGCATATGTGGATTAGGATGTATCTGAAATTGCACATTTGATTGTGTAATATTCTGGTTTGAGTTAGCAATAAAAGTTTGACTTGAAGAATTTTGTGGTTAGGATGGAGGGATATAACTATATTGTGCCTACTGTGGTTGAAAAGGGGCATGCTTCCAACTAATTGAACCTTGTTGTTGAGTGAGAACTTGCGGACCAAGACCCTGTCTCTACATTTATGGCATATTTTGAACCAATGATTATCTAGTAGGTACCTGAGAAACATGGTAACCTCCTTATTGCATGAATCCCTATGAGGAAGTGAAAGAAGGTTATAGATATAGCATCTATTGTTGACCAATATTTTCACATTGTTGACTAGTCATTACTTGATTTTGGATTGGCATATTAGTCTATGACTAAAGAGGTGTGTTCATCATAACCTGGTGAGGTAGAACATTTGTTGTCCCTGATTAAGGTGGCAATGTATTTGTCCTTTGTTGTGTTCAGACACTAGATTATACCTACTATTGTGGAATACTACCCATTACTTATTGAGGAGGAGTAGGATTCATCACATTCTGTCATTGAGGTGTGACATTAGCCATTATTTGATTACCTAATCCCATAGATTGTATACTTGAGGAAGCAATCAGTTAAGGTTGGGGTGTAGAAACTCCTATTCCCTAGTATGATGACCTATTCATAGGATTAACTACATTCACATGTTTTTGGCTAATTGTTTGTGTGTTAGTACCACTTTGATCAGGAATGGATGTTATTTGCATATTGTCTATTATGTTTAGCTCACTATTATGTGTATAGGCCAAAGACACTTCTTCAATAACGGGCTTATGCATCAAGTTATCTATCAAATTATTTTATATGAATGGGTTTAAATTTAGATTCTCTTGTCCAATTAAATTTATCAACACTTTTGTTGAAGGAACTAGGTCAATAAGAGGCTTACTTACAATGTTCATTTGATTGAAATCATGTGCTAGATTCAGGTAGGTTTGATATGTTGTTTGCATTTGGTTAAAGTGATCTTCCATGATATTTTTATCTTGATCAGATATATTAGGATCTCAGTACATTATTTGGACTAGAGCCATAGGATTGCTAGAAGAATCATGTTGATTGTAAATGATATTATGTGGCACTCTTACTAGACTTGGTAAATTTTCATGGGGAAAGTTTGCTGAAAACTTAGCCCCTACCTCTATGGCTCTAACCAAAATATCATCTCTGTTCTCTAACAAATGTCACTCAAACAAAAATGGATCATATGTGGAAGCTATATTAGTAGAATATTACTATTGAAGTATTGGCTCATCCACTGTAGGTATTGTAGTTAGGTATTATGTGGTTTGCTCTTGGTCTTATTTTGACTAAGATAGTGTGTTAACTAGATAATTAACGAATTGATCTTGGCTTTGTGCCCCTGATTGAGTATTATAAGAAGTATAAGAATCCATCTCATAAGCAATATTATCCGCATAGGAGTCTTGCACCATTTCTTCCTATGACACCACATTACTAATCCCCAATTTTTACATGAGTCCACTCTGAGTGTAGGAATACATGTTGGGATCCATAGTCAATATTTTTGTGATAAAAGGTTAAAGAGTTCTACAAATTCTAAAAAATATAATGTCTAAAATAGATGATATCCCAACTTGGTCTAGATTTGTCAGAAGGATCAAAAGTTTTATGCAAATATTTGTGAGGAAATAAGCTACCATGAAGTATCTAGAGTTTCATTGTTCACATGAAGATAAGCAAGTAAATGGATCAAAAATTAAGAGGCCAAACTCTAAGGTCCAAGTGTTTCAAATTAGTCTAATCTAGGAATTTAAAAGTTTCTAGGTCTTTTGGCCAAACGTAGCATCAAAAGCTAGGCTCAAAAAAGGCATGTGCTAGGACTATTGGCTAAACAGTGACAAAATCTAGACTTTGAAATAGATGAAAGTTCTAATCTAATAGATTTAAAACACTTCTAACAAACACTAGGCATTCAATTCTTTGATATGAACTTGATCTACTAGGTATAAGATATAAAACAAAAGGCACTTTAGAAATAGTTTATTTTCTCACAAAAAATGATATAAATCTTGGTTCTTTTGACAAACAAGCTAGACAAAGGTGATCAGTATAATTGTGCTTTAGACAAAGGATCACAAAAGTACACTCAGAAAATGTAAGAACAAATTTGAAACTCTATGCAAAAAATTCTATGAAACAATATTTAAAATCCTTTAGGCAGTGTAACAATGCTATACTACCCAAAAGGTGTAATAAAAAGGTTTGTTTTAAAAACTCTCTAAGGAAAAAGATATTTTCCCATAATTTTGACATCATAACACTACTTTTCTTGATTCAAAAATTTATGGTACATAGACTCAAAGTGCAAGTGTTTAGCACAAAATGGCTTAAGTCTATCAAGTGATGATAATGATTGTGAGTCTTAAACATCCTTCAAACCAAATTAGAAATTGAACCTAAGCTCCCTCAAGTTTAGTGCAAATGGTGAACCCACTTAACACATCAAACCTATGAACTTATAAAGGTGCAATTTTGAATTTAGATTATAAGTGAAGGACTTAAACAACTTTGGTAAAGGTCTAGACTCAATTGGGTAACATAACTATGCCAAAGTGGATGATATGACTCTCAAGCTTTTGATAAAATTTGAACAAGGCAAATTGATGATCTCATGTGGGTAGCATAATGCCTCTTTGTTCAAATGAAAATTTGGACTATGTGTTTCGTTTGGATTGTCTGTTTACACCAAGTTTTGACTTCAAACAAGACTTTAATCTACGACAAGACCAACTAATTAATCACTCTTAGATCTTAAACTGACAAGGTTTCTTGGTATTGTTAGAATCCATCAATATACATCATCTAAGATAATTTTAAGTGTTCATCCAAAAGTAAATGTGCATTATATAATAGGTTTTTTACACCTCCTCTCAAATGATAGTATTGTGACATGGACCTTGAGGTGCACCTTGCACCAATAATACTTCCATGATAAGTGGGGATTTGTCTAAGATCTAAAAAATTTCTAAACAATCTAGGGGATTCAATTTCACAATGACTTTCACATCAAACAATGCAAAAGAAAGGCACAAATTTTGGGTCCATATCACTTGGCTTGTTACAAAAAGGCCTCCTTTTTTCAACCACTACATCCTGTTGTTGCTCAAATGTAGTATGATGTCTAAAGTACCACTACATCCCATGTACAACTCTAAAGGAGCCAAATGAAGTCAATGCTGGGAGATGAAACTCTAGGTCAAAGCTTCCCTAAAGAACTTGTGAGAGATGATTAAGTCCCCCTCACAAGCCAAGTTTGCATAAAAATAAAGAAATCATGAAATAGAAAGATTTTAGGATCATTTTCAAAGTCACCCAATTTTTGATGATTTTTTGAGGAGTGCTTTATATGACTTTCTTTCTAATCCTTGGAATAGGCTACTTGCAATAAGAATGGTGCTTTTGATTCCAAGGGTTCCCTATAGGGGACAAATAGAAGAGCATACATGTAACATCTCTCTTTTTGCCAAACAAAAATTTGATTAAATAACTATTGAAAACAAGAACTGACAAGTGTGTTCAATTTTAAGCCCAAAATAAAATATTTGGTGGTGTTCATTTGACCCCTTGGTCTTAGTTGTAAACTTTGAAAACATTCACCAAAAACATCTAAATTCCTTGTTAAACACCCAAAACAAGGCTCTTAATTAATTTTTAAGCATACAAAGGTGATTTAAACATGTTTTGATAAAATATCAAGCTTTGTCCTACATTAAAAATGTCAGCATGTCCTTTAGATTTGAAGCTCTTTTTATTTTGAAACAATGAACTTTAGAAAAATAGCTCTCGGGTCTATGTTTTTAGAAAAACATAGTGACCAACATCGATTATATACAACTGATAATGGTTACCTTGGCTAATTGAAATCTAACTGATGTCAATTTTGATAACCAACATTAGTTAAGCTATGTAATTAATGTCAATTTTACTTACTGACGTTGGTTACTGTGTAAAATTGTGGCAAACAAAAATAGCAAAATAAAGTTAGAAAATTAATTTGCATGAGTTTTAAGGGTCCAAATAAATATTTTAGAGTTGTAAAATGATCTTCTTCAAGTTTTAGATGAGTCTAGTCCCACCAGACGTGTCATAATGTGATATTGTAATTTGACTCAAGAGAGGATGGTTAGTATGATGTTAATTCCAAAATGAAAACAAAATGAAAGAAACACACTAATAGCATAACATCTCTAGGCCTAAACACTAGGGAGAGCCTAGTTCACAAAAAAAATGACAAACACAACTAAAATGTAAGGAATAAAATACAAGAATTCCATCACCTTCCTTGGATGCTCCAAATACCTTTATAGTGGTGGTTTGCTCAGCTTGTGCTCATGAAGTCCTTGGCAATGGAAGCTTGGCTACCTCCATCTCTCTTTGGCACCTTTAGTTTGTGGCTTGGCTTGGCTTGGAATAAATTTGGTATAGTAACACTAGTTGTTCAAAGCTTTTGGAACTATTTGTGCATTATAAATTTTCATAATCAAGACTTAGAAATGATGTTCATAGCCTCTCTTTATAGATTTTTGAGAATGTCTAGAATCAACTTGAACCATCCATCCTGAGATTGAGATGTGTGGTTGAGGATTAATTCAATTTTTATAATTATGTTTGTAATTATGCTCATCATGCAATTGGAAGAAGGGGCAATTAAAATGCATGAAGGGCATCATGTAAGGCATTGATGAGGTATGGAGGACATGAATCATGATATTTATGGCTTTTATGGCCTAGGGATGTCTTCCCAAGAAATGAGGTCACTTGATGATGTAAATATTCAATATTCATTTCCAAAAAATAAGTTTACAACAAGTTTCCATGGAATTATTAATTATGTCTTGATTTGGGTTAATTATCTCTTAAGCATGTTTAAGCACTTTGTGCATAAATTACTCAAATTGATCAAAATGCCTTATTATTGGTCTAAAATTCAACTGAATTGGAATTGAAATTCACTATCAGATGTGTTGGAGCCCTTATCCCATTTAGGATGATACTAATAAAAACTAACAAAGGCACACATCTTGTGTAGAATACTTGATAGAAAAGAGCAATTCAGAGCACCCAAGTGCAAAATTAGCATTTTGACTCGAAATGATCTAATCTAAGTTAGCTGGCCCATAAATTGCATTGCCCCATTTAGGGATATCTTGGCCAAAATTGGCACTTGAATATCTCAGTTTCACATCATTTAGCGTATTTTAATGTTTTTAGGCCAAATTATACATTTTAAGTAGAAATTAGCCAAAAGCCTGGTTGGAGGTTATTGATGCCTAGTTTTAAGTGTCTACAGAGTAAACAACAAGTCTGCAAAGAATCCAACCAACACTAAAATTGAATTCAAATTTTTACACAATCAAAACCTAATCCCTACATTCTAATTGCTTTGATACCAAAAATGATCTAAAAACTAGATTTATCCCTATAAATAAATCACATAACTTTTAAAATAATTGGATTCTAAAACTCACAATTCAGTAATTAAAATAGAATTGGTTGTAGAATTTTTATTTTCTAGATTAAATAAAATAGAAAATAAATTTAATATTCAAAATGATCTGTGAATAGTAATTAGTCCCTGCTAATAAATATTATTCTATTTAAAAATGGATTTTAATATAATAAGTCAATTTGAATGTATTTAAATAAAATTGACTTTTTAATCTAAATGTAATTTATCTGAATAATTTTGATTATGAGTCATTATGTAAACTCATCTAATTATGTTGTTTAGTAAAAACATTCAATTCATATTTTTTTAATCCTCTGCAAATAGTCTCTAATTAATTTTCAATAATTAAATTTTAGATATCAATAATAATTTGAAACTAATAATAATGAAAAACTAAAAATAAAATAGAGATTAGAGATTATTTACGGGGTTCACCAATTGGCTACGTCATCAGGTTCATTCGAACCTTTCTATTTAAATAAGATGTAAATATAATGATTAAACTTACATCCCTAAATATCTTATAATTGGTTGATCAACCTCTGAATAACTTTGATCATAGATCACATATATCTTTCATTTCCACAATGATCACCTAAAATTATATATCTCCAGAATGAGCAATTTCTCTCTCTTTAAGAGGCAAAAACACTCTCAAAAGATTTATAAACTACCTTCTGGTCACAAATCCCTCTCTATAATTTACATTAAAAAAAAAATTTGCCTCTGTACCAAAAAAATATATAAATTTTGTATATTCTTATACATTGTTCTCTTTGTGAAAAATCCACCATTGCCTCTATAAAAAAACCTATAGTTTATATTTCTCAATGCCTCCATGGCATTGTCTAGGCATCAGCTAACAAATTTGTGTTGGGCAATCTTTTCTAGTTTTTCCCTGCCTTCGTACATTGGCTAGCACTAACCATTTTTTCTTAATTGAAATTTTATCTTAACAGCATAGCGTTGAATTTCTTATATCAAGAATGAATCTTATAATTTATGGGAGGTTAAAACTCCATGCTTAATTTATCAAAACACTTCTTGTAAATAACATTCCACGCTATCACCAAAACTGAAGTGGGTAGGATTCTACATGGGAGGAAAGTGATGGTGCCAAGGTAAAGCATGCTAAAATATTTTTCATTAAAACAAAGATTATAACCAGATACTAAAACTCTCAATTCCATAATTAAATTAGAAATGGTTGCAAAATTGTCATTTTCTTGATAAATAAAATAAGAAATGGATTTAATATTCAAACTGATTTGTGAATAGTAATTAACCCATGTTAATAAATATTGTTTTATTTAAAAATAGATTTTAATATAATAAGTTAATTTTCAAGATGTATTTAAATAAAATTGACTTTTTAATCCGAATGTAATTTATCTAAATAATCTTGATTATGAGTTATTCTATGAACTCATCTAATTGTGTCATTTAGTTAAAAACATTCAATTCACATTTTTATCCTCTATAAAGAGTCTCTAATTAATTTCTAATAATTAAATTTCAGATATCAATAATAATTTGAAATTGATAATAATGGAAAACTAAAAATAAAATAGAGATCAAAGATTGTGTATGGGGTTTACCAGTTGGCTATGTCCTCAGGTTCATTCAAACCATTACATTTAAATAAGATGTAAATACAATGATTAAACTTACATTCCTGAATATCTTGTAATTATTTGATCAACCTTTGAAGAACTCTAATCACAAATTAAAAACATCCTTCATTTCCAAAATGATCACCTACAATTATACATCTCCAAAATGGGCAATTTTTCTCTCTCTTCAAGAGGCAAAAATGCACTCAAAAGGTTTATAAACTACCTTCTGGTCACAAATCCCTCTCTTAATTTACACAAATTAAAAAAAATTGCCTCTGTACCAAAAAATACACAGCCTTTATATATTCATGTACGTTGTTCCCTCTATACAAAATCCACCATTGCCTCTATAAAAACACCTACAACTTATATTTCTCAATGCCTCTATGGCATCGTTTGGGCATCAGCTAATAGATCTATGATGAACAATCTTTTATGGTTTTCCCTTACCTTCGTACATTGGCTGGGCACTAACCATTTTCTCAAATTGGGATTTCATATTAACATCATGTTATTGAATTTCTTGTTTCAGGAACAAATCTCATAATTTATGGGAGGTTGAAACTCCATGCTTAATTTATCAAAATACTTGTCATAAATAACATTCCATGTTACCACAAAAATAAAAGTGGGTAGGATTCTATGTGGGAAGAAAGTGATGGTGCCAAGGTAAAACATGCCAAAATATTGTTTATTAAAACAAAGATCATAACCACTTTTCACGTACCATTATCTTCCACCAACAAACCACCAACCAACTTTCCAAGTGGATGATCGTGTTCCACATTGGAGTAAAAGGTGGGATTGGTAAACGCATGCATGTCAAGGAGTAAAGCATGGTTGTCAAGGGCTTTAATGCCATGGTAAAAGGATTAAAGAAAGACCATTATTACCACTATCAGTGGTTAAAAGGTAAAATAATGCATAGCAAGATTTTAACACCAAACATAAAGGCATAAAGGTAAGAGGATAATAGAATTAAAACATTTTCCATGCAAGTGGATGTTTTACGTGGAGAATAGGGATAATTAAATTTTATTAAATATCTCCCATGTTAAACATAAAAGCATGCATAACCACATTCACCCCCATGCATTAGTAAAAGGAATTCCACGTGGGAAAGGTAAAGTGGAATGAAGTGGTTTTATTATCTTTTTTAAACAATTTTCCATGGTTTTTTAAATACCCATGAATAACTCTATGTGGGAGTGGGGTGAATAAAAATTTAGGACTTGGATTTTAAAAATAAAATATTCAATGGTTTTAATAAATAGATATTTAATTAATTAAACATATCACATGGTAAAATAGAAAAACCATTAAATAGGATATTTAATAAATATTTTGAAAATGGAGGAATTATAGTGGGAATTAAATTGGGGTGAAGGCTTAAACAAAATATCCCATGGTAAAATAAAAGCATATAAAAATATGATATTAAATAAAATATTATCTCGAACCATAAAAATCCTCTAGATCAAACCTCCCCAATAAGACCATTTTGGTCCTCAAAAGGTCAAATCACTCTTTGAATCTACAAATGATTCACTCTGAAAAATATCATGATAACTATTCAAAAATCAAACTGAATCCATGAAATGCCAGTGAAAGAAATATCTACCCAATGCCAAATTGTAGATAGAAATAAACTGCCTGCTCAAATGTCACATCTCCAAGATAGTGAATTTGTGAATCACTGTAAAATGATCACCAAGTGCAACTACAAACTAGTTTGTTAGTGTAATCAATGCACATGTTAATTGTAACCATAATTGACAGTTACAATTAAATGCCCAAAATGAATAAGGGACTTATAAATATACAAATATCATGCATGGCTACAAAAAGTTTGTCTAATTATTATACCTAAAATCGGTACTCAAAAAGGATCTTATAAACCTCTATTTTCACAATGTAAACATCATATATATACTAATATTAAAAAATTTCTCAAAATAGACATACTGATTATGCCCCATATAATCTGCATGTACTGTTGTCAAGGTTTTAAAATGACGTTTTTTCCAAAAACCCAAATGCGAGAAAAATAATCCAAGTATGATAAACTTGTCCCTTGGTTTTTCTCTACAGGTTACTCCAATAAACCAAATTCCAAACTTAAATCATTTGAGAATATCTCTAAGTTTAAAAATGAGTTAATTCCTTTACCAATGCATCAAGAACTCAAAAACTTATCAAGAGATTAAAAATATAACTTAGCAAAACCACAAATATGAGAAAATAATCCAAGTATGATAAATTTGTCACTCGGATTTCCTCACAGCTCTTAGCTCCAAAAATTATTCAAAACTAAATATATTCCTTTTAATTTCAATGGAATACCAAAACTTCTTTGAACATTTGCATGCTAATAAACTATCATAGTTATGCAAACATGAAACTAAGGAATTGCTTACCAACCCACTTTATCACATTTTCCTATTTAGGTGGTTTAATTTTCTCAGTGAATACCTAAGTAGCTGCATGGGTCATATCTAAAACTATTGGTTTAATAATGCTTTATTTTCTCACAACTCTCCAATGTTGTTTGGGATGAAGCTGCCAACACCTATTAACCTCATGTCTTTTCCTATTACAATGAGTACAAAAATGTTTATCCACTCTTTTAGAAAACATATTTTTGCTTCCATTCTTAAAACCCTATCTAGGAGAGTGGTATTTCAAAATATTTCCTAACAAAAATTTACATTTTCAATATTTCGCTACATAGTGATTAGATAATCCATAAAAACTACATGGATAAATGTATCATAATCAAAAGGACATTGGAATATTTACATTGTTTGGTAGTATTAGAATCAACATTATTGTAAGTGTGATAAAAATAATATATTTTACCTTCCATTTGAAATGGTTTACACTTCTCTGTAGCACCTCTTGCTTCTGATTTTTCAAAACATTCACCTATTTCATTTTGAATACTAGATCTGTATCCCAAACCTGCATGATGAGGCTTATCCTCTACCTGAATGGGGTTAGCAATGCCTTGGCCATATTTTCCAAGGCCTTTTCCATTAAATCTTATTTTAACAAGTAATTTTGAACCTATACCTCTTATGTGTTGTTCAGTCTTACAAAAATCTTTTTTATCAGATTCATGATGGAAAGGAAAAGTAATTGGTGACTCACACTCACTTACAATGCTTAATGAATTTATTTGTGCACTTGTGGGAGAGGAAGGTCTTGTATGCATAATCAACTTTTTTTTCTCCTTCTTTCCATCATCATTTTGCAAAATTGGCAAGAGCTCATCCTTGGCTTGTAACTCTTTATTCAACCTTTCAATTTTCTCTTTCAAGAAGTAAAACTTTGCTCTCAGTAAAGAGTTCTCTTCTTGAATCTGTATATTAAATGCTTTAAGCTCATCAAGTTTCTCTTGTTTAGATAACTTGTCCATGGTTTCCTATTCTTGCAAACAACTTGTACTTCTAACACTACAAATGGAGTAACAACAAGTCTATAAAGAATCCAACCAACACTGAAATTGAATTCAAATTTTTACAGAATCAAAACCTAATCCCTGCATTCTAATTGCTCTAATACCAAAAACGATCCAAAAACTAGATTTATCCCTATAGATAAATCACACGGTTTTTCAAATAATCAGATACTAAAACTCTCAATTTTATAATTAAAATAGAATTGGTTGAAAAAAATATATTTTCTAGATTAAATAAAATAATAAATGGATTTAATTTTCAAACTGATCTGTGAACAGTAATTAGCCCCTGCTAATAAATTTTGTTTTATTTAAAAATAGATTTTAATATAATAAGTCAATTTCGATAATGTATTTAAATAAAATTAAGTTTTTAATCCAAATGTAATTTATCTAAACAATTTTGATTATGAGTTATTTTATAAACTCATTTAATTATGTTCAGTTAAAAACATTCAATTCACATTTTTTTATCCTCTACAAATAGTCTCTAATTAATTAAATTTTAGATATCAATAATTGAAATTGATAATAATGGAAAATTGAAAATAAAATAGAGACCAGAGATTGTTTACAGGGTTCATCAATTGGCTACGTCTCTAGGTTCTTTCAAACCATTCCATTTAAATAAGATGTAAATACAATGATTAAACTTGCATCCTTGAATATCTTGCAATTCGTTGATCAAACTATGAATAACTCTAATCACATGTCACAAACATCTTTTGTTTCTAACATGTTCACCTGCAATTATATATCTCTGGAATGGGTAATTTCTCTCTCTCTTCAAGAGGCAAAAACACTCTCTAAAGGTTTATAAACTACCTTCTGGTCATAAATCCCTCTTTGTAATTTACATAGATTAAAAAATAGATTATGCTTTTGTACCAAAAAATGCATAACCTCTATATATCCTCATATATTCTTTTCTCTTTGTAAAATCCCCCACTACCTCTGTAAAAACACTTACAGTTTATATTTCTCAATACCTCTATGGCATTGGCTGGGAATTGGCTAACAGATCTATGTTGGGCAATCATTTATGGTTTTTCCCTGCCTTCGTACATTGGATGGGCACTAACCATTTTCTCGAATTAGGATTTCATCTTAACAACATGGTGATGAATTTCTTATTTCAGGAACGAATCTTGTAATTTATGAGAGGTTGAAACTCCATGCTTAATTTATCAAAACACTTCCCATAAATAACATTTCACATTACCACCATAATTAAAGTGGGTAGGATTCTACATGGGAGGAAAGTGATGGCACCAAGGTAAATCATGCCAAAAGATTGTTTATTAAAACAAAGACCATAACCATTTTTCACGTACCATTATCTTCCACCAACAAACTACCAACCAATTTTCCAAGTGGATGATCATGGTCCACGTTGGAGTAAAAGGTGGGATTGGTAAACACATGCATGTCAAGGAGTAAATCACGGTTATCAAGGAGTTTAACACCATGGTAAAAGGATTACAGAAAGACCATTATTACCACATGGCAAGATTTTAATACCAAACATAAAGGCATAAAGGTAAGAGGATAATAGAATTAAAACATTTCCTATGCAAGTGGATTTTTTATGTGGAGAATGGGGATAATTAAATTTTATTAAATCTCCCTTGTTAAACACAAAACCATGCATAAACACATTCATCCCCATGCATTGGTAAAAGGAATTCCACGTGGGAAAGGTAAAGTGGAATAAAGTGGTTTTATTATCTTTTTAAAAAAAAATCCCGTGGCTTTTTAAATACCCATGAATAACTTCCACGTAGGAGTGGGGTGAATAAAAATTTGGGACTTGGATTTTAAAAATAAAATATCTAATGGTTTTAATAAATAGGATATTTAATTAATTAACATATATCATGGTAAAATTAAAAAAATATATTAATTAGGATATTTAATTAATATTTTGAAAATGGAGGAATTACGATGGGAATTAAATCTAGATGGAGGCTTAAAAAAAATTCTTATAGTAAAATAAAACCATATGAAAATGGGATATTAAATAAAAGGTTATCCCAAACCATAAAATCTTTCAGATCAATTCCCTTGAGATTCCATGCATTACTTTAGAGTCACAAGGGCTATGATTTATGAACAATCACTAAGGAGATAAGGTGTCTAGTGTAGAGATGGAATCCAAAGTGAGTTAGATCAAGCATTAATCAAAAAAATTCAAAAAATATATAAAGACATAATTAACTAAGGCAACTCCCTCAATGGGGTTTTACAAAAAGAAATTAAGAGTTATGGAAAGAAAGCATATACATTAAACCTTTAAAAAAGCATCCATGTCCAAATGCAGCTCAAAACATGATTTTTCCCTTGATTTGGTGCTCAAGTCTTTAGCAATGATGAGTGGCTTGCTCCTCCATCATCTCAAGTGTAACAATGAAACTAGGCTCATAATGTTTGATCAATGTTATGCCTATAGTGAAGATATCTTATTATAAATTAAGCATAATAACACTACACAAAAATGAATTGTGAGGAGAATTCTTTATAATAAGTTTACACCAAAGAAACTTGAAAAGATGAGTGAGAAGCCTTGTATTTATGTATTTTTTAAATTGATCAGAATGAACCATAACCATCCATCTTGAGATCAAGATGTGTGGCCAAGAATACATTCAATTTTGGAGGCTCAAATCATAAATAACTTTATTAATATTTAGAAGAAAGGGGCATTAAAGAGGCATGGTAGGCCTTAAACTTGATATTTATTCTATTTATGGCTTATGGATGCCACCTCATAGATGATGTCACCTAATGATGTAGATATTAAAAATCAATTTTCAGTGAAGAAATCTTCAATAACTTCCATGGAGTTTTTACTTAAGCTCTTAATTTGGATTAATTTTCCTAAGTGAGATTAATTAAATTTTACGAAATTCTTTGAAAATTGGTTGCCCATTTAATCAAACTAGTCAAAATGTTAAGTTGTTGGGTCATAATTTGATTAGAGTATAATTAGAAGGTGTCAGTTGTGTATATACCAATACCCCATTTAGGATATTGTGGATGCAAAATAATACATACACATGTTATGTGCTTTGGAATTAAAAGAATTCAATGATTCAAAGGGTCAAATTGCATTTTTTCCATTTTGACTAGAAATGATTTGAGAAAAGCTAATAATCACATAAAATGCACTACCCCATTCAGCAAAACATTAGCCTAAATCAACACTTCTATACGTTAAGCTTGAACTATTTAGTGTGTTTAAGTGATTTTGGCCCAAATTGTGTGTTTGAATGAATTTAGAGTAAGATTGACAATTTCAACATAATGGTGTTAGGAATTGGATATCTACATTTTAACCCTATTTGAGAAGGCATGGAGAGACATTCATAAAAATCAATGTCTTTTCAAAGAAATGAGTTGTCAAGAAGAAGTTAGAAGGAAACAACCCATAATGCCCCCTCAATAAAACATATGAAGATGAAAGAGAAGAATGGACTCTCAAAAAGAGAGAGGAAGAATAAAATTAACCCATGGATGAGATTAAATCCATATGAGTTAATGCTTACACACATCGATTCTCAATTATCAAAATATAATAGAATACAATGGGCCCTAAAGTGGGGGGAAGTGGGAAGGATGCAATCCAAAAATATAAGTGACATACTTTAAACACACCCACAAGAGGGTGAAAGATGTGCACTTAGGGAATGATCGATCTCGAGACAAGTTACATACTTTAAAAACTGCCAAAATGAGGGTAAAATATGTAGATCTTGTAATTATAAAAAAATGAGGGCATTTCTCTACATAAAGGAAATAATAATGTTCTCCAATAGAGATTTTATCAGTTGATAAATTGATTTTACCCCAATAGTTTTGATTTTGATCACTGATAATTAATTATGCCCTAGCAAGGCTGACTGGCAATCATATCTCAAGGATATAACCTAATGCATATATTAAAATATGAGCAGGCATGTAGATAAGACCATCGAATGACTGAAATAGCCATAAAAAACCAAGCATATGAGGATGCACAAAGTGATGAAATAGATTGACAAAAGAATAAAAGGTGGCCAAGTTGACCCAAGATATGTTATGGATCCAAGTGTTACCTACATAGTCTAAATGGAACTCAAGAAAATGTAATTTGCCCATAAGTGGGATAAAATTAATGAGGAATGAATAATAAAATAAAAGCATACCATTGTTAAATTATACTCTATATGCTAAGAGATGCATGTCTTGCATAAAGTCTTATGTATAATCCCTTGATGTTTAATTCATTTGTACATTGAGAGGTGATCTTTAGAGCTGCATTGACTTTTTGACTTGGGATCCAAAGCACTTGGTGCTTACTATAGCAAAAATGAAATTATACATCATAAGTATGAGTAACCTATATTGACATTGCATTCCAATTGAAATGAGTCAGTTCAAATGTGAATATTTATAATTAAGGATAATGATAAGAGCTACCAATACCAGAGTTACAATTATTTACATTTAAACAAAAAAAATAAGACAGATGTAACATAACTTAAAATCAAGATATGAACAATAAATATTTAAGTAGGAATAAGAATGTAAAAAAGAAAAGCAAGAACAACTTAATAAACAACATGAAAGTAAGATATGAATAATCAAGTTTCATGTGTATTAACTAGAAGTTTATAAAAGACTAAACAAATAACAAGATAAAATAGGATCACAAAGGGCCAAAATAATAAAATAAACAAAACAAGTGGAGAGACAAGGAAGCAATCAAAATAATAATAAATATCAAATAAACATACATAAACAAGAGTTAGTCATAATGTTAGTGCAAATAGAAAAACATTATTCATGTACATATAGTAGAGGTGTTACTTTCTACAACTATGTAATAATAACAAAGGACACAACAAGACAAAATAAAATAGGTTAAAAAATAAGAAAATAAAGGGGGTGGATGAGCTGACTCCAGATGTACAAGACAAACGGACACTACCTACATAGTTCCATGGATGTAAGATTCAACATGAACTTCAAGCCAAATGTAGTTCTCTCAGGAAATGAGATATAAGAAAAGTGATGATAAGAAAATAAGATTTATGTTGTAGAGAAAAATGGCTTGCAAAATGGTGAAAGAGTTCAAAATAGTGTTTACAAAATGGCAATAGCATGGAGATCAAAATAAACAAACATGCAAGACAATATTTTTGTTTTTTTTGTCGATAATTTTTTCTAATGTTTTGTGTTTTTGGGATAAGAAACAAAAGTGAAATATTAACAAAAGCCCCAAGGGAGCTACCTAGCTAAGGAGATGCATGTCCACAAGTAAGAGTTCAAACAATGGCTAAAGCCAACTACAATAGGTGGTCATGAATATAAATAATGGTATAGGGAACTAAATAATCAAGGAGATGCACATCAAAGAGTAGAAGTTCCAATAATAGATAAAGTCAGATTCAACGTCCCATGTTCATAAATCAGTGAGACCAAGAATCCTGTTACCAAATAGTAGCAAAATAATATTAGAATAATATGTAGCTTTCGATTACTCTGAAGAACCCTTCAGTAGGCAAAAAACATAAATTGATGTATCCATCTTCACTTGTCTTTAAGAGGAAGTTACAAACTACTATCTAGGCTAAACTACTTTGTAGAACTAGCATTGAATGTGGCTGAAATGCCTATGAGTCATAATCAGGATCATAATTGGTCAAAGGATAGAACTATTCCAGCTTACAATGGCTTAAGGTATGAAAATAATATGGTTTTAAGGAGAACAGTCTAGAATAAATATGGTTCAATATAGGATGGTCCAAGTTGGGATAAAATGAGTCAATTCTCTTATGACTCTGGACTGTTGAAATCTTGGATCATTGGTACTCTAAATCATTTATATTCCAGATTAGGTCAAAACATAATGAATATTATTCTTGTGAGAACGGCCCAGGTTAGGTCAAAACATAATGAATATGGTCCAAAATAGGATAGTCCAAAATATAAAGTGGGATAAAATGACTTCATCACAAGTTGCCTCCAAGTAAGGGGTCTTGTAGATAATGGTTCTAAAAGATGGTCAAGCATAGATTTGCTTGAGATGTAAAATGTTCATGGACTCTAGGAGTTCATTACCACCTAAAGTGGCCAGATGGTATGCCATTGATCCATAGTTTGTTGTGATGACATATGGGCCAAACTAGTTGGTTTGAAACATACCCTTCTTCTTGTGTTCAAAATTTATGTTCTTCTAATTCTCTTTCAAGACCAAATCACCAATTTTAAACTCTTGAGGGAGAATGTGCTTGTTGTAGCTTCTACACAATCTGTTTTGATAGGCTTACAAGTTTTTTAGGGCAGCCAAATGCTTGTCATCAAGGAGTTATAATTATTATAACCTATAAATTTTATTATCTTTGTCATCTTCAATATTTTCCAAATATACTCACAATGAAGGCAGCTTGATCTCAATTGGGATAATAATTATTGTGTCATAGACAAGAGAGTATGAAGTGGCTCCTATGGGAGATCGATGACTAGTATGATAAGCCCAAAGGGAAGGAAAAATTTACAAATGTAAATTATGACCAATGTCACTAACATCTTCTTGAGTATGGAAATAATGGTTTTGTTCGATGCCTCAACTTGTCTGGTGCCATGCAGATTATATGGTGTGGATTTCTTGTGGTTGATTTTGAAGTTTGCAAAAAGAGATTTAACCTATCAATTTATAAATGATCCACCATTATCATATATAATTTGGGTTGGGATACCATATCAAAAAATGATGTGGTAATGTATAAACTTGGCAACCTACCTCTTAATGATGTAAGTGACAGGAATGGCCTCAATCTATTTAATAAAATATTCGGTAGCATTGAGAATATGTTTCTTGCCATCAGAAAATGTTGGGTTTATTTTCTCGATAAGATCAAGGCCCCATATAGAAAATGGCCATGGTTTAGTGATTGGTTGTAGTGGTAAAGAAGGTGCATAAATCAAATTACCATGTTTTTATAAGCAACACAATTTTGTACATGATTATAAGCATCTATCTCCATTTTGGGCCAATTTTAACCAGTTCTGAGGAGATTTTTAGTTAAGACTACACCATTGGTGTGGGGCCCATACATTCCTTTATGAACCTCCTTACGCACTAACTTGGATTATCTTAAATATAAACAATGAAGTAGAATTCCATCATAGCCTTTAAGATAAAACATGTTTCCAAGGAGGTTATAACAAGATATGCAATCAAGGAAAAGTTTCCAATGAATATTATAAAGGTTAGTTGGAAAAATATGGTCATGAAAATAATTATAAATGTCTTGAAACCAAGGAAGTTCAAGTGATGGATTGGGACCAGCAATGGAGCATACCCTTTTTAAATCTGGCAAGACATGATCTAGATGTAGAAGATTTTCAATGATAAACTGATACTCTTTGGCACTGCGATCAATATGTATCATGGACCCAATTTTTTCCATTACATCGATAGATCTATTGTTGGCCTATGGTACATATTCAAACTATAGGGATTCAAAATGAGTCTTGAGATTATCCATAATATGCTTATAGGGTACAAGCTTGTCATCTCTAGTTTGATACTAATCAGTGGTTTGATTGATAATCAATTAGGAATCCCCATATACCATTAAGTGACATAAATCCCACTATACTACAAGATAAATACCTACAATAAGTGCCTCATACTCAGCCAGATTATTGGTACAATGAAAATTGATATGAAATGCTTTGGGAATCAGATCCCCTAATGATGTAATTAACAAAATTTTAGCTCCAAGTCCATGAAAAGTGAAATAACTATCAAAGTATAACTTCTATTATTTAGATTCATGTTGTACTTCTTCTACCATCATTATAGAATCATCTAGAAAATTAAATATGAGTGGTTGACTTTCTATAATAGGGGCTTCTACAAGTTGATAAGCAATAACCTACCCTTTGATATCTTTCTAATTTTTATACTCAACATCAAACTCACTTAAGAGCATAACCCATTTGGCCATACAGCCTATGAGATTTGATTTGGATAACAAAAAATTTAGGGGATCCACTTTAGCAATAATAATGGTTTTGTTGTTCAGCATATAGTGTCATAACTTTTGGGAGGTGAACACCAAAGCTAAACATGCCTTCTCAATAGGCATATAATTATTTTTGTAAGCCACTAGCATGCAACTCAAATAATAAACTACATATTCCTTACCTTGATCATCATATTGGGCCAAAATTACCCCTAGTGCATGTTCAATTGCTAAAATATAAAGAAGCAATGGTTGTCCAAGTGTTGGTGGTCTCAAAACTAGCAGGTTGGATAAATATGTTATGAGATTCATAAATGTTGATTGACACTCTTTTTCCCATTAAAAAATGACCCCTTTATTTAAGAGATGTTTAAATGGGTGGCACTTATCTGCCAGTTATCAAATGAACCTACGAATAGACTGGATCTTTCCTTGCAAGCTATGGAGCTATTTAAAATTTGAAAGTGGAGGCATTTTGATAATAACCTTGACCTTAGTAAGGTCTACTTTGATCCATCTTTGTGATAAATAAACCCTAGAAATTTTTTTGAGGTGATGTCGAAGACACACTTATTTGGATTTAGATGGACCTTGTACTCACAAAGTCTCCCAAAGATTCTCCATAGAACATCAGGATGTCTGGCATGTGTTTTTGATTTAGCTAGGATGTCATCAACATAGTCCTCAACAATATCATGCATCATGTCATGGAAGATGACATTTATAGCACACTGATAAGTGGCTCCAATGTTTTTCAATACAAATGGCATGATTTGATAATAGAATGTTCCCCATAGCATGGTGAATGCAGTTTTGTGCTGGTCTTTTTGGGTTATCTTGATCTGATTGTGTCCAAAAAATATGTCCATGAGGGACAGCATCTTGTACCCAACATTAGAGTCAAAAATTATGTTGATGTTGGGCAGAGAAAAAACATCTTTGGGGCATGCTTTGTTTATATCTCAAAAATTAGTACAAAGACATATACCCTTTGACTTTTTACTTATTGGAACTATGTTTGATATCCATTCAGAATAGTCTAGTGGTCTAATGAATCCTACTCTTAATAATTTCTCCAATTTTTCTTTTACCAAAAGAGTGATGCATGGATGCATCTTCCTTAATTTTTGTTTGACTAGCTTGACATCTAGATGAATAACAAGTCGATGCTCAACCAATTTAAGATCTAAGCCTGACATGTTGGAGTAAGCCCATGCAAAAATATCAATAAAATCCTTTGAAATGGATATAATATGATCTTACTCCTCAATGAGAGAAGCTTCAAGGTAAAAAATTTTGGGAGCATCATATGTTCTCAAGTTCACTTCAACAATGTATTCTATAAGGACTGTAGAACCATCTTCTAGAATAGTATTCAATGTGTGATTATGATCTTTTACTTCTACAGTCTCTTGTTGTTTTTTTGAAAGCTCTAGATAATGTGACAAATTTGAATTTGTTGGTTCAAGTAATGTCCAACTAGTAAATATCTCAAGAAAGTCAAGAGAAAGATGTTCAAAGACTTGTTGTTGTTCTAACATGATGTCGGTACTGGCTATGGAGGTAGGACTTGAAGGACCTTGAGCATCCCTTAGGAATGAGCAAACTTTCCCATCCAAGAGCACCTAAAATAGGTTTTCACTTAAGGGCTTGTCTTTTTCTTTACTATTTTCCTAACCAATGAGTGCCTCAAAGAGGTTTTCACCCAAATATCTCAATGTTTTATCTTTTTCATGACCAAAAAAGTTTGTTTACTCTCCAAATTAGGCATAAGGATCCAAAGAAAAATCAAATTCATGCTTATGATCACCAATTGGCAATCCATCTTTGAGGCCCATATACTCTACAATAGACTCTTCATTCTAAAATTCATCAAGGCATATGACCATTTTTTTTTGCTCTCAATAAATGAGTTTGGTATGGCAAAGGCAAAGGGAACAATGGGGTGTTATGGTCATAATAGAATATGAATCAAATAAGTTCGTGCCAGCAAGCTCATCATAAATACTATAATGGGATGTTACATCACTGCCAAGAATCTCATTGTTATTTGATTAATAAGAATCACTATCAAAAGTCATGAGGTCACCCCTAGGTGGTATAAATCTAAGACCTTGATTCAAGATAGGTTTACCAACTGATAAATGTTCAAATATTCCTTGTGCTTGTGGGCCAAGACCTTTTCCTATATAATCAGAATTATCCATAATCTGATTTGGGAAGGATATTTTGGATTCTAAAAACAATTAGCAATGTTGTTAGAATATAACCAGTCTCCATTAGTGAAGGATTTTGGATCCTAATTTGGTGAAGTAGCAGGTATAAATACTATTAGTGGTTTTTATGTTTCTTTCTTCTTTTGCCAAATCATGTTGGTTCTACTAGGGATTTTGGAAGGTTTGGGTTTGTCAAATGATTTGGGAGACTTGGGAAACTTAGCAATATGGAAGGCATCCTTAAGATGGTATGTGTAAATCCCTGCATCTTCTATAATAACCTATTTTACAAGGGTTACAAGAAATGTATCAGTCGAAGTGGAAGCAAGGTCACTATGGTTGATATAATTGGATTTTGGTGAATATGAAACTATTTCTTTATTCTTCTTTACAATGAATTTAGAACCAAGATAATAGTTATAATTCTGAAACTCAGAATCTAGATGTTTATAATAATGGTAAGGCTGTAGATCCATAAGAATGATGACTTCAATCCCATCATGAGAGAATTTGAGGCATTGATGCAAAGTGGAAGGAACAGCTTGTATTTCATGGATCCAAGGACATCCAAAAAGTATGTAATAAGGCAACTCAATATCCATAATATGTAACAAAGTGTGATGGGACACAGACCCAACAATGATTGGCAAATAAATAGTACTGGAAGACTCCCTTTTGGCATTGCCATATGCCTTTATGGTAATCATCTCTAGATGAATGTCCTTCATAGTATAACCCAATCATTTTATGAGTTTGAGAGACTATGTTCAGCCCTAAACCACTGTCTATAATAACCCTCTTGATTTTATGGTTTTCAATGATGACCTCAATATAGAAGGGGTTATTATGAATAGGACCAAGAGTGGACATGTCTTTTTTATCAAAGATAACCTATCAAAATGAAGATAAATGCCTTATAAGTGTTTGGAATTATTTAGGGTTAATGTCTTGAGGCACAATAGATTGTTGAAGAAGGTCATTCAAAATAGTTCTATGGACTTTAGACGTACGTAAAATATCTAAAATAGAAATTTTTGTAAGGGGTTTTACTCTGTTGGTCTGATATACTATAAGGCTTCTTAATAGTAGCATGAGAAGGTTTAGCCTTATCTAATATAGTGTTCAAATTTGAATTTGAAGGCATAATGTTCATGTTGGGTTCAGTGCTAGAAGAGAGCAAAGGGCCCTGAAGAGTAACTTTGGAGCATTTAATTATGATTTCACAATATACAGGTGGCAAAGAGACATTATAATTATAATATGAAGGCAAAGGGCCTTAGAGGGTGACTCATGGGCATCTAGTTATTGTTGGAAGTTCTATATTTCACCCTAGCTGAGTAAAAGGATTATTCAGGGCCTCTACTCAAATCTATTCCAACATGGGAATGACCCTAGGTTGTGGCTTATCTAATCTTGGGTTAGACCTCTAAGATTTTTAATGAGGTTATATCCTCATATTGTTCATTATAGTGAAAGAATTGCATGAATTAAACCTACACTAAAATGTGGTGATGTAACATGAATTCAGATATCCACTAATAAGCTTGAACTTTCACATACTAATGGACGAAACACTACCAAATGGTCATCTTCATGAGCCCAATGCATGAGTATTTCATATGAAGGTTATAATAGATGATTGGGACACCAAGGCTATGATAATTAAGTCTGTTAGAAGACACTCACTAGCTATGACACACTTCAAGACTCTATTATTTGTTCTTCTACACTCCACATGACCTGCACAAGACACTTTATTGATACCTAAGATAACAAGGACCTATAATGGAAAAAAAACTATCACATTTACATGTCAACAAGCATGAATACACTAGAATGTCACCATGAAAGAGATATAAGGTCTATTATTCAATCCAAAGAGATGTAAAAGTACAATTTCTAGTAGAGTATACTCGTACCAACCTTAAGGGATCCTTTTTTAAGGCTTAGAAGCTTGAATATATAGCAAAATGGGATGAGAGAGATAGGGGACATGCATGAGAGAGTGGATAAGGGGTCATAATGACCAAGATCATGCAGCTTCCTCAAGCTCCTCATTTCATTAATGCCACTATGACTATTTTGGCATAAAAGAGTGGATAAAAGGTCATGACCACTACAAAAATCAACCACATCCATCGCATGAATCCTTCTTGAGATCTTATACATTAATGCCCTTCACCATAAGGACAAGATCTTCATATTCATGCACCTGATAAATCCATGATTGTGTATGTCACCTTATTACAATATTTTAGCATAGGTCTACTATAGATATAAACCAATTGACCTATTATTAGTTTTCCTATGGTTACCCTATTGATGAAAATCATATAGGCCATGTAGCTTTGTTCTTAATCCCTATTCAATAACTAGTTGCATATCTTCAATCTCTATTAGGCCTAGAAAGACCTATTTTTGCTCTAAATCTTATGAAACTGAGGACTCATTGAATGCACAGGTCTTCTTTAAAGAGTAATGATCACAATCACAAAATAATTATGTAACCCCAAATTTAGGCTCTACAAGTCCTAAATCTTTAAACCATAGGTTGAGACTGTATTTCAATGGCAATGAAACTTCATCATAACCATCCTAACTATATCACTACTTCTTATGTTTAAGGATGCTTGATTGATATCCAATGACGATGTATGCCCTTTGAAAATTGCTCTGGTTTGACCTATGGTCTCATTTATTCACCATTAAAGCCTCTAAATTTTAACTTCTAATTTCAATCATCAATCCTAATCTGAGATCTCTAAAATGTGCCATCTAGTAGCTCTCCATTCATCCCATGAAATCTTTATCACATGATGGCCTCTCATTATTCCTCAAGATACACTAACTCTTTGACCTCTCACTCACTATTGATCTTTGATCACATGATTAAATGCACACCAAAGATCTTCCAGACCCACTGACACTATCATTCGCACATGCACTATTGGATCTATCTGTGAGCTCATGATATCATGATTCTTGTGGACCTCACTAATTTTTTGACTTGATGCTCATTGTTGATCTTTACTATATGATTGATCTACATCATTGGATCTATCTGGGCCCACTGACTCTATCCTTACCCATACACCATTATATCTAGACTTAATCTCCCATGATATTTCCACTTAAAAACATTGCATTAATCCTTGGGACATTTAAATATAAGCAGTTACTTCTCAAGGATTAAATTTGATTTCTGCATGCTCATTTCATTTTGTAAGTTCAACTTTGGAGCTTTATATCTTGAGATTTCAAGCTCATCAAGAGATGAAAATTGTAGAGGATGATCTAGGAATGAAGAAATTCATGTCTATGTAATCCTTTGGCTCGAGAGGTTTTTTAAGTGCACTTATTAAATACATAAACAAGATAACCCATCTATTTTTCCATGACATCCTAATAATGGTCTAGCTCTTCTAGTTTGATTCAATCATATTTTCTTTAAAACAAGGACACCATGGGGCATAGAAAAGTAATCCAAGGCAATGGTCATCAAAGCTTTGAAAAATAAGGGTTGAAATTTGGTTGGTGAGGCCAAAATGTTAAAAAATTTGGTGACTCTGATGGCTTGAAAATCATGTTGGTCATAGAACCCAGATACTTTCATGACAAGATGACTCAACAAAGAAGCACAAGATGATGACTCTCTAGACTTAATTACACTCTTAACACCTCATATACTTGCATTAGAAACAAGACACACACATACAAGGAAATTAAATAAACCTAGCACTAAACAACAAACCTACCAACTAAGGACAAATAGAGAAATAACTAAACAACAAGACACAACCTACAAACTTATGCAAAGCACTTATTTGGAAAAACAAAAAAACTATAAAACTAACCTAAACTTTGATTTTATTCCCCCAATATCAAATGGGAATGTGTTTTGATCATTTTGGTACCCTGATTTGGAGTTGTCACATGATGATTTATGTGCAATTAGACTTTGGCCAATGTGTGCCAATCTCCATCTGCAACTAACACTCTCTTGGTCATTTGGGAAAGTAGGTGGGCCATCTGGCTTCATTTCTAAGTACATGGGTGGAATATAAGGGTTAAGAACCTAATCATACTCCAAAATATTTCCATCTTACATCACTAACTTTGTCTCTTCTTTAGTTGGGAGCTATAAATAGTTTTGCTCTTTGGGTTCAAGATGATCTATCATCAAAGCATCTTTGACAAGTTCTTTATCTTCAAGATTTGACTAGTGAAGAGGTGAGGTATTTAATTTCAAGAAAAAATATTATAATTCCTCCCAAAATTACATATCATCTTGGTTAATGAACAAATCACAAGGCTCATTTGAACTTTTACCATCTATCTGCAAGTCATTAAATTGATTACTCACCTTCCTCACTTTGGCAAGGTCATCATAAGGTTCTTGATCAGCTAAAGTTTGCTCATCTTCATCCCCAATGGAAAGTGACAACTCATTAGTCCAATAAAGTAGAAGTTCTTATTGAATTGGCACCTCTTGTGTTTTATTTCTTTCCTTATTTGATACTTTGGCCTGTTGTTCAACTTTGTCACTCAAATTTTCCTTGTCAAGTTTTTCCATTTCATTCAAACTCTACTCATGCTTACCTTCTACTTTAATAGAGTGCACAGGGTTACCACTTTGAATCTCTTCTTCATATAATATATAAGTGTCCTCTTCAAGGTGCCCTTGACACTTAGTTGTGATTATATCACTGTCTATCTCATGAATGATTTCCCCCTCCTTTACCAACTTTGATAGCTTGTCCACCATGCTTGAATGATCCAATTCTGATTTTGGTGTACTTGACTTTATTTCAAGAGGGGAGAGGTTGGGTAGGTAGTGGATATCATTGGTCTATTTGATGCTTTCAAGGGTATCTTTCCAACTAGGTATCTTGAATGGTTTATTACGAAGCTCTTGGAATTGAGGAGGGATGCGAAGCGGGGTAGTAGACACTTGAGTAATAGAAAATGTAGGACTAATAATAGGTTTCACACTTACCTTTCCTTCCTTATCCTCCTTTTCAAGGGTGGGCATGGTGAAATTAGGATCCATGGCCCATGAATAATACCATGTGGGTATTGTTTTAGGCTCTTTAGCAAGCATGGGATTTTCAATGCAAGTGGATAGCTTTGGAGAAGGTAGAATGATAGAAATCTGCCTTTGGGATGATTGGAGGAGGTGTCAGAATGTGGAAGTTAAAGAGTGACCCAGACTTCATTCTCACTTCCACACCATGTTCAGTTTTACACACTATATGAGACAAGTCTTTGAACAAGTACACCCCAACCTTAGTCATAAAGGCATTACCCAAAAACAAGGCAAAAAGAGGTAACAAATTTTTATAATAAGATCCTGCACAACTAAAAGCATGGGGTAGGCATGGAAAGTGAGTTGAAGGTTTATAAAAATACCAAATACTTTTATGGGGGATCCATTCCATTACAATTCAAAGTCAAAAACAATTTCATACCTCAAATTCATGGTGTCTACCACTGATTTAGGAATAGTTGAAAAAATTGTCTTGTCATTAAGTAAATAATATGGACCAAGAAATATCTTATAACCAGAGAGGTAAGAAAAGGAGATGGGGTGATCAATTTAATTGATTGCAGTTAGTTTTAGGTTTATTTTGATGAGGAATAAGAGCTTGGTATTCAACCCTTTTCTATTGTCTAATACTCTCCTTCAACTTGTCCCCTTCTTTTCGTAATCTCTCAATCCCTAAGTGTAGATAATTAGTGTTTGGTATAGGTGGATTGCAAGGGTAACATGTGGATTTTAGGACTGATTATAAGGATGATAAGGTTTCCAAGGAGGTGGAAGAGGCTCAAAATATGGTGGATGGTCTTGGTAATATGGAGGATGTGCATTATATGGCTGGTAAGGATCAGTGTGTGTGTCATATGGGCTATGATAAGGTGGATATGGAGGTGGAGGGTAAAAACCTACCTCATGGTCTGCCATGACTCCTTATGCAATATGTGTATCAAATCAAAACCATGACTAAAAAAACCTTCTTACCTCTACAACCATGAAACCACTAGTATATCTAAACTTGAGATTGATTTCAAACCTTCCAAAGATGCTTGACTTTGCCCAAGATGACTATAAATGATGTTGTTAATGTCTTCAGCTTCCAAATGTCCTCTAATATATTTAGAGTATGTTCCAAGGCACTTGAAATTGGTCCCACCAGGCATGTCATAACTATTATAGATTCTAAATTATACCCTAGCTAAGCAAAAGGATTGTTCAAGTCCTCTACTCAAATCTAGTCCAACATGGGAATGACCCTAGGTTGTGGGTTACTTAATATTGGGTCAGACCTCTGAGATTTTAATGAGGCTAGCTCTTCAAATTGTTCATTATAGTGCTCACCTAATACCTAAATATGTTGGGATGAAAATATTGAAGGAATTACATGAATTAAACCTACACTAACATGTGGTGATACACCATGAATTCAACTATCCACTCATACGCTTGAAATTTCACATACTAATGGACTAAACACTACCAAATAGTCATCTTCATGAGTCCCATGCATGATTATTTCATATGGATGTTGTACTAGATGAATGTGACACCAAGTCTATGATAAGTAGGTTTCTTAGAAGACACACTAATGATGACACACTTCAAGACTCCATTATCTATTCTTCTACACTCCACATGACCTGCACAAGACACTTTCTTGACACTTAGGCTAATAAGGACTTGTAATGGAAAGAAAAATATCATATTTACATGTCAACAAGCATGAATACACTAAAAAATTTCCATGAAAGAGTTGCAAGGTCTATTATTCAATTCAAAGAGATGCAAATGTACAATTTCTAGTAGAGTATACTCATACCAGCCTTGAGGGATCCTTTTCTAAGGCTTAGAATCCTGAATATATAGTAGAATGGGATGAGAGAGATATGTAACATGCATGAGAGAGCGGAGAAGGGGTCATAATGAACAAGATCATGCAACTTCCCTAACCTCCTCATTTCATTAATGCCATTATGACTATTTTAGCATGGAAGAGTGGAGAAAAGGTCATGACCACTATATGAAGTAACCACCTCCATTGCATGAATCCTTCTCAATATAATTTTAATTAATGCCCTTTACCAAAAGGACAATATCTTCATATTCATGTACCTGATACAGCCATGATCATGTATGCCACCCTATTGCAATATTTTAGCATAGGTCTACTTTAGATGAAAACCAATTGACCTATTATTTGTTTTCCTATAGTTACCTTATCGATGAAAAGCCTACAAGCCATGTAGCTTTGTTCTTGATCCCTATTCAATAGTTAACTACCTATCTTTGATCTCCATTAAGCCTAGAAATACCTATTTTTACCTGTAAATCTTGCAAAATTCAAGGACTCATTGAATGCACATATCAATTTTAAATAACAATGATCACAGTCGTGAAACAATTATATAACCTCAAAAGACGGGCTTTATAAGTCCTAAATCTTCAAACCAAAGGTCAAGACTATGCTTTAATGGTGAGAAAACTTCATCATAACCATCCTAACTATATCACTGCATCTTATGTTTCAAGATGATTGATTGAGATCCAATGGAAATGTATGCCCTTTAAAAATTTATATGGTTGAACCTATGGTTGTATTTATTCTCCATTTAAGCCTTCAACTTTTGACTTCTAATTTCAACCATCGATCCTGATCTGAGATCTCTGAAATGTGCCATCTAGTGTTCTTCATTCATCCTATGGGATCCTATAATTAATCCATCTACCTCTACGCTTGAGCCATATGGTAATCTCTCATTCATCCTTAGGATACACTAAATCTTTGACCTCTCACTTGCCATCAATTTTTTATCACACCATTAAATGTGTACCATAGATCTTTTCAACCCACTACCACTGTCAGTCACCCATGTGCCTTTAGATCTATTTACAAGCTTGTGATATCATACCACTTGGCATATTTACATTGGTTTTTGGTTTCATATTTTGATAACATGACACTTTTCAGTCTCGTATGCTTCTTGTGGACCCCACTGACCTTTTGACTTGATGCTCATCATTGATCTTTATTATATGATTGATCGCACACCATTAGATCTATCTAGGTCCACTAACTCTATCTTTTCTTGCATGTTATTAGATCTAGAATTAAGCTCCCATGATATTACCACTTGGTAGCACTATGTTAATCCTTGGGACATTTAAATTTAAAATGGTTACTTTTTTAGGCTTAAATTGGACGTTTGCACACCTATTTCATTCGGCAAGTTCAACTTTGGAGCTTTATATCTTGAGATAGCAAGCTCATCAAGACATGAAAATTGCATAAGATGATTTAGGCATGAATAACTTCATGTCCATGCAATATTTTGGCTCGGGAGGCTTTATAAGTGAAATTATTAAATACACAAACAAGTTGACCCATCTATTTCTTCATGGCATCCTAATGACATTCTAGCTCTTCTAGCTTGAGTTAGTCATTTTTTATTTAAAACAAGGACACCATGGGGCATAAAAAAGTAAGACAAGGTAATGGTTATCAAATCTTTGAATGATAGGAGTTGACATTTTTTTGGTGAAGCCAAAATGTTAACAGTTATATTGGATCAATTTCGATTCGGCAAGGAATCATTATATTAGAAGAAAGAGGTCCAAAAATGATAACCCATGTAAATTGAGGTATAATAGAATTACTTGTACTCAACATGAAATTAATTTGAGGTAGAGGGTGTTGACCTTATAATAACGGGTCCAATACTTCAAGGAGTATGGGATGGTTCACGAGATTTAATAGTGACAATAGTGTTAGTGCCAAAAATTACCCTTGAGCAATTGGGCTCTTATCAAATATCAATGTCTAAGTCATTAGCCTAACTTCTATTTTAAAGTGTTATTTTGAAAAATTCAAGTTCATGTTTAAAAGGCTAGGTGACATAACTTGGTCTTTACTTAGTGTATTTCCTTTGAGCACTTTCCATCGGGTATTTACTTGTGTTAATTTGGTATATTTTTGGTGCAAAGTCCTTAGAGTCTTTCAGAAAAAGTGTTCTCATAAATTACCTAAAAGGTCATTTCCTTCGAGTATTTTATACATAGAAAAAACCCAAAGGGGTATTTCCATTATTTATGGTCATTTATTTTGGAATTTTTGTCCATGGCAAAAAGTTTGAAGGGCACTTTCCCTTCAGGCATTCTGCCTACACAAAAAGCCCAAAAGAATTATAAGGACTTATTTATTTTGGTTGAATGCCTATAGAAACTCTAAAGGATTATTCCTTTGGTCATTTTATCTACACAAAAACCTGAAGGGTTAAAGTCATTTGGGCATTTTGTCTACACAAAAAGTCCAAAGGGTCATTTTGCCTTTGTGAGATTTTTGAAGGGTTATTTCCTTCGGGCATTTTGTCTTTAAAAAAAATTTGAAGGACATTTATAGAAGGGTCATTTTGCCTTTGTAAAATTTCTAAATGATCATTTCCTTTAGGCATTTTTGCCTTGCAAAATTCCTGAAGGGCACTTTCAAGGGATGAAGGACACTTTCAAAAAGTCTAAAAGGCACTTTCAAGATATCTAAGGACCATTCCAAAAGGCTGAAGAGAAATTTTGTAGGCAAGTGCCCCAAATAAAGTTTCTGAAGGGTATGTTCAAAGATCTCAAAAGGCACATTTCGCAAAGCTATTACAGAGCAGAAGTCCTATTTCCTTTAGGATTTTGCTCGAGCAAAAAGTCTGAAAGAATTGCATTTTTTTGGGAGAAGTACCAAGTTCAATTTCTATGAGGAAATTGTTTTGAACAAAATATTTGAAATAATTATCTCAATGAAGACATAAGGAGATAGGTCTCAATTCTTTCAATAAAAGTGTAGGGGCCCAATTCCTTCAGCAAAAGTTCAAGAGATTCTTTTCTTCAGGGGAATTATTTCAGATAAAATGTCTGAAATAATTATTTTGAACAAAGGCAAAAAGACAAAAGTTTGAATACTCAATTCTTGTGAGAAAAGTGTGAAGTCAAATCCTTTGGGGAAATTATCTCAGACATTTTAATTGAAATAATTGTCCTAATAAAATGCATAAAAGAATTGTTGTAGGATAATTATGTTGAAGAAAAACCCAAATCAAAAGTGTCCAAGATAAACAGAAATTGAAGACAGAAGTGTTAAAGCAAATAGGAATGTCAAAGATGAAGACTCAAATAAAATTACCATAGAACAAAGTCCCTAAAAAAATATTTTTGAATTATAGGTATGACGGTCTCATGGATGTCTTTTGACGAGCACACAGATGTCAATTTTAAGCTACAGGCACTAGATGTTGGAATTCAAATGCTTTAATACAAGTGCACAGACGTCAACTTTAAGCCATGACAAGTAGTTATTAGGATTCAAATGTTCAGGATGGTTACATGAACATCGATGTTAGACCCCATGAATTAGTTATTTGTTCTCAAACAGAAGTAGATCCAATGCCACACATTTGTGTGAAGTGAGATGATCTGATGGCGCATGATCAAATCTAAATAGTCAAAGGAACCTAAGATAAGTGAAATCATGATAAGTGTCAAGCTCATGGGGAATTATTTAAAGTTTGAGCATGTCCTAAATATCCGATGGTGTGAGATAGAAATTGATAGTTAAATGGGGACTGATATTAAGTGAGACAATTCCAGTGGTGTGAGGGCACTCAAAGTAGTAGAGATTATATGCAAGGTACATAGGAAACCCATGGGGCTACCAAGTGGCATATCCTCTGGGCCAAGTAAAATGCAGTATCCAATAACACTCCACCCCTCAAATCATGATTCAATAGAGATAATTTGCTCAGCCCATCTAGATTTAATGGTGCATATCCAAGGTTCAAAAGTCATGGATCCTATGGGAAAAAGAAAAAAAGATAAGTGGCATGGATATGTGCGACAAATTAGAAATTAAGCATCTCACATAAGATCAATAATCCACATTTATTCATGCACATAGATCAATGGTGTGAATGAGAGTTAACTTTTCAAACGGGAATATGACCTAACTCTTTTGCATTATTGTGCTTGTCCAAGTTCCTCCATGAGAGAGAATATTACAAGTTTATGAAATATGAGATGGGCCACTCCAAAGAAGATCTTATAGCATCCATGAATCAAGAATATTTTTAATGCCATCATGATCCGAGCAACATTTTAGGCAATAATTCAGGTGACAGTTCTACCCCAATTGGTGGCAAAACTTTCAGGAGCCATAACTTTTGCACCATAGCTCCGTTTGACTCCTCATTTGAACTATTGGAAAGCCAAGAATGAGGAGAACACGATGAGATGGATGGATCTATGCTCAATGGATTTTTACCCCCTAAATCCCAATGGAAGTGTCTTAAATTTTAATAGTGCAATCTAAAAATAGTAAGTTTTTAAAAATAATAATTTCTCAAATTGTGTAATGTTGTAAATCATGGAAGTCGAACCACTTCATCTCCCTCAAGATTGGTGAGCTTCCACATCCTTATCCTACCTTCAAAGTATGTATAAAAATAGATGTAGCCCAAAAATGCAAGTAGACATCTCTTCTCAAAGATAGGCATATGTTTGGATCTGCAAATTTGATCAATAAAACATCTCTTCTCAGAAATATCATTATTATAATTGTGTTATGCTTATTTCTTGAATTATATTTCAACCAAAGCTCCCAAGTTTTAGACTAGTGGTATCAAATCAGTTTGTCTTAAGAGTGTATGATCCCAAGGATGAGGTCAGGCTATAAGAAGCTTGGGTGGAAAACAACAGAGCTTCTAAACTATCCACCTATTTGCTCCAAACGACTTCAAATGGTGGAAAACATAAAGACATCCCATCCTTTCAAGGAAATGGTAAATGAATTCCTCTAGAAATAGCATTCATAGATGCTACAACAATTTTCCTAAGTTCTCTAACAAATTCTAATGGGAAATTATGGCTTCTCATCTACAACCCCACATATTTTTAGTACCCCAACACCCTTCAAGGTTCAGGTGAATTTTGATATCCCTACATTTGAAGGCAAAATCAATGTTGATGTAGTAAAAAATTGGTTGGATTAATTATCGTCTTATTTTTCTATAAATAAATTCACTGATAAAGAGAATATCACTTTTGCTCTTTTGAAAGCATCATCGCTTGTCAAAAATTGGTGGAAAGTGTACAAGAAGAGATTTAGTATGGATGACATTGGCCTTGAGGTGGAACCTACCTGGGATGATTTCATAGAAGATATAAAAGAAGAATACTACCCTTTGGAGCATATGATGATCTGTATATAGAGTGGCAACAACTTCACCAAGGTAAGGAACAGTTTGTTCAAGATTACACTGACATTTTTCATTTTCTATCTGTGAGATTGGGCATCCAGGAAAGTGAGAAATAGAAGGTTCTCAAATATTACAGTGGACTATAATGGTTTATACATGGGGAAATGGAACTCTTCAATTTGAAAACCCTCAGTGAGGCATACAAGTTCATAGTGAAGATTGAGCAAAAGCATGGAAGAATGAATACGAAGAGTCAACCTTCAAAATGGAAAAGTGACAAAGAAGGTCAAACACGAGGCCAAAATTGGAAGCAAAAGGAAGGGAAGACTGGGAAATAGTGTGATTATCATAAATCTAAAACTCACTCCAAAGAAGAATGTCGAGCCATTAAGTCCTTAATTTTTGAGTCACAATCCTAAACATCTACTGCTCTACCTCATACACACCTTGGAAGATGAAGAAGAGATTATAGATGCTGAGCCCGATGCCATTATTGCTTCAGCATAGACCCATGAGGAAAGGCCAAATGACAAGGAAAGGTTGTTTCACACTAAGTTATGGGTGAAAGGTAATCCTATGTATTTCATTCTTGATAGTGGGAATCAAAAGAATTTAATCTATGATAATGTTGTGAAAAGCCTAAATATATCTATGAAGCCTCACCCAAAGCCATACAGTATTGGATAGTTGAGTCCAGGGAGAAACCTCTGTGTCACCCACCAATTTCTTTTCTCATATGCAATAAAACCTTTCCAAGATGAGGTCTTGTGTGATATGGTCAATCTAGATGTTTGTGATGTACTCTTTGGTCAACCATTCATGTATGATCAACATGGCATCTATGAATCAAGAACTCAAAGGATCACCCTCACTCTTGGAACATGGCAATATAGGGTACCATAGGTACCACCTTCTACATCTGTCTCCCTGATCAGTGCCAAGAAATTCATTCTCATGGTGGTCAAGCCACAAAAATCCAAAAGGGTTGATGTTGCAGCCCTGACTACACAAACAACACAACAATAGAAGCAAATAGATACCAAGCTGAGAAAGTTCACAGTATTCCATCCATAGACTGATGGCTAGATAGAAATGGTGAATAATTGGGCCCTACATAGCTCTACAAAGTGCAGTGCATTTTAAGTATGCATCAGGAATCAAATCAAAACACAACTACCACAATTGATGACAAATATTGATGCAATGGGGACCATTACTTCTCAAGGAGGGAGGAATGATCCAAGCAACATTTTAGGTGATAATTTCGGTGACGGTTCTACATCAATTGGTGGTAGAACTTTTGGGAGCCATAACTTTTATATCATAGCCCCGTTTGAACCGTTGGAAAGCTAAGAATGAGAAGAATGCAATGAGATGGCATGGAGCTATACTCAATGGCTTTTTACCCCCAAAATTTCAATGGAAGTGTCCTAAATTTTAATTTTAATATTGCAGTCTAAAAATAGTAAGTTTCTAAAAATAGTAATTTCTCAAATTCTGTAATGTTGTAAATCATGGAAGTTGAACCACTTCATCTCCCTCAAGATTGGTGACCTTCCAAATCCTCCTCCTGCCTTCAAAGTATGTATAAAAATAGATGTATCCTGAAAAGGCAAGTAGACATCTCTTCTCAGAGATAGGCATATGTTTGGATCTGCAAATTTGATCAATAAAACATCTCTTCTCAGAGATAGCATTATTATAATTATGTTATTTTTGTTTCTTGAATTATCTTTCAACCAAATCTCCCAAGTTTTGGATCAAATCATCACAAGGTAATGGGATTTATTTGGAATACATAGGAGAAAGATAGTTGTCTAGAAGATTCCATATTAGCTATCAATTAATAGAAAAGCATTTTTAGGTAGTTTCACATAAAGACAAATAGTTTGTTTACTTGTACCATGAATGTTCTTCTTCCAACTCATGGAAAGGGGATATCCAGCCAAGAAATCAAGAAGTTTGTTGCAAATCTCCATCATTATTTATAAATGCATTTGCAATAATTATTTTCCTTATCATTCCATGAAGATTTCAAGCGTGTCAAGGGATATTTTCCAGCTAAGAGCATTTTGGTGAGACTTTGGCACTTACAAATTTGAAATGGGTAAAAAATGTATAAATAGAAGGCTTGTATTCTATTCTAGAGGTTGGTTGGTCATTGTGTTGGTCTATGTCTTCCTTAGTATAGGTTCTTCCACATTTTGGGATCACTGTTGTGTGTGTTTTGTCTCTCTTGTTAAGCTAGTTGAATCTATACAGCCATGAACAAGATCTGAGAGCATGTTTATATGACTCCCCTGTCCAACATGGAGAAAATACACCATGCTTGTCCCCATGGTATAATATTGAAGCATTGATGTATGTAAGATTTTTCTTTCAAGTTAATGAAAATGCATGTGGTTCTCTATTATTTTCTATTGATGAAGTACAGTAGTATGTTTTACAAATGTTGTTGATAGGACATCTCATTCCCTGCTCATTACTAGTTATAATCTTGGGCTTAGAGCTGGGTTATAAATCCATTTCTACATTATATTTGTAAATATGTTACTGAATAACTTGTTAGGGCACCCTAGGTTTATAGATTCAATAGAAAAAGGCAAATCACTCCTATTACTTTCATTAGCTTGCATGTAAATTTTTTATGTCTTTGTCATAAGTAATTTCATGAATGATTAAAGAATCCATGTTGATTAAAGATATCCATCACATCACCCTCCCTTTTTTATAACTATCAACTTGTCCTACCCTGCATATAACATGCCCTTTGCATATCTTAAGTGTTATTTGCCTACAAATGTATAAACATTATACAATTAACATGTGTTTGTGCTTTGTGCTTTAAAACCTAGCATTATAATATTTTATTCAACCCCTATGTTGTTGAAAATCCTTTTAAGTAAAGGTTACAATCACTTTCATATCTATCTTTAGTAGCTTGTATCTGGTCTAGAACATTTGCTCATTCTATGTGACAACCCTTCTTAGGTGAAATGAGAAAGTTTGGTTATGTTCCAGTCAAATCTGTCTCTCTTTGTGCTGATAATCCCCATGGAGGTTGAAATATAGAATCTCTCCATGTGAGCAAGATACCCTATAGGTCCTCTCACCTTGGTTCAAGCAGAACCAAAAGTAGTAGGCAGCTGACCATACCCTATATAGGTTCCTCTCAGTCACTTTCTCCAATCTAGTCCATTCTTGATGCCAAACCCTTCCCCAGCTATGATGACATACTAGTGGGTTTTTCATCATTATTTTTCATGTTTCTTCAAGTGTGCAAGGCCAGATTAGAGAGGTGTATAACTGAGAACCAACATTAAATTGGCACCATTGTTGATGATAATTCTTATCACCCATGTTATCAGGGACTCATGCAAAGAGTTGGATCTGTAAGTATTTTAAATTTGAAGGTTCTCTACTTGTTATTTGCTACAATCAAACTATCTTGGTTGTCAATGCTGCATCACTCCACTGGGGACGTGCCAAGAATTATTGAGGCTTGATAATTGACTTCTATTGTATTTGTTGGAAAGAGATAAAAATACTACATGTTGGAAGGTGTCTTTTCCCTTTTGAAAATTTTAGTATCTTTATTTTATATCTCATTTAGTTCAGCAAAATTTATTTTTAGCATGTATCACAATAGTTTTTTAACTGTTATACTCTAGAATTTTGTTTCTAGTGGCACTCCGACTTTATTTTCTAGTTTCAAAGAACATCAGTGCGTATTTTGAATATCTAACATTTATTTTTGAGTATTATATCTATTTATTTAAAAGCTAGAAGGATTGAGATCATCCTTAAAATATGACTTGTCATAACCTTGTTTCACCGCTATGTTTGCATCAAAGATGAAGGAGACAAGTTTGGAGGCTCGAATGGAAGTGTTTAATCCATTAAATGCCAAAGTAAATGTTGTGGATTTTGATCTTGACATTGATTGGTGTGAGAATTTATTCCTCCCCCATCTCTCATGTGATATTGTTGAACCAAGTGATGAAGATTCAAATGAACCTGAGTATGTATCACCCAAATATGAGATTTTCATTTTCAATTGTCAAGACTTCTCAGGTGAGTTTTTTGCCTCTATGGAAATGATGTTTTCTACTACTGCAAAATAGTTTTGGAGTGTGGTTAAGAGAGTCCCAACATATGAGTTTGCTTGTGATGATAGTATGACATAAGCAAATGAGTTACCCAATCATGGTGTAATTAAAGATCGAGAGTGTGATTTGAAATAAGTACTGGACATAGGTGTAGAATTAGGTGACTTTGTTGGGAGTATGGACATTATTGAACAACCAGTTATTCTTGAAGTTGGGGTTGACAACAAGGATGTTGTTTGGAAGATGTCATTTGATGAAGATGGGGTTATCTTTTATGCCCAAAAGATGAACTCTTTTAGTTTTCTTCAAGGTATTACTTTGAGTGCACAATTGACATTGTTAATCTTGATGCACTCCTACTTGGTACTCACATGATTATATTTGAGAAGCATGTTTATTTACAACTGCTAAAGGAGTACCAAAATCTGTTAGCTTGGTCTTATCCTCATTTGAAATCATGTAAAGAGGATTTGCTTCAATATGTCATCTTATTATAGCCTAGCAGTAGTAACTTCAAGGAAGTGCAGAGATGGGTTTACTTCATCTTGGCCACCAAGCTACTGGAAAAATCCAAGAGACTAAGGAATGGTAGAATTCTAGAGCCATCATTTAATGGAAAATATCTGAAGCATTTCCTCGACTGAGTCCTTAACATGTGTACCATATTGTATAGTGTTTTGTTTCTTTGTCCTTTTATTGTTTTGTTTCCCCTCTACTTTGGGCCTTGTTTGTATAGTTATTTTTTCATTCCTTTTTTTGTATATTCATTTCTAGATCCTCCTCATCTATTTTTATAGGTTTGCCATGTTTTTTTAGCCTTCATGTATGTTTGCTAAAAAAATTACTAAGTCTTAACTCTGTAGCCCAATGGATTGACACCTGGTCTTGTGTTATGTGGTTATTTACACACCCATAGAGGGTATACATCCCCGGGAAAGAACTAGTGTTAGTACCTAAAATTGCATTGGAGCAATTGGTCCCTTGTCAAATATCAATGTCTAAGTCATTATCCCAACTTCTATTTCAAAGTATTCTTTTAAAAAGGTTAAGTTCATGTTTAAAACACTAAGTGGTGTAACTTGGTCTTTACTTAGTGTATTTCCTTTGGGCACTTTGCATCGAGTATTTCCTTGTGTTAATTTGGTCTATTTTTGGTGCAAAGTCCTTAGAGTCTTTTAGAAAAAGTGTTCTCATAAATTGCCCAAAGGGTCATTTCCTTTGGGTATTTTGTTTGCACAAAAAGCCTAAAGGAATATTTCCATTATTTCAGATCATTTGTTTCAGACTTTTTGTCCACGAAAAAAATTTTGAAGGGCACTTGCCCTTCGGGCGTTTTTCCTCCACAAAAATCTCAAAAGAATTATAAGGACTTATTTATTTCAGCTGAAGTGTCTACAAAAATTTTGAAGGATTATTCCTTCGAGCATTTTGTCCACATAAAAATCTTGAAGGGTTAATTCCTTTGGAAATTTTATCTGCACAAAAATCTTGAAGGGTTATTTTTCCTTTGCAAGATTTCTGAAGGGTCATTTTCTTCAGGCATTTCACCCTTACAAAATTTTTGAAGGACACTTGCAGAAGGGTCATTTTACATTTGAAATTTTTTGAAGGATCATTTCCTTCGACCATTTTACCTTTAAAAAAATTTTGAAGGGCACTTTCAAGGGGTGAAGGACACTTTCATAAACTCTAAAAGGTACTTTCAAGAGATCTAAGAGCCATTCTAAAAGGCTAAAGGGTGATTCTCTAGGGTAAGTGCCCTAGATAAAGTTTCCAAAGGGTATGTTCAAAGAGCCTGAAAGGTACTTTTGGGAAATTTATTGTGGATCAAAAGTCCTATTTCCTTTGAGCATTTTACCCAAGCAAAAAGTTTGAAAGAATTGCATTTCTTCAAGAGAAGTACCAAGTTCAATTTTTGTAGGGAAATTGTTTCAGACAAAATGTCTAAAATAATTGTCCTGACGAAGTCACATGGAGCTAAGTCTCGATTCTTTCATTAAAAGTACAAAGGCCCAATTCCTTTGACAAAAGTGCAAGAGACTATTTTATTTAGGGGAATTATTTCAGACAAAATGTTTGAAACAGTTATTTTGAATGAAGGTGAAAATACAAAAGGCTGAAGACTCAATTATTGCAGGAAAAGTGTGAAGTCAAATCTTTCAAGGAAATTATCTCAAACATTTTATCCAAAATAATTGTCACGATAGAATACCTGAAAGAATTGTTGTGGGGCAATTGTTCTGAATAAAATCCCAAAGTAGAAGTCGAGGATAAAGACAAGCCAAAGACAAAAGTTTTAAAGCAAACAAGAATGCCAAAGATAAAGACTTAGAAAAAATTACCATGGAACAGTGTCCTCGAATAAATATTTCTAAATTGTAGGTATGATGGTCTATTGGATGTCTTTTGACAGGCACATGGACATTAATTTTAAGCTATAGGGTCTAGCCATGGGAATCCAAATACTCCAAGACAAACACATGAATGTCAACTTTAAGCTACGGTAAGTAGTTGTTGGGATTCAAATATTCAAAATGGTTCCATGAACATGAATGTTAGACCCTATGAAGTAGTTATTTATTTTCAAATGGAGTTAGATCCAACAACATGCATTTACATGGATTGAGATGATCTGATAGTGCATAATCAAATATGAATAGTTAATATAACCCAGGACAAGGAAAGGCATTACAAGTGTTAGGCTCATGGGGCATGATTTAAAGTTTGAGCATGTCCCAAAGATACAACTATGTGAGCTAGAAGTTGATAGTTCAATGGGGCCTGAGATCAAGAGAGACACTTCCACATGGTGTGAAGGCACTCAAAGTAGTAGATATTGTCTACAAGGTACATAGGAAGCCTGCAAGGATACCAAGTGGCATATCCTTGGGGCCAAGTAAAAGGTAGTATCTAATAATGCTCCACCCCTCAGATCATGATCTGATGGAGCACATTTTCTCACCCCAACTAAATATGATGGTGCATATCCAAGGTTTAAAAGTCATGGATCCCATGAAAAAATGCAAAAATGACAAGTGGCATGGTTTCATGCCATAAATTAGAAATTGAGCATCTCATAACAGATCGATGGTCTACGTCGATTCATACACACAAATCGATGGCATGAATGAGAGTGGGATTTTTAAAGGGGAATATGACCTAAGTCTTTTACATTATTGTGTTTATCCAAGTTCCTCCATGAGATAGAATATTACAAGTTTACAAAATTTGAATTGGACCACTCCAAAGAAGATCTTTGAGCATCCATGATTCAATAATATTTCTAATGCCATCATCACAAGGTAATGGGATTTATTTCACATACACAAGAAACTGGCAATTGTCTAGAAGATTTTAGATTTGTCGTCAATTAATATAAAAGCATCTTCAGGCAGTTCTACATAAAGATGAATGGTTTATTTACTTATACCATGAATATTCTTCTGCTAGATCATGGAAAGGGGATCTCTTGCAAAGAAATCAAGGAGTTTGTTGTAAATCTCCATCATTATTTATAAAGGCAATTGTAACAATCATTTTCCTTGATGTTCTATGAAAATTTTAGGCATGTCAAGGGATATTTTCCAACTATGAGCATCTTGGTGGGACTTTGGCACTTATAGATTTGAAATGGGTAAAAATATATATAAATAGAAGTCTTGTATTCTATTTTATAGGTTGGTTGATCATTGTGTTGGTCCATGTCTTCCTTAGTATATGCTCTTCCACATTTTGATATCATTTTTATGTGTGTTTTGTCTCTCTTGCTAAAGTGGTTGCAGTTTTACAACCATTAGCAAGCTCTTAGAGCATGTCTATATGACTCCCATGTCCAACATAGAGAAAATCCACCATGCTTGTCCCCATGGTAGCATTTTGAAACTTTGGTGTATGTAAGATTTTTTTTTAAAGTTAATGAAAATGCATGTGGTTCTCTACTATTTTCTATAGATGAAGTGCAGTAGTGTGTTTTACAAATGTTTTTGATAGGAAATCTCATTCCCTACTCATTACTGGTTGTCATCTTGGGCTTAGAGCTAGGTTATAAATCCCTTTCTGTATTATATTTGGAAATATGTTACTAAATAACTTGTTAGGGCACCCTAGGTTTATGGATTCAATGGAAAAAGGCAAATCACTCTTGGTAGTTTCATTAGCTTGCATGTAATTTTTTTGCGTCTTTGTCATAAGTAATGTCATGAATGTTTGAAGAATCCCTGTTGATTGAAGATCTCCATCACACCACCCTCCCTTTTTTATAACTATCAACTTGTCCTACCCTGCATATAACAAGCCCTTTGCATATCTTAAGTGTTATTTTCTTCCAGATACATAAGCATTATATATTTAACATATGTCTATGTTTTGTGCTTTAAAGCCTAGCATTGCAATATTTTATTCAACCCCTATGTTGTTGAATATCTTTTCGAGTAAAGGTTGTAATCACTTTCATATATGTCTTTATTAGCTTGTATCTAATTTAGAACATTTTCTCATTCTATGTGACAACCCTTCTTGAGTGGAGTGATCAAGTTTGGTTGTGTTCTAGTTGGATTTGTGTCTCTTTGTGCTAATAATCCCCAATGAGGTTTAAATGCAAAATCTTTCCTTATGAGCAAGCTACCCTATAGGTCCTCTCACCTTGGTTCAGGTAGAGCCAAAAGTAGAATGGAGATGACCATACCCTATGTAGGTGCTTCTCTGTAATTTTCTCTAGTCTAATCCATTCTTGATGTCAAATCCTTCCTTGACTATGATGACATACTAGTGGTTTTCTCATCATTTTTTGACACATTTCTTCAAGTGTGAAAGGACAAATTAGAGAGGTGTACAACTGTGAACCAATAAGTGGCAATGTGGTTTGCAAAAATATGCCCCATGGTATTATTATAGTTGTAAGGCATGTTGTTGTAACCCAGGTTATTATCATGGGTATTATGATCCTGATTATGATCATGTTGATTAGGATTCTGACTCTAATTTTGATTTTGTAATTGATTTTATCCTTGGTTTTGATTATTTCTTGCCTATTGTTGATTATGTCAAGGAAATGGATCTTTGTAAATGCCCATATCCTTATTAGTGTTTTATGAGGTAGTTTGATCTCAACTTCATTGCTTTCAAACAAATATTCAGTGAGATGTCACAATTGAACACATCTATAAGCACCATGACCAACAACATGATAGAAGTTAGAAAATTTGTCTGCCTAATACTAATCAGGTTCTGGTTGATCTTGAAGAAATGGCCTTAAGATAGGCCACATAATTAGATTAGTTACTAAAATATTTTGTAACACTACCTTAGCAGGCTCTCCCAGATTTCTAAAGACTTTGTATTTGTTATCAAATACCCTTCATAGAGGGACTCTTTACAAAGTGGTCGATGGATTAGGTGGAGCCAATTGCACATTTGGAGTCAGTAGGGCCTACACCTTTTGTACATGTCTTGATTCATTTACTCCATTCCCTACCATGTTCTTGTTCTTATTGAACCCCTTAGGTTTATTTGTGGCAAAAAAATTAATAGGATATTGGGTCTAATTTGACATTTGACCCTATGAATAAATATTGACAAGGACTTTGGTGATAATTGCCTTCTCAATCTACAAACCCTTGTCTATAATTTATTCAAACGAGTTTGTGCATGTAAGTCATAGATTATGTGCCACCTCAGGGTGTAAGTTCTATGTAAATCTAGTGGCCAGCTATTTTTTTGAAAAATTATAATGAACATGTCTCACTAATGCTCTCCACCATTGTAGATATGATATGAAGCCTTTGCCATCTCATTTTTTGGCTTTGCACAAGTCAACTACAGTTAATTCATGTTCAATATTGTATGAGAAGTGGTTAAACAAAATTTAGATAGATCATTGCAATCTACCATCGATCCCTTAGGTAACCTAAGAAGCCATTTTAAATCTTGTCCCACTAAACTTTATAGAAATAAGCAAAGCAAATAAATGATGTTGTATGCTACCTCTTAGCATAATACAAAAATTACCTAAATATGTTCATAAGGGTCAACCTTCCATTTGTATTTGTCAAATTTGGGTGCCTTAAAATGAGTCAAAAAGTTAATTTGGATAATACTCAAATCAAATGGATATGGACATATCTCATCAAATTTATACTTCTTGATTTAGTTTCCTATCTCCAATTGTGACATAATTTCTTTCATAGAATTCCACTCTTACATGTTTGGTGCATTAGTAGGTGGATTATAATTATGTCAAGGTGGTATGTTCCCCTATTATGTGGATTTGTTAAGGATATACACCCTATGATCTATAAATTTGCTTTGACTCGCTCCTTGAGTCAAGTAAGTGAGCCTCTAATTCTTGGGTTGATAAACGTTCCTTGAAGTTGGCTACCTTGAATTGTAAAGATTTTTTTGATTTTGGGGATTTCATGGTCTATTCACTAAAGTATGTGTTGGTTAAGAAGAACTTGCCAAAAAAAAATTGAAGAATTTCTTCAATACATACTAAGTGTTTTGTTCCTTGATTCTATGAAGGAACAAGAGGTTCTTAATGATTGAAAAATGCATGCTCCATGTCTAACTAATCATGTTACGGAACCTCTTGAGACTTAGGTTATTCAATTGAGATATCATTAGCCATCGTAGGTGTGTTCCCAACTAACATGTGATGTGTTTGTTCAACTACATTCTCCTGTTCTTGGAAGCGTTATTATGTATTGAAGTGGCAAATAAAGATTCAATCAAGTCCTTGATAATTTGTTATGCATATTATTGACTTATCTTCTTGATCTTAATGGCAAGATCTTTATCATTAGGGGTTGAATATATGAGCACTTCCTTTCCTTTACTAGAATAATAAATGTTTGATTTTATAATATGAGTGAGGGATTATTCTCATTGTTATTCTTATACCCTAACCAAGGTATGCAATTATTCCTTAGGAAATTTTGATGGCAATCTAGTGCCTGATTCAATCAACCTTAGGAGTGCCTCATCTTTGTCTTTTAGGGTTTGATGTTTGAAATAGTCTTCTTTAGATCCAACTGTTGTGGGAATGTCCTCAAATACCATGAAATTATCTTTTCCATCATAAAAGTGCTCTTCCTCATAACTAGGACCATAAGAGACCCCACTACGAGTATACCTTTATGTCATGTCTAGAAGTTGTTCTCTACATCTGTTAAAATTTGAAATGTGTTTGCAAATGATAACAAGGTGTGTTTTGATTTTCTCCAAACAAGTGACAAGGTATAAAGAGACTATAATAAAATAAGTGGCATAGTAATACATAATTAAAATAAATGGTCATGAAATTACTCAACTTTGGTGGGTTAAAATTATCCAATTATAAGAGGGTATGGTAACTTTGAAACCTAAAGTGCAAGAAGCACAAAAAACTTAGGTTAAAGATATGTGAATACCATAAAATTTAGATACAAATGTGATGAGTTACAACTATAAAATTAGATTAAATTCTTTCTGATGAGAAAGGTAACAATGCAAATTAAAAATCTCAAGACATGAAAACACACAAGAACTCCTAAGTATAAAACTAAAACCAAACGGGCAGCACAACGTCGCCACATGGTAATATGAAGTAGAATGGTTCTATAACTTAGAGCGTGAGGATACATAAGATAAACCAAGTTCACAATGATTAAAAGGATGATAATGAGTCTATATAATGGCCTTCAATCCAAATGGAAAATCGTACCCAAGTTAACTCAAACCATGTGCAAACAGTGAACTGATTAACATCTTGGTTTAGAAATTAGAAGGGTGAGATTTTGAATTTGAATTAAAAATGAAGTACTTGGATATTTTTACAAAATGGTCTAGACTCAAATGGGAAACATAAAAATGTTGTTTAGACAAATACAAACACAATGTTTTAAATGAGGATTTGAACAAGGAAAAAGGTGATTTTGATTGGGTCAGCGTAATGCCTCCTTGTTCAAATAAAATGGTGGATAACAAAGGTGTTTGGTTATGATGTGTTTTGGTTTTCAAATAATTTTTAGACTCAATAAGACCAAGCAAATAAAGGATAAAAATACAAAATAAAACTAAGTATAACGTCTAAAGTCCTACAAATGACAAGGTTGCTTCGTATCACTGAATTATGTCTATTTACATGCTCTTGAGAGGATTTTAGTGTTGATCTAAAAATAAAAGTGCTTGAAGTAGTAGGGATTTTACACCCCATTCTTCTAAGAGATTGTACAACAACATGTAACTTTGGACTACTCGCCCTGTATCATGAATATGTTCATGATAAGTGGCATTGTTCTAAAACTAATTTTTGGTCGTCTAGATGGTCCCAAGTGTGGTTAACACTAGATACGCCTCACATCAATTAAATTCATAATGGATAACTTATTATGCAAGGATCTATTCCTTTTTATAGCTATTCCATCTATGTACTTCTTAGTGGAATCCCCTAGTTAGCTAGAGCTGACTTGGGTTTTCATTATGATTGGAGAGACTAGTCACTCATCTCCCTAGTAATTGTAGTATACATGCCCTAATTTATATACCCCACCATGGAGCAGGGTTGGTAAGATGATGGGATATGAAACCCCAGGCCAACGCACCCTTAAATAACTCGTGAGGAGGCTATGAACTCCTTCTCACAAGCCAAGTTGCATAAAATAAATGACTAAGTAAAAAGACTTTAAAGGTTGAGTTTAGATCACCCAAACCATATGGATTTGAGGAGAGCCTTAAAAACATTATTTTCACACATTGGACAAGGCACAATTATAAATAAATAGCACTTTTGGTCTCCTAAGTTCCCTAAAGGGGATGGGGGAGATCATACACTCATCCTTCATTTTGCGAAAAATAAATAAGTATAAAAGATCTAACATAAATCAAATAATTGTTTACTTTAACGCACCAAATGGAAGTGTTTGTGAAATTATTGGCCCCTTGGCCTTAGCTAATAACTTTTAAAACTTTCACAAAACAATTAAGTATAAAATCTCTAAATTCCTTTTAAGCACCAAATGAGAAGTTCAAGACTTAAATAATTTCAAATTTGTGCTTTTCTCCAGCATCTGACCTATAATTTTTAGAGGTTTTATGTCTACCTTGAAGCACTTTTATGAATGATAAAAACACTTTTTGCAAACTATATCTCGATTTTACACAGTGTAAAACCGTAGAACATAAAGCAAAACCATAGATCTGCAAAATTATAACTATCAGTGCAAAAATGTAAATTCCAAGAAAATAAAGCATAAAATGCAAAATCACAACTATGGTTGCAAAATCGCTACTCACAAATCAATATCATTACTCACGGAGTCATGATATTTCACCTTAAATTGAAATGGCCATCCTAACCACTAGTGGTCAGGATGCAATATTATTGATGGTTAGGTGATATCACAATTCTTAGAATCGCAATATTGTGATATCACAATTCTTAGAATCGCAATATTGTGATATCACAACTATAGAGTCTCGATATTGCAATATCATAAATAACTCCTACAAGAAAAAAAATAGTCAGTAACACAACCACAATCATAGGCAAAAATGTTGAAATAAAGGCAAAACTGTGACTGTGTGAGTTGTGATATTACAGCAATATCATGATTCCATAATGCAAAACTATAACTACACATGGAAAACTAATGACTGACAGAAAAACATCCCCTAGATTCTAATTTTCACCTATTTTGGTTAGCAAGTTCAGATTTTTTCATGAAAATCATTAGTAGGATGGTTTTAAAGGCCTTAGGAGTAACTTCATGGGGTGCGGGTCCCACAAGGTATACCAAGATGTAGAGATGGAATCCAAAGTGAGTTAGATCAAACATTAGTCAAGAAAACTCAAAAAATACATAAAGAACATAACTAACTAATGCAACTACCTCAATGGGGTTTTTCAAAAGGAAATTAAGAGCTATTGAAAGAAAGAATATACATCAAACCTTCCCAAGAGTATCCCTCCTCCAAATGTAGCTCAAAATGTGATTTTCTCCTTGATTTGGTGTTCAAGTCTTTAGCAATGATAAGTGGCTTGTTCCTCCATCATCTCAAGTGCACCAATGAAACTAGGCTCATGATGTTTGATCAATGTTATGCCTATAGTGAAACTATCCTATTGCAAATTAAGCATAAGAACACTACACAAAAATGACTTATGAGGAGAATTCTGCATAATAAGTTTAAACCAAAGAATATTGAAAAGATGAGTGAGAAGCATTGTATTTATAGATTTTTGGAATTGTTCAGAATGAACCATGACCATCCATCTTGAGATCAATATGTGTGGCCAAGAATCCATTCAATTTTGGAGGCTCTAATCACAAATAACCTCATTAATATTTGGAATAAAGGAGCATTAAAGAGGCATGGGAGACTAATATCCTTTTTAGGACATTTTGGATGTGAAATAGCACATGCACGTGTCATGTACTTTCAAATTAGAAGAATTTAGTGATTTAGAGGGTCAAATTATGTTTTTGTCATTTTGACTCAAAATGATTTGAGAAAAGTTAATAATAACATAAAATACATTGCCCCATTCAAGGATACATTAGCCTAAATTGGCACTTATATACAATAAGTTTGAACCATGTAGCGTGTTTAAGTGATTTTGGCCCAAATTGTGTGTTTGAATGAATTTTGAGTAAGATTGACAATTTCAACACAATGGTGTTAGGAATTGGATGTATATATATAGAACCCTTATAAAACCCCATGGGCTTAGTTTTCTCTTTGTAATTACACTTCAAGGTTGATGGAGATAGTTTGATGGTTGAGGAAGGATTTAAATATGCCTAAGGGTCTCCATAGCATCAAATCCAATCTGGTGAGGCATGCATGTATTTGTTTTGACAAGAGAAATGCACTTTCTCACTATTTCAGTGGGATAGTCAAGTTCTTGAGAAGATTGAAGTGTCTACAAGCATGATAAGGGTGGTGAAAATATCAAAAATGATATAAATCAATCTTTGAAAACATTACTCACCTATTTTCTATCTCTTCTCAAGCTTACTTCACCTACAAAGTGATCTTGTATTAGTTCAACATACAGACCTCAAAAGCAAAGAAGTACATAACAAGATTCACATTTGAAGAATACATCTAAGGTGACATTTGAAATAATCATGGAAGAGTGTATAAGACACTCATGAAGCATTTAGCAAACCATCAAATCTCCATGATCATCCTTAATAGAAAGGTTGCATGGAAATCAAGTTAAAAACGAGTTGAGATGGTTTCAAGCCCCGCATTACACCTACAGAACTGCACCTTACTTATAGAAGATAAATTACAGTATTTATACTAAATATGAGGTTAAAGATGTCATGGAATATGTAGTATGCATTGACCAATATTGGGGAAGTTTTGTATCCTTGCCAATGAGAGAGATTATTATAGAAGACAAAGATTCTTCAAGAGAAGGTTCAGTAGGTCTTTAGAGACCTAAAAAGATAGATTTTCCTCTAAGCCTAATCTTGAACAAACCAATAAATGAGATTGGTTTATTACCATTGAGTAATATTATCTATTTAAACCTCAAGAAGACTACAAATAATTTTTGTCAAAATTCCATGAGCAACCTGTTGGGAATATGTGTATAGTTGTATGTAGACAAGTTAGAAAACACGAGTCCTAAAAGAGCTCTAGTTGCAGCTTGTAGTTGGAAAGGAACATTGAGTAGATAGGAGCATCAAGTGAATTATTTATAAATTATATATTTTTTTTTTAAATTTGTATGTGTCTCCTAAATAAAATGCAAGCCATCTATAGTCAAAGAATCAAGGAGACAGTGGCAAGGCCAGGTCTAGCTTGACTGAGCCAAACCTAGGAGTGAAATCATGAAGAGCAAACACTTGTTTAAAATAGAATAAGATGTGGATAATCTTGTAATAGGTTATTATTATCCAAGATAAGATTATTCATTGTGTAAATCCATTTTTAAAGTTGAAAAACCATCTCAAGAGTGGTTTGAGAGTAGTGTTGAACTTGAAAATGCAAGCTTACAGGTCTGCACCCAAGAAATAGAAGGAGTGAATACCTTTGTGAGTCAAATTTAGAACTTAGAGCCCATGATGAATTTTTGTATCCATGAAGGATACCCTTAGAATACTTTTTTATGTGTGGAATAAGAAGATCCAATCAAAAGATGCACTCTCAAAACTTTGACAGGTGATAGGCCTGTTAAGAGGTATACAAGTTTGCCTTCAGGATATAAAGAGATTATATGATTTTGTGTTGAGATTGAGACTTAAACGGATAAAAGAGGTGTGATTGGTCTTTAAATAAGATCAAACAATGGTTTTAACCCTTTGAGAATAAATAAAACCCAAGAAAAGGGTCACTAGGGTCAATATACATTGACTGCTTACAAACCCTCATCATGGATAAAATAGGGTTTCAAACCTATTAAGTGGATTAAAAACATTATAAAACCACTTGAATACATCATGGTAGGTTTTTTAGACCTCATTGAGGCATCTACAAGCAAAAATAAACATTCTTATGCCCCCTTTTACTCAAAACTTCACCTCAACCTTCTTATCATGCCTGAATAGTCAAGAAAGTCCATTTTCCTTACGTGAGAAGTATGGTGAGAAGATGTAAAGGTTATAATGGTGTTTGGGAATATTGAAGAGATTTGTATAATCCAAATTATTGGCATTGGTTTTGTAATTAAGGCCCTCAACTTTATGAATCATCGTTAAGAAGTTGAAGACCTAAAACTGCCTTACAAAGCCTTCAAGGAGCTCAATGAGAGAGAGAATTGGTTTGAGTGCCTAAAATGCACAAGCTTGGTCCTATAATCACTTGAATGATCTAATAGGAACCCTGTGCACCTAGTGGAGCCAAACATTGGCACGTGTGGAGAGTAAAATGGTAGAAAAATAACCTAAAATGTCGGTTACAGGCCTATTTTATAGATTTTTGGGTGTGTATGAGTATCTAAGTTAATTGAGAATGATTTGTAGGTCTAATGAGAATCCTAAAGAATCTCCATAAGTCATTACAATATGCCTTCATGATGATGTGATAATTTTATAGTCTCTAGACTATTCTAAAGTGGTAAACATGCTTGTGAAGATATTAAGAGACATAGAACACCTATATCACAACTCTTGAATATACAATACAAGTTAAACAGAGAGGCTATGATTTTCTACAGGGCACATATGAAGTGTATGATATGTTATGGATGTTTCCAATCAAGAATAAGCCTTGTAAGAGAAATAAATCTTTCCTCATTACCTTTTTTCTCATGGACTCAAACATGCCTTTATCAAGAACTTGCACGTCTCCAATGGTAGTAATCAATGAGAAGGAGTTTGAATTTTGAGTTTCACTCTTGATAAAATGAGAGAGGAATTTGAGGAGCCAAGAATGGAATTGCAAGGTGTCAAGGTAGCCAAGTATGACAGATGTCAAGCTAGTAGCTTGTAACTCCTCTTAAGCCAAGAGATGGCAGTTTCAAGAAACGAAGATGAGGTGTCATTCCTATGCCACCTTGTGAAGATCATCATCGAACTAAGTGCATACATGTTGAGGAGAACTTTCAAGATTGTTTCTTAGTAGGTTTTATTTTTTGTAACCGGTTCTGTGAATGCTTGGCAACCATCATTAGTTCTTGACACCTCTATTATCTCTCTTTTTCCTTATCCTATATGTACTGCCTTATTTGGCATTGAATGAATCCTTAACCTGAGTATGGAAAATTCATGCTCAAATAACACTTGTACTTTACCTCTGATATGAATACATGTTGATTTTTAGCCTTTTCAATGCTGCAACTAGTGTATTCTCATGGTAATTTGATAAATGTTAGTGATAGTCTTCGACTTCCTTTCATTTGTCATATTTTATTACGTTATTTTCAGGTTGTTAGTCATCCTAGTAGGTCATATGAAGAGTGATATATGGTCTTACAATGACTAAGTGTGGAGATTGTTTCACTAGTGTCTCTTATGAGACTTCTTGATCATCCGCTCTTGGTTAATGTCTTGATCACAACCTTCATATTGAAATGTTGATGCTTGAAGACTCATATTGAGTTAGTGCAATGGGTTTCAGTCCTAATTCATGCTCTTAGTGTAGTATAGGCAAGTGGAGGAGACTAAGTTTGGTGCATCACCTCCTATTTACTAGTTTTCAGTCATTTATCTCCCTAACCCTAGCAAGACATAGGTCTAGTAGTAATTCTAGGTGGTACATCAAGGGAGCTAGCCCTATCTAGAGATTCACTTCATTAATTAGGCCACCCACAACCTAGAAGTGATTCCATGCTATCACCTAAATGAGGAAGGCTTGAAAAACCTCCTCAAGGGTACAATTTAGAGTGATAATAGTTCCACATTATGGGTGATTGTTTCAATCCATACAAGGACTTATTCAATCTACAAACTAGGTCTTATTTCCTTTTAATCTTGACCCTTTCTAGATGTAACATGTATATTTATTCTTCAATCTCTCCATACAAAAATTATGTCTTAACATCCATTTGATCTATCTCAAGATTGAATGCAATAACAATGGCTAAAATAAACCTAATTGAAGTCAATTTTGCAATAGGAGAAAAGATATCACCAAATTCAATTCCCTCTACTTGAGAGACTCCCTTTACTACTAGGTGAGCCATATACTTTTTCAGTTTCTCTTTTGCATTTTATTTCTTCTTAAAAACCCACTTGCAGCCCACATGTTTTCATCCAGGAAGCAACTTTACAAAGTCCCAAGTATCATTTTTGTCAAGAGGTTCCATTTCCTCCATGGCATTATTTTGATACTTTCTCTTTGTGCAACCAAGAGCTTCCTTCATCATATTGGGGTCTTCACCATCAATTACTGATAACATGAATGCCAAACATAATTTTGGTGAGCTATACCTTTCAAGGATTTTGTGCACATGTTCTAATCTCCATAGATTAGGAGTCACAACCATCTCCTCTTCTTATGACTTGTGCAAATCTTCATCCATCACACCATACATTGGCACAAGCTCTTCAACATCTATTTTAACCTGCAACAACCTTACACACCTCTTTGAAGACTACATTCTAGTTATAGATCAGCTTATTTATCTCAAGATTTCAAAGCTCGTACCCTTTGACACCACTCTTGTACCCAATAAATATGCACTTTGTGTGCTTAAAGTCAATTTTAGATATTTTTTCCTTTGGAATGTGAGAGTTGGCTTTGAAATAAAAAAATTCACAATTGTCATAAGCATGGCTTCTTAACATTTTATGATTCTTCCATATTCTTGTCAATCAATGTTGATTTGGGTGATTTTTTTACAAGATAACAAGTAGTAGTTATTATGTCAGCCTAAACTTATGCTCCAAATGTGCACCACTCAACGTATTCTAGGACTTGTCCATCAGTGTCTTATTCATCCACTATGCAACTCCATTATGTTGCGGTGTGTGTGAAGTTGTATTTTGCCTTTAAATACTTATTTGTTTGTAGAATTCATCAAATTCTTTAGATCAGTTCACTCCCATTGTCTGTGTGAAACACTTTGATCCTCTTTCCATCTAGTTTTCCACAAGGGCTTTGAACTTGTTGAATTTATTGAGAAATTCAGACTTCTTCAAGATGAATTATATCTACGTCTTGTAATAGTATTCATATATGAAAGACATATACAAGATAGACCTTTTCAGTGATGATACATTTATTGGTCCAAAAACATCATTGTGGATCACCTGCAAGAATCCACTTGCAAGAGTAAAATTTGTGGGGAATTTCACCCGAATCTATTTTTCGTAGAAACAATATTCGTATAAGTCAAAGTCCAAGGGATAATTATGCATCCATTTCACCATATCTTCAGTCTGAAACATGTACAAACCTTTTCCACCAATATGGCCTAGTCTTTAATGCTAGAGCATTGTCTTCTCCACTAGAAACAAAGATCAAGTATATGTTTCATCATTGGCCTCAAGGAAAATAATGTTGTTATATGTGTTTCTTAGCATAGCTGCATCAATTCTAAACAAACTGGTGTGCACTCCCCTTGCCAACACCATGGCTCTACGCACCATTTTGTACCCATCTCTCTTGAATGAGATCTAGACACTAGGATCATTCATTTTGCACACAGAGATCATATTCCTCACAAGGCCAAAATTGTGCAAAACACCATGGAGAGTCTTATTCCTCCCATCTTTGAACTTTGACTTCATTATTCCTCTAACCATGACCTTATAAATTTAATTGTCTCCTAAAAAAACATCAGCAATATCATATTCTTCATATTCGTAAAACCACTCCATCGCAAGATTCATTTGATAGGAGGCTCTAGATTCAATCAACCACATATCATTGCATGCATGCAAGCTTGAGGTTATGAGATATACATCTCCATCTCCATCACTGGAGACCTTCTCACTTGAGGATTGTGTAGCATCTAATGGTTTGACCTTTTCCACCTTTCTAAATTCCTCCTTGAAATGTCATGTCTTGCCATAGTTCTATCACTTCTTTAAGGATCTATCTAGAGTATTCAATCTATTTCTATACATGGAGTGCTTATCCCTAGTCGTCTGCTTGCCTCTTTCTTGTGAGCAACATCACACAGATAGGGCATCATTCATCTAATAAATTTTCATAGACTTACGGTTGATCTTATCTAATAACAAAGTTGCGACTACATTTTCCACTTTTAGTTCTAATGTAGTTATTGCAATTACTATATTGTCCCATGAGTCTATAAAAGAGCATAGTAGTGTGATACACCTTTCTTCATTACACATTTTGTCATCCATGGATGACAACTAACTTAGCATAGTGTTTAATGCATTCAGTTGCTTTGCAACTGAGTCACCATCATTCATTTGCAATGAATACAACTTATTTTTTAGGTTTGTTTGGTTTACAGTGACTTGGCATAGTATATCATTCCCAACTTATCCCAAAGAAGCTTTGTTGTCTTTTTATCCAAAACATTCAGTAGCACTAAATTTGACAAACATAACCTAATAAAGCTTCTCGATTTCCTGTCTACTTTCATATTCTTCAAGTTTCATTCATGTGGATGTTATGTTTGCTACAATAATCCATTGATATTTTTCTACCAAGAGATCTTCCATCTTGAGTTTCCATCAATCAATGTTGACTGCGGAATTTCTCAATCTCTATCCTAGTGCTTCCAGTCATTATCTTCGCATAATATTCTTCTGTATAACTCCCACTTCAATAAAATTATTTATCATAGGTTATTCCAATTATTACAAAGCTTACAACCAAACTCTAATATAAAATGTTGGGAATAAGCCTATGCTCTATAAATGAATACAAAGAAGTGTTATGTTATGCGAACTTTAAACATACAAAGATAAAAACAAACACATATGCATATGATTTCACCTAAGAAAACCCTTTTAGGTAAAAATCCCAGCACATGAACCTTGATTATAACATAAACTGAACCATTTTACATTTCTACATCAAGTCACAAGGATGTGTTACCTTCATAGAGTGCTTTAATGTATGTTTACATGCACACATTTGACCATGTGTATTCAGCATCCATGCATTCAATCAATGCATTAATAAACCTCTTCTCTTCCTAAGTGGAACCATGCCTTTATCTAGCACTCACTTTTTAATGTCCACATAGCATGGAATATGCATTCACCAACTATTGAGCCAAGCGATCAACGTATAATGTTCCTCAATAGTTCCATGTCAGAGTGCCACCAAGACATTGTTAGCACTTCTTCAATCTAACAGATACAATTAGACAAGTGTATGAAATGTCTTAAGATAACCTCCATTGCTTGACATATTGCACAGTGCCTCGCAACCCCTGACTACGACTCAGCGATTGCACTCCACTTCACAACTTTCCATAATGCAATGAAATTATGTAGAAACATCATTCCCACATGTTAATAGCTTTTCGCAATTGTCATAGGCAGTCTCCACAATTATATGTAACCATCTCTACTTGTGCAATCAATCTGCACAACATCATATACAACCAGTAATTTTGTAAACATCTTGCACAACACCTACCTTTCGCACAATTATATTGCGTAGATCCATGCAAAGTTGAGACATTTCCCAACACTTCCAGATTCAATAAGGATGGTTAGGTGATAAAGATGTTGGGAACTAGAACTATGAAAATATATTTGGATCTTCCAATTGCCAATTGGATTTACCAAAGATTGATTAGGATAAATGTAGGAGATAACTCGACTAGGGCATATTTGGTATGTGGGTTCTCTTATATATTTATCTTGTTCGTTAATAAAGAGTTGGCTCAATATTTCAAAGGCCTAACTATGGAGGATTTCACCATACCCATAGCCACTTATTTCATCTACAAGGTTGAAAAGAATTACTTCTCAAGGCTAACTGCTTACTGGTGCACCATAGATTCAAGTAGTCAATGGCTTCCTACGACTAAATTTCTCTAAAAACCTAGCTTGTCTTCAAATATACCAAATGTACGTGGAAGTTCAAATCCCTTAATAGACATTTGAGACCTGGGTATTGGTAAGCTCTTTCCCATCTCACCTCCCTTGCCCAAAAATGCTTAAGCCAATAATAACTCTCTATAATTTTTAAACCCCGAAACACAAAGTTTCTAACCTAGATCAATACTACATAAAAAAAAATGTGGCCCCAATTTGTGCTCTGCTACTTTCACCACTTTTTGTTCATTTTAATATTGGGAGGGCGAAGGTGATTGCAATAAGCCACTAAAATCTTGATGCGGTTACAAAAGCGGCCCTAGAAATAGCTCTGATACCTACTTGTTAAGATCTTGCTTGTGGAAATCAAATCAAACAAAAATAACATGTAAAAGAACATATTGCTCAATGAACTTGAAAATAACTACAAAGCTTACTTATATGCAAATGTTAGAGGGCTCTCCAAAAGGGCAACCTCCCTTAAGCAAAGAGCCTGCATACAAAAATATGTTCCCCTAGTTTTTGCATTACAACATCAATATATAGATATTACAACCCTTACCCTAATGTTCAAAAGTCAGCGTCACATACAAAATAGACATGGAAACTAAATAACTAAACTATGACTATTTCAATACAAAAAATAATAATAAATAGTTGGGGCATATTGGTCCTAACAGAATGTGCTATTTTGGATGGCTTAGATTATAAAAGAGAAACAATACTACTCGTATCAATTAGAAGCATATAAATTATTACCCAATTCATTAATTAGAAGCATGTAAATTATTACCCAATTCATTAATTAGAAGCATATAAATTATTACCCAATTCATTAATGAAGAGTGGTTAATCTCATTTAATTTAACATTCATTTGGCTTACACATTAAAAAGCTAAGAGGTGACTTCATGATAATTGACCAAAGCAATTTAAATATATCTCTATATACAAATAGATTATATGAAAGAACACATAAAATAAAGACTCTTTTCAGAAATGGCAATGGAGCGCATAGAAGCAAATTGGAGTGGGATAATTATAATCAACATAAATAAGATTCCAAATAATATGTAGCTAAGAATTCAAGTATGAAGCCTTTAAAAAAATATTTTAAATGTAAATATTTTGTGATAGTAACATAAAAGATATAATAAAATAATATGGGTGGGCTGGTAGAGTAATTAAAACTGATAAAAAGTTTGTTGGATTTAGAGAAGGCAAAAAATCCTTTCACATCTACAACAAATATTATAAAAATTGGATAACCCAATTGCTTATGCACTTGTATAGAAAGTAGTCAAATTTCCTTTGTTCTCAGTATTAGCCTTTCAACCAGTACAAGGCATATCGATCGAGTAAATGTTGTGGTAGAGGCTCTATTTTTTTGCATGCACCGTTTACACTAATACAAGGATAACAAGGATGATGTTTCAATTGTTTCAAGAAATGCTTGACAAATTATCCTAGCCCTTCGCTCAAGAACTAATCAAGTTCCCTTTGTTCTCACTATTAGCATTTCACTTAGTTTGAGGGGTATCAATCAAGCAAATGTTTTGGGGTAAGGCCACTTTTTTTTGGTGTTGTGCAACTTTTATAAAAATAACCACTTTTTTTTTTTATGTTGTGCAACTTTTGCAAAAATACATAGACAGCAATGATGATATTTCAATTGTTTCAAGAAAAGCTTGATAAGATACCCAAAGTCTACTCTTTAAAGTTGGTGAGTTTTAAACATAAACAAAAAAATAAATTAAAAAAAACGAAATCTATAAAAATGTATGTTAAATATCAACAACGTTAATAATAATGACAACAAATAGATGTCCAAATATTTCATTGCAATTATATAATTTACATTGGTTTATCATTGTATATAAGACTTTGACATTTGGCACCATGACCAAGACATGGACTGTTAATTGTGTTCCCAAGTAAAGTATCTATCACAAAGATACATAAAGATCCTGTTTGATAATTGCATATTACAATATCACAAATTATAGTTCCTTTCTTATTTATTTGAATACAATAGCATCTTAAATAGTTAAAAAAGGGGAATAGAATAGCCAACGAAGTATTCACTTGCCACTATGTAAACATGACAAGTGTCAAAATCGTGTATATTATGATGTAACAAATTATTGTTCCTTTGTTATCAGAATACAAGTATGCCTTATTGAGTGTCAAGGTGTTTTTTTTTTTTTTTTTTATCAAAAGAATAGTCAGGCAAGTATTCACATGCCACTATGTAAGATTGACCAGATGAGTATCTGAATTGTATATTATGATATCACAAATTATCGTTCCTTTGTTATCTATCGAATACAAGCATGCTTTATTGCATGTCAAGTAGCTTTAAGAAAATAAAAAGATTAACCAAGGAAGTATTAACTTCCCACTATGCAAGCCCAAGCCAGTAAGTGTCCAAGTAACAATATCAAATGAGCTCTCTATGAATGAGAGTTTCAATAGAAAAATGATCAATATGGTGGAAATTCAAAATAAGACAAGTAATTCCTACACTGTCATTCCAATCATTGACTCATTGTGTATAGCAGGAACAAAATGTGAATTATCACTACCTTTACAAAATGGGTAGTAATAAATAATTACGCTCTCTTTTACATTGGGACAAGGGATACACCTTGGGGATGTTTCTCAAATTAAAATGTAAAAGGCTTGCCGATATCATTGTATTCTTAGAGATTCCCTAGCCATTTCCAATGCCCCATCCATTGTCTTATTGCCACCAATGAATCCACTACTGTGCACAAACACACAACCATCAATGCCGGCTACCTCTGTAAGCTCGTCATCCCTTAATCCTCGCCATTCGACTGGCAAGGGTTTTCGACTATCAAATTGACCTGGGCCAACTGCAACAGCTTGTACCCTCCAAGCTAAACTCCTATCATCCTGCAACATATAGGAAAACAACTTAATTACATTTGAAACTAACATGCAACAATTTTGCAAATACCAAAAGCGCTAGTTACTTAAATCTGCCACTGCTTGTTTGAACCATAATACGACCTGAAAATGCAATACCACAAAGAAGAGTGCAAAATCATGAAGAGTATAAATTGTGCAATATTATTCAACAAATGATTTTGATGTAGCTATCACGCCCACACGTGCAATCCCAAAGAGTGCATAATTATCAAGAGGCCAAAAACAAGATCTGTGCCGCTCTATTTAACATCCAAACCACATTACTGCGATGTAACAATCACAAAGATGGCCTCATCAACATCCACACACTTCCTAGAAAGTCACTCGAGTATTAAACACTTGAAAGGGAGACAATATCAAGAATTGAAACCCGGTATGTTCTTCTAGATTGTAGCCATAATGGATCAAAAAGTTTGCAACCAATGAGTCAAAACTATTGTATAGAGTGAGAGATATAGTTGCAGGATAAAATCGCAAGAATTATAGTAGGCCAACTTGTAGCCAGAAAGGTATGCTTGTTCCATTTATGAATGAACCGGAGGAAGCTCGATGACTAAGCTCTCCATTCAGAGTCCTCTGATGGCAAAGTCTTTTTTATTTATATGCACACAGCAATCACGTAGAGGGCATTCTTGACAACAAGGACCATTCCAGAATTAAAGTCGCCATATTTTTATTAAAAAAAAAAACAAATATGAGTACAAAACAAGTTGGTGACTGCTAAAGAGATTGCATTAACCGTTCCTTCCCCTGTTAATTTTCTCCACTGGCCTAATGGGTGAAAGAAGTTAGAGGGTAAGAAGCCCAAAGTAGTGGCTTACATTCACCATTCTTTCCCCCTATGCTAAATAGATTACATTAACCGTTCCTTCCCCTGTTAATTTTCTCCACTACCTAATGGGGGAAAGAAGTTGGAGGGTAAGAAGCCCAAAGTAGTGGATTACATTCACCATTCTTTCCCCCTACCAACAATTGTTTTGTGGTGGTTGTGTGCTAAGTGGATTATTACCAAAAAGACACGAGGGAAAAAGTCATTCGGGTAAAGACTACTCATCAGGTCACTAGAGATGACATAAACACACGGCAAAATCCCACAAAAATTAATAATTTAATTAAACTGCCCATGGAAGCCTTCAATTACTTAACATAAAGATCATAGTCATCTTTCCAAGGATATGCAATATATCAAATTAAAAAAAATCTGTTTTGATTCTTTGAATTTTATTATCAAATCAATCAGGCACTTCCAGAAACAAAGAATAGGACACAAGATGGGATCATGGTACCATACCTGATACAAGACATACTTAACTAACGGATCCACATTAAGTTCCTCTTCGAGCTCAAAAATATGCTCTTTCCACTGTCAAACCACAATTAAATCATTATAGCAAAGTACAAACATATATCTGAGAACATAAAAAGAGTCTTTCTACTGGAACAGTAACCTCAAATATATAACACAATACAAATACTTACCGGACAATATCTCTTCAATAGCAATATCTCTCCACTGAGATCAATGTCATGCTGCAACTTCATGCAATCCGCAATAATTGAGCGTCCAGGTAACCAAGATTTGGCATAATGATGCAACATCTGAAATAAAAGTACAACTCCTCAATCCGTGAAAATATGCATCCTTTTTGAAGATGCTTTAGCTGCGCAGGGCTTTCTTGTGTTTCCTTATTTTGGTACAAAATGTTAATTAACTTCAGCATCTACTTACAAGATATAAATCAACTTGCACCGAACATAGTCACTGCTTTCTAAGCTAGCTAAGTAAAGTCCTTCTGACCATATAATCAGTACACTGAAGCAGAATGCTATCAATAATCGCATGACCATTTACATATTCCTACTAGACTAACAACATTTACAAGAAAATTCATGTCCTTCCTTTTATTGCTTTTTTTAGAAGTTACAGTTGACCTTGCTTTTCCACCTTCTTGGAATCTGTATCTGCTTATTGCTCGATCATGGAATCGGAAGAAAAATTCCCAGTGAACATTTGTTTCTCTCTGACTGAATTGGCTCAATTCTGCTAGCGGTGTTCCTTCCTCTTAATATTCGACCTCCATTTTCTCCTCTATGATTGACTCTAGATTGTTCTTGTCCTCTTATTCTTGGATAGCTGGTGGTCTAAAAGGAACAACTAGAAGGCTTATTATCTTTTATGTCGATAGTATCACCTGGAAAACTCAATGCATGGGAATCATAGATCCTAGAAGCACTCGATAGCATAGACAAATGTGTATTCAATGATACATTTGTCAATATTTGTTTTCGATTTATTCATCAGATCAAAGGAAAGATATTGAATGCCTCGGGAAAGCTACTGAATGTCTGGTATTGATAAAACTTTAACCATTGGTATCAGGAAAGCTATTGAATGTCTGATATTGATAACCATGCATAAATTGATTTCAAAGTTTGTGATTTTTATTTTACATCTCCATCTCCTTTCTTCCGACTGTGAACAGATTTTATGAGAGAATGATAAAATGAAACAATTATTTTACTGATAATAACATTGTAGCGACTTTTTGACAGATTTCCTTTCTGATGATCATAGCATAGATTGAAGATTATGATAAGTAGGCTGCCTCAAGCGAACTTGTTACAGCCCTCAATCTTTCATATCATAAGATAAAAGACCCATTTAACTTAATAAAATTCCTTGCCTATAGCCCCACGATTGGCCTTTCAAAGTCTCTCCAGAAAACTTAAATAAAATTGGAATCCAAGGACGGAGAAAGAGCTGAACCATTAGAAATTATGCTTCAAGAGCACGCCAACAATATATACTAACATGGGCACAATATAACATGTTTATATTTGATCATAGTTGCCAGGGGACGGGTACGGGTACGGGGAGACAGGTACGGGTACAGGTACACCATTTTTATAAAAAATAGGAGATGGGTACTGGGAGATGGCTAAATATAATTTAAATATATTAATATTTTATTATTATAATTATATATATTTATTATTATATCAAAAAAAATTTAAAAAAAACGAAAAATATAGTACTATTGACGGGGGCACAGGAAGATGGGGAGACAGGTAAGGGGGTACGGGGAGACACGTCTCAAGGGGTAGGGGACACATCTCCCTGCAACACTGTATTTGATCAAACAATTAAAAAATCACATTATTTACAACTTATCCTGAAATATTCATTCTGGCCAACCTGCACCATATTTTCAAGCATTAGTTACCATACAAACAAGTCAACTTCTTTATATCCCAGATGGGCACCTTTCATGTTTGCAAGATTTCGTACCTAGTTTAGTCATCCATGGACATAATATAATTTTAATCTCTCCAACTTTCCTAGACTTAAGTTCCCTCAAATATGTGCATTACGGAAGGATTGTCAACTAAGAGTAAGATCACATAACTTGACATTTTCACCTAGGGTGCTACCAATAGGTTTAAAACTGGGCTTGTTCCAAATTTCTAAACATAGAGCAAATAAACATGCTCAAACAGGGTCAAAGCGTGAAATCCAAAACCTCACATATCCAAAAGTGCAGTTCTTCCTAAGCATTAATATTAATACCAACCAAAGTTTAAAAACTCGAACTCGGCAGCCCAAAATTTTGACCCGTACTCGGGACTCAGCAAGTTTATTGCTACTTTAAAAAACATATAAATTCATAAAATAAACTCAAACACATAAAAAAATAAAATTAACGTAGAGAAATGATTGTACAAAACACACAACCCAATGTCATATGTTTTATATTAGTTTTTGAGCAAATTAGAGTTCAATGCTAATAGACTAGTCATCCTCTACTGCACTCTAGAAGTGGATGGTAAAGATTCTTCCTCTATAACATCATCCACAAACACATTGTCCAAATCCTCACCAACCCCTCCCCATACCTCTGCTTCCTTGCTGCTATAGCTTCTTCTGCTTCCCTCTCTAAATTTGCGACCTTCTCCTTGGTAAACATGAACTCCTGCTGCACATCCTCAAACGCAACGATCCAGTCTACATATGGATCAATATCATCCAAGTCAATTGCCTCATGACTATCTTACCTTTCCACTTGTCTCACATGAAGATGAAGATTGTGCCACACAGAGACAAGATCATTGAGGCATTGTGTTCTCAACCAATTGCGCTTTTTTGTGTGAATCACCTCAAACATGCTCCAATTTCTTTCATACCCAAAATCACTACATGGTTGGGCCAAAATGCAATTGGTTAATTTCTAAAAATTAAGTGTATTTGCAACATAATCTTCCCACCACAAATCTGCAAATAGGACATTTATAACTTTGAAAGTCAACTAAGCGTGTGTTTTTAAAGAAATAATGACAATGCAATCAGAGGACTCAATTTGAATTATCTTTAACCTGGTTAATGGGTCGTGCTCCTTCGAATGCATAGAGGTGGAGAAAAGAGCCTCCCCTTTGCAGTCTTGTAAATCTACAACTCATCCACAATTGTCTTTAGTGACTTCGTCAAGGATCATCCTCTCTATGCACGTGTTTAGGCCATCTATGACCTCCTCATCGGCCCTAAATGAATCCACAAAGAAATAATTAGGGTTCAAGTAGTAAGCTATTGCATGTACATGTTGGTGGAGTTGCTTGTTCCATCTACGATCAATTAAGCGTCAAATGAACTCATTTTTTATTTTATTTTTGCTCATAATAATTTTATATGGTCTCCTTGGCCCTGTCCATGGCCTCATACAAATACCCCATCGGATTCTTTTCTCCATCCACCAAGCATAGAACTCTAACCAAAGGCTCTAACACCTAAAAAGAAATAGCATATAATTTTAAAATTAAAATTCAAAGAAATTTGAGCCAATTTTTATAAAACAATAAATGATAAATAAAAAATAGTTGAGTCTAAAATTATCTTGATGAACTCATTTGTGGTCTTTGCAAATACATCATCAAAAACAGCCTTCATGACCCTTTCCCCTTCGACCTTCTTGCTATAGGGAGACTCCAACCATCATGTACTCACAAACATCTACGTAAGAGATGTTAGTGAGGCTACAATGCTCTACAATGTAATAAAGTTTGTGACAAATCATGTGGCTCTCGGTCTCACAAGCTCCTTTCTGTTGGTGTGCTCTCTCATCAAGCTCAACACCCAAGGATGATTGTAGCACTTTGATATTCTCACCTCTTCGACCACATTTTTCACCCGCGTCATCTTTCCTATGTCCTCAAGTAGGAGATCAATGCAATGGGTTAAGCATAGGTTCCAAAAAAGTACGTCGAACATATCACACAAAGTGTTTGCATTTTTCAATTTGTCAGAAGCATCAATTCATTTCAAGAACACCAACTTCCCACTTGAAGCCACTAGAAAATTAATCAAGGTGTAGTTCCTTCCATCCGTCCAGCCATTAGACAAAATGTTGAAACCCTTCTTGTGCCATATTTATCTTTGCCCATCTACAATAATTCATATATTTTTAACATCCTCCAACAGTGGACCTCTCAAGTCATGAGTAGGATATTTGAACCCCTTCCCAACAATGGTCAAAGTTGTTACCAAATTCTCCCAATATGGAATTTTTGCCACATTAAATGAGATGTTGTAGCACTAGAAGTTTGCCACAACCACCCTTGTTTGATTATGCAATTCTTTGTTCCAAGTCGTACCTTGGAGAGATGGTTGTGCCCCAAAGGTATTTCGAGGAACAAAAAAACTTGTAAAGGTGAACATGAACTGTCTCCGCTAGATGAGCCCCATCCCCGAACTATTCTTTGAGAAACAAAAGAACCATAGGCTCTTAACTCATCAAAATCAACTCTTGTTGCCCCCTAGTAATCACAGCTGCAAGTGTTTCAACAGTCCTTTTTTTTCTTTTTTTCCTCCTCATATGTAGCTAGGCTAGCAGTCATCTCTCTTTGATCCTCAAGAGGTGCTTTGTCGCATAGCCGCACATCATTGCCTCGAATCCGTGCTATGGTACGAGGCGATTATTGAGAAAATAAGAGTCTACACAAATCTAACACAGAAAACAATGAAGCCAAATAGACATAATACAAAGAAATATTTAACACACTATATTATTGTTTCATTCCCATAATATTTCATACGGGTAATACAAAGTTATATAGAAAAACTATTTCCTATAATCCATGAATTGACTTACATTGGTGTTTTTTGTCCTTTCACTATGTTTTCACATCAGAGAATTATGTTTGAAATTGTACACAAATTACATTACTTGAACAGGAATGTACTTATATTCTTATTTGCAAACATACAGTGAAAACTATAAAAAATACACCACTACATATGTCACCAAATCTTTTGGGCCCTGTCGTCGGTGACTAAAGAGAGGCTCTGGAACCTCTAGCGTCCGTTTCCTCCGTCCTCCAGTAAGTGAAGGTGCTCACTCAGCAAAAATGTAGATGAAGCTCAGGGGCATGATTTTGTCGAGGAGAAATCCTCCCCATAGTTTGGACGTATTTGACATTTGACTCAAGACATCACGTATAAGCGAAATGCATCCTTATACAAACAATTTATTTTGACTTTGACACTATGACGATACACTAATGACGTTTTATTATTCTGTTGATGACTTAAAAATTGGCACTCAATGACATTTTTGACAAAATTGAAAAAAATCGACATACTTTACAAATGACTTCTTTAACATAAAAGAATAGGACTCTGTAGACAACATCAAAACTAAACCTTAATAAATGACTTGACACAATGCTAAATGACAATAAAAGATTTTTTATTTAATATTAAAAACTATACTATAATGAATAATGTGATACGATGCTAATGACTATAATATATATTTGTACAAAATCCAAGGACTAAATAAGAGCACACAATTAAAATAATCCAAACCTATTAAACCTTTTGACATATAAACTATATTCAAAACTAAAAATATGAAAGGCGACTCTATAAACAGAAACATACATGACAAATTATCGCATACTTGGACTTGAATGACAGTTGAGTCCCAAATAGAAATTTGGGCTCCTTGATTGACAAATTTAGATTCTATCTAAACCGCGGATCTTATTGCATGAAAAAACTGTTATACTGGCATTTGAATGAGTTGACCAAACCACGATAGAGCAGCGTTTAAGCAATTTGCTCTCGCACACAAATAGATTGAGCAATCGATTTCTTTGCTCTCACAATGATGGAGATCTGATTGCTTCGCTTAACTGACCAACATATAAATGCTCAGGGCAACACGTCGATGTGGATAACTCATTGTTGAACTCCCCTTTTGGATGCACTAGACGTATGATTTTCCTTGCTTAAGCAAGGCGTACAAACATTCAACGTAGCAAACCGATGCATAGACTTAGAGTTGAACGTTGAGAATACTCAATGCAACACATATGAGGTGGCTCGATGAGAACAAATAATCACACACGTGGCTTAATAGATGACAAAGGCACATGGGTGCATGCAAACAGATCCGGATGTGTCTGGACAACACACAAAGGTGTCTGAGGAGCACAGATCCAACAATAACTTGATAAATTCCTTCGTCCCATACACGATTGATTTGTGATCCAAAATTTCAACACAACAGACCCAAAGAAGACGTCAAAAGCTTGTATGCAAAAGTCCACCAGGACACGATGTTGAAGCAGAATTGAATTTATCTACAAGTCTAACATTGATGATGCCTTAGATAAAACCACATGATTTTACTCCACGATGTGCAACATGAAATTGTGGGATATCAAAATTGTCCACGACAAATTTTATATATATATATATATATATATATATATATATATATATCACTATATTGACAAAATAATATTTTCTTCAATGAACTTCCATTTACAAGGGTGAGGAAAAGTATAACAGCCCCTCACAAAACTCTTATGCATCCATCATGGAAAGAATCTGGCACGGCATTGATAATAACCCGCTCTAATACCAAATATTGGGAAAATCAAAGTCTGCACAAATCTAACACAGAAAACAATGGAGCCAGATAGACATAATACAGAGAAATATTTAATACACTATATTATTGTTTCATTCCCATAATATTTCATACGGGTAATACAAATTTATATAGTAAAACTATTTCCTATAATTGGGGAGATCATATCTCCACCAATATCTCACCCGAATATCTCGTCAAACCTATATGTGTAATATTGTTATAACATATAATAATATACAACCGACTAACCAAAAAATATATTCTAATAACTAACTCAACAATATTATATTTACCTCTCGGTAAATATCCAATGTAAAAGCTAATGTAATAAACTAATTCCTAACAGCGATTCACCCGTGCACTCATATTAAACCTACATTAAATGCATATGATAGAGTTGTTCCATGTTAGGTCCTCAAACTTCTTAGGCCTAAAAGAACCAAATGCCATTCTGAAGTTGATGTCACCTCACCTTTGGGTTCTATTTCAGTTTAAAACAAAAATTTCACTGATCACTTATGTATTACTGTAGTCTGTGATATCACTTCTTTAACAACCACCTCCCAATGAATGTGCATGACCAGTTGGTAGTTACAATATGAATAAATTGTTGTTGGCACTGGCAAAAAGCAGACTTTGAGCTCAAACCTATCCCCTAACACTGTGACATGGTCTGCAGAAACTTGAATGTTTGAATGTGAAACCTTGTTTGAGCCTTACACTAGTCAACGATCACTAGACCCCTGCTGAAAGCTCATTGCTCGTAGTTTTCACTCACTGCTGACTGTTCGAACTTTGAAGTTCAACCTCAACGCTCGTCACTCAGGCTCAAGCCTCAAACTCAGTTTGAGGCTCAAAGTTCAATGGTTAACCTTGTCACTATGGTCTAAAGTTGCAGTTCAAAACTTCAAAACTCAAAGTCAAGGCTCAAATGGCAATCAAATCTGCAGTTTTTTAGTTGTAACCTGCAGTTCGAAGCTTGAGCTTACAAACGCAGCTGGCAAGCAGCAAGTTGCAATGATTCAAACCCTCATGAATGGCGATCAAACCCTCACAAACGACACACACAAACACAAAACATAACCGCAACAGAAAGGAATGAAAATGACGATTTTTTTTTTTTTTTACTTTCATTATGTTCATCATATAACCCGTCAGGGCCAGGTAGTACCATGAAACTCACAGTTAACAATGAGTAGCCGCAGTTAGTTATGTCGTTAACACAAGTTTCAGGGCACTACCTGACCCGTGATAACTGCAGTGTTTTATTATTTGAAAAACAATTGCAAGTTTTTCACAGGTACCCATGGGTTTTAATACAGAGATAACAACAATATGGAGAATGTGAGGGGAAGATCTCTCCTTGAAATCAATCAATGTTTTCATCGAACCCTCCAGGAAAATGTCTCACATCACCATTGAATTTGGGAAAAGCAGAGAGCCAAAATGTGGACCTCAGAGTAATTGCTTCTCCAACATACTGCCCAAAAATGTCTCAATTTATTGGTTTGACGTGTCAGAGCATTGGAAGCAAAATGAAATGTAGTGAAACTCAGACATGTTTCTATTGTACTCGAGAAGGAACAAATAAAATTTGTGAAATAAATCCCAAACTCTTCATGCTCCCAATTGCTGTTTGTCTCTTCACCACTCTAGAGTTGATTGTCCATCTACCCCTTTAATTCTGCAGAATGGCTTAATCAATATGCAAAGGTGTACTTGAACAAAGTGACATTGTCTAGTCAATTAACCAATGTTCCATGGGGCGCATTCCCTACGATTTGGGCGATCCTAGACGTTTTGGGATCGCATGAACATGAAGTGGAAGTGCCCATTTTTTTGGATTATTTCCGTGCATCTCCAAAACATCTTGGAATTTGTTTGGCATCCTAGAGACGTTTCCTATTTTAGACGGGTATTTAGGGATGTCCTAACATCCCAGGGCATCTCTAATAATGTCCCCCACGTCAACAATTGGCCTTAAATAATGAATTTGTCAAATTAAAAAAACTAAAACGAGGGCATTTTTGGACATTCATTGTCATGATCATTGATAATATAACAATCAAATATTCATGTTTACAATTTCAAATTTATATTTTAGTCTTTCAATAAATTTTCAAGTTCATTTTTTGACGGTCAATGTCGAATGTTCAATGTCATAGATGTTAATACCATTTGAATTTAATTGTAATGTGCAGCCCTATTGTTCTTTTTAGATCAACAAATACTATGTTTTTTTTTGTGTTCTTTCAAACTAGCCAGAATATGTAGAAGGGGTTTGTGTTTTGATTGAAATGATTCAAATATAACAGCATATTACAATAACTATTTGCAGCAGATATTAATTTTGAAAATACTGAAATTTCATGAAATACAATCGCAGAGAAATTCCAAATTTAAATGTTGATCAAAATATTTATTTTTAATTCAAAATAATAGCAACCTAGTACGTCAAAATATCACCACTTATCTAAATCAACACATGCAATAGCATGCAACTCACGTGCAATAAATATTTTTGCATAAATATTTTAAAAATAATACCAAAGTGACAAAAGAGTGCTTGCATGCCCTAGGCACCACTCTGCAGTTGGAAATAATTTTGAAATCTCAACTCCTCCAGAAATGAACCAAATCAGCATGCACAACCAGCCACAAAAGGTACAGCCAGTAGATGGAAAAGGTACACGCAGTAAAGAGAAAGGTTCTACAACCAAAACTCAATATCCTCCTTCAGATCCACCCAGATAGCTTGTAAAATCTGCATTAACCCTGAAAACTTGAATTATAAACTCCACAATAAGCCCAACTGTGATCTCTATATGAAATCACCAAGAATCTCCCAGAGTGTGTCTTTCAACAGCATAGAAAATGTCATATGTAAGGGGTTTCGTCCTCACCAACCAGAAAGAAGCAATCTCCTCCAAAGCCAGAGCAATATCCAAACATAACATAATCACCCAAATGAGCTTTCAATGCAACATCTCCCACCGAAGCATCCCGGTAATGTCCATAACTGTAATCCCAGTACCTAACATGATCCTGGGCAACTGAAAGAAATATTTGTGCAACCCATAACCATACTCCTCAACATACCTTCTCAAGGTATCACGCAAAGTCATAACTGCAGATGCGAACTTCTCCAATCTTCTTGCAAAAAGGGAAACAATCCTTTGCAAGAGTTCAACAAACTCACCAACATAACACCATATGGATCTGACATGTTTTCTCTGTACTAATCTGATACACCCATGAAGACTAGCAAAAACACTTACTGTTCTAACTCCAAAGGTCACTAAATGATGAATGAAAGCAAGCAAAAGTTCGCGGTCCTGAACCAACACCGAGTATAAACTATCAAAGTTTACATCACAAACCTACAACCCAAAAACAAGCTCAACATTGGAATTCCGATCTATTCTTTGCCACGTAACACTCCCAAGAATAACCATTTGTTCATTATTCCAATCCTTACTTAAAATCTCTCTCCAATCCATTTGTAGATAAGCAAAAAGAATTACCAAATGGCTGGTAAAGAAAGGAACAGCATCATTAATTCTGAAATTTTCATCCTTATACCTCCAAAGATCTTCCCATCCATTCTCAATTAACTTCATCAATCCTTGTGGAAGATCCCAAGCACAGATACCCAACCAAGAATGATCTCCAGCATGCCTAGAAAGGTGCACAACACATCTCCAAGTGCCAACCAAATCACAATTCACATCAAAGGAATTTGTGACTTCTTTGGTAAACCCATGTAGCCAAACTGTGAAAGCTCCAACAACTTTCCTTGCTGCTGTTCTGAAACTTCCAGCAAGCTCAAGAGCATTATTTGGAAACCTTTCAATTTCAGAAATGAAGAAGTTTCCATGAATCAATTCATCCCATGAAGATACTGCATCTCCTAATGTAACAACACTCCTTATGAAATCTTCCTTTGACTCCTCCACACATTTCATATCCGGTGGTCTCCTGGGTGGCGGCTAACCAATCACCTCAAAGTGTGAATTTAAATTAAAACCACGCTGAAAAACACACTCCAACTCAAGTTTTGAATCTTTGCCCGGTGCCCATACCTTGCTATTTTCACCCAATGCAATGCTACAACCAAAAGTAGTCCCATCATCCAACTCAAAAAGTGGATTGTTATATGCCATATCAACACCCATCTCAAACAATGGTTTATCAGCAATCACCACAAATTGATTCTTCCAATCATGTTCATGCGAAGAAAGTGAACCACTGCTGTGATGAATACTATAATCAGAACCTTCATACCTGTCACTAATGACTCCAAGGCTGTCCCAAATCACCTGAGCCTTTCCATTATCATTTTCAATAGTAAACTGTGGATCCAAATCATCAAAGTCACTAAACCTCTGCTCAAAGTCAGCTTCATGTGTTGATGAGTCAGATTTGTTTTCAAGAAATGAATCAACACCATCAATTCCATCTTCCCTGCATGCATTGTGCTCTAAAATCAGAACATCGTCACAATCAAAAGGAAATTTATTCCATGTAGGATCCTCATCATACTTTGGTGTCAACACACCCAGATCCCATGTGTTAAAATGCTGATTGCTTTGTTTGAAGAATATGTGTTCACTGTGATCCTCTCATGGTGTTGTCTCTCTAAATAAGTCACTTTCCAACTCACCAATACTGATGTCAACATAAGTATCTCTCTCCATAAGCTTGGTCTGGTAGTCAAACCAGAAGCCACCTATGTCACCATCACGGTAATGAGATAAAAAATCATCATTGTTAGCTATTTCGAAAACTTCATCCATTTTGCCTTCAACAAGCCCATCATTTGAAGGTATATTATTGATCTTAACCCTATCAACCTTGGTACTAGTGTCAACAACTTCATTGGATAGCTCAAGTGATGCATTCAAGGCAGATGTTATCTCTTTTTCCTCATAGGAAAGTTCTAATAGTTTGTCTTCCTCACATTCAAGCTCAACTCTAGAAATTTTTGTTCTTGTCATGTCAAAATCAGCAAGCTCTTTCGTTACCACCCTTTCTGCCTTAGATTCATCTTTTTCTTTTGCAAATACTTCTGGTGAATCTCCTTTCTTCCTTGATCTTTTTATATAGTTAATCAAACCATTTTTGCTAGGGTCCCTCGCTACAATGAAGTCCAGGAAACCATCAAAGGAAACTTGGTCTTTGATCTCATCAGGGAATTCTTGATACTCATCAAGAATTTTAGTGGCTTCACTTTCATAGTTTACCCTTTCCTTATGTATTCTTATCAGTAGCTCTTGGATGGGATCTTCTTCCTTGGGTAGGAATTTAGGTCGACAATCCATGTTTTCACTTCAACAAGCCAATGAACCAAGATATTCAACTAAAATGCTTCTAGTGAAATTCTGACATGCAACTAAAGAATTGTGGCAAGGTTAGAACTCCAACAAGCTGGCAAGAAAACTTCGCTCTGATACCACTGTAATATGCAGCCTTGTTGTTCTTTTTAGATTAAAAAATACTATTTTTTTTCTTTGTGTTCTTTCAGACTAGACAAAAGATGCAGAAGGGGTTTGTGTTTGGATTGAAATGATTTGAATATAACAGCAAATATTAATTCTGAAAACACTGAAATTTCATGAAATACAATAGCAAAGAAATTCTAGATTTAAATGTTGATCAGAATATTTATTTTTCCTTCTAAATAATAGCAACCCAATACGTCAAAATATCACCACTTATCTAAATCAACACATGCAATAGCATGCAAGCTCATGCAAGTACATGCAACTCATATGCAATAAATATTCTTGCATAAATATTTCAAAAATAATACCAGAGTGACAAAAGAGTGCTTGCATGCCCTAGGCGCCACCATGTAGTTAAAAATAAGTCTGAAATCTCAACGCCACCTCCAGAAATGAACCAAATCAACACACACAACCAACCACAAGAGGTACAGCGAACAAATGAAAAAGGTACGGCCAATAAAGAGAAGGGTTCTACAACCAAAACTCAATATTCTCCTTCAAATCTGCCCAGATAGCTTTTAAAATCTGCATTAACCCTGAAAACTTGAATTATAAACTCCACAATAAGCCCAGTTGTGATCTTTGTATGAAATCACCAAGAATCTCCCAGACTGTCTTTCAACAACGTAGAAGATGTCGCTTGTAAGAGGTTTCGTCTTCACCAACCAAAGAGAAGCAATCTCCTCCAAAGCCAGAGCAATATCAAAACATAACATAACCTCCCAAATGAGCTCTCAATTCCCCTTTTTATAAGCCTTTTTAGGAAACTTTCCATACTCCTTTTTTAAAATCACTTTATTAATTTATTAAACCTTTTAACTCCAAAAAATGATTTATTTTATTTTAAAACATTTCCCGGCACCGGAAGCCACTTTTCAGCATCCCAACATTTAAAACTTTTCATCCTGGTTCCAACGAGCTATAACACTAAGATGCCCCCTTAAATATCTTAATTAAAATAACAACCTTAGGGAATTTAATTAAATATAGCTCATTAATACATCCAAATTACGGAAACAATCGAAATGCATCGGAATCGAAAACCGATTGTGCAGGGGTGATCCCGATGATGAAAGATGATGAACGAACCTAACCGGGTGTCTTACTAATAATAGATGTTTCCTCCAAGAATCTTGGAGCCCATACCAAAAGTCGAAAATAACATCCGAAAGCATCATAAAACTCCTCTAAACTATTCGGGCTCACTGGTAACATCAAATTACCCCTCTGATCAGGCTGACACAAACCCAGAAAGACATCTCCAATTGCAAAGCAAGAGAACCCAAAAATGGGGACATTACATTAAGCTCTTTACAATGTTTAATGATATTTAACAATTTAGTTATATACAATTGAAAAGCTATAAATAATGTTTTTTATTCCTATGCTTACACTTCCCATTTTGAGGAGTCTCAAAGCCAGTTGGAATGCATACCATTTCATCCCTAGAACATATTAATGATATTCCTAAAATCTTGGAACTATTACTCTAACTGTTGCAATTGTAATCAAGTCTCGTTCCAGTCTGCCAACCCATCGCATTGTTGGCAAGCCATGGAGCATCAACAAAATAATTGGCCTCATCATCAAAATAATGTCTTTCCTACCCGTATAAAGCTTCAAACTTCTCAATTCTTTCTTCTATCAATGTCTCCAACTTTGCATAGATTTCCTTCATCTGTGCGTTTGAGGGATCCTCAACCATAAAGAAATGTACCTTGTTTCTCACTACAATCCAAGTATGGTCTGCCTCCTTTCTAGCCCCTTATCTTCCATCAATTTCCTTACTTTTGCTACTTCATCCCATTTGCCTACTGCAACATAGATATTAGACAGAATCACATATGATACATGATCTTCTAGATCCAACTCAAATATATGTTTTGTTGCTCGAGCTCTAAGCTCTACATTTCTATGAACTGCACAGGCACCAAGCAAGGCCCATCATACAACTATATCAAGAGAAAATAGCATTTCCTTGATTAAAGCCTTTGCGTCCATCAGTTGCCATGCCTGGCCAATAAGGTCAACCAGGCATGTACAGTGATCTTGATTCATAGAATTAATGTATTTATAGCCTCTATCTACTAAACCAATATTTGCACAAGCAAAGAGAACACCAATAAATGTAACATAGCTGAGTTTCATGCCTGCATCTTGCATTTGATCAAACAATTCAAACACCTTCATGCCATGCTCATGTTGATCACAGGCTGCAACTATAGCATTCCATGACACCATGTTATGCTCAGGTAAATCATCGATAAAACAAGCATGAATCTTCTATGCTGCCATATTTAGCATGCATGTCTACAAGGGCATTCCCCACAAATACTTTTGATTCTAGTCCTGCATAAATGGCATGGACATGAACCTGCTTACCTTGTTCCAGAGTTGCCAAATTCAAACACACCCAAAGGACACTAGACAAAGTAAAGGGATTCATCCTCTTCACTGTTCAGCATGCCCATAATGCATATGACTCCATTGTAGCATAACTCATTAATGTATCTAGATCAAAAGACACCACACTTATAAGACCTTAAAGCACATTGCCATATAACAAGCGAACCTATACCAATTGTTGGTTGGCTACTAGCTCATGACAATTAACTAAGCACAACTAGTGTATTCTCAACAGTATACAAGATGCATCTCTAACACTATGCACAGAAGCCTATCTATAAAATCTAGAAAACATGGATGGAAGTCCCTACATTACAATGGCCTGCCTAATTGGAATACACTATAAGATTTTAGAAAATGAAAAAGACAAAGAATGCATCATCTATTGACACATCTAGTAGATGATTCAAGTCAAATTTATTGCCCACTATCAAGATAACAATGTTTTGAAATCAGCAGGTTCGTTCACCTCACATATCCAGCTTCGTACAATATCAAAAATGAAATTCCTTGTAATGTTATACAACAGAAAGGCTCCCCAAAGCACCTCTATATTAAGCACTTGGGATTACTCTATATCTCCCTTGGCCAGCCATATCCCATATCCGTGCCTTAAGTGTCTTCCCACCTATCTGGATTGTCCTTGCTGAAAACTCCACACCAGTGGTAAGTTGGAATCCAATCATAGTTCATTGTGACTAATCTATCTGACATCAAGTGCGCAGCCTCCGTCTTTTCCATAAACAATCCATGCATGCAGCCACTCCGGAATTGCCATAGAGACAGTAGGGCCCCATGCATCTGAGAACAAGCCTCATGCTCATGGACGTTGCATCCATCAAGCGTGCTTTTTATTATGGGGATTACGAGAGGCACTCTCTCTTCTGCCCCCCACAAATGCCACAAATATTCTCTTCACAATGAAACCATGCTAAATATCACCTTTAACTCTAGAAACAAACTGCAATACACCATGTCTTCCTCTAGGTCACAGATACATAACATGGACACAACCATCATCACATCCAAGAACTACTCGCTGCTCCACAAAATCATTTTCCTCTTTTTCACTGTCTGACTCACTAGAATTACAATTTAAACCATGTTCATTATCGTCACCATCATCATTGTGTTTGGTCGAACAAGCTCCTTGTGTTTGCAAAGGCTCAGTTGCCATTGCTAGATAGATCCTCTAAAGGATTCTAGAATTGTCTTTTGCTGTAAAGAACAAAGGTCCCATTCAGAAATGGTTCCATCTAGACACACTAAAAATAAACGATCAGGTACAGAGGACCCTGAGGTTGACTGACACCAGACAAAATGACTAAATTATATAGTCTTGTCTTCCTGGAATTTTCAGCTGGCAATGCTATCCAAGCTCCAACAGAGCCAGGGGCAACATTCTAAATTTCAATGGAGGCATCCTCACGTGCTACCGACACTTTCGTTTCATCCACACTATTTGCAAATGCCACACGAGCCACCACCGTGGGTGCACAGAAGATCTTGGCTCTTCCGCTGCTGCTTCTTCTGCAGCTCATCATTTTGTGCATGTCTTCTTATACTTTGCAGGCCTGCGCACCATATATCTATCCTTCCTCATTCATGGTTGTGCAACATCAATTCTTCTCCAATGCACACAAATCTACCCATTTCTTGGACCTATGAATATTTCACAAATTTAGCATGCTCAAACCCACAGTCACAGGCCTATAAGGTGTGAAGCCTCAAAGCCTGCTCTAATACCATATAAGAATTAATTCATGGACAATTTAATAATACATTACAGTAGAGCCTGTATTTATAATCATGCAATTATGCTACAATGACATCCTTCTAATACCACAAGATCCTTCTAACTCGTAAAATAACCTAGTGGTTGTAAAACTGGTGCAACCACCTAACATGCTAGCAATGTCTAATAATATTAAACAATATCTAACAATATATCTAATACGTCCAGAAATTTCTAAACATACAACTGATGATTTGCCACTGATTTTTCAAGGTATGTTAACCCCGTTGACTTTCCAAAGACTGAATTTCATTGTTAAATGTTAGAAGTTGAGCATCATAATTTCAGGATTGCCTACAATTAAATATTATTATTGTTTCAAATCTTTCTTACTCGCGTGTGTTTAAGTCATCTCAAGATGACCACCGTGAGTAGTCATTACCATAATGACATTATTCCTCATGTATTTTTGGTTATTGTTGTTGTTCCAAGTTTCAGGCCACTCCAGAATGGATGATGGCAAATTTTTAAGCCAATAATCCTGTAAGGGATGGTGGTATACTTAAAAGCCAACCGTCCCATAAGGGATGGTGGCAGATTTATAAACCAAGAGTCTAGTGAAGGATGATAGCCATGATAACAAAGACATTCAGCCAACAGTCTGTTGAAGGATTTCGGGAAATCATTAGTCCATGGTCCTCTAAGAGGCGGTGACCAACTTATCTAACAGTCCTAAGAAAGCACCTCATTTTATTGATAAAATCTTATTTAATGTACTCACGCTCTTCATTTGGATATAAATTTATGTCCATATGCAACTTCATCCTACACTCTAATACATTTTTTCATTGTCAAGCACCATCACTTAACCACATCATGTTGTTTCTATTTTAAATTGTTTTTATACTCAGAATATAATTATACTATCTGAACCCGATAAGTTCATATATTTTGAAAGACAAACAGTATTCTTCGATTTAAGCAATCTAACAACCTGATATTATAGACTCAAGTGTTTTTTGATGGTTGTGTTACCATAAATACTTTCCTATCTAACATGTATTTGTAAGGACCAGCCTAATCTCTAAACAATACAAGCCAAATTGAAGTCCATGATTGAGCGTACTATCGCATTTTGATCCTTGAAATGTTTTTGGCTCACTTATGTATTTGGCTCAAGAAGTCCACAACTGAGTGCTACATTGCATGTTTGATCATTGAAAAGTTTTTGGCTCGACTATTTATCTAGCTCAAATTTAGCTTCTCACGTAGCATCATTATTTATAAGAACATAATACCCATCTGCCCTCCTAGATTAATATTGCAGATATAAGATGATATTTTTTAAGACAAAAATCTAGGCTTCCATGACGCAGAAGGCACTGTTTTATAATGCACAGCTCACAGTCCTAGTATTGATGTTCAGATGAACATTAAATGTTTTAATTACTAACTTACTAAGGAATGTCAGCTAGCAACAGAATCCAGAGCCACCACGAGCCAATTATCTACAAAGGTTTAGGATGCAAACTAACAAAAAATATATATAAAATACTAATTTAAACAGGATGGCTAGCCCTGTCCTATAGGCTATAGAGATCTTCCAGAGACACACCTCTTCAAAGTCTTTACCAGCAACCTTCATAGCACAATGAAAAAGATGGTCCTCTTTATCAGCAGTATTTTCCTCCATCCAGTCAGGGTTAATACGAGAAACTCTTGCTGACAAATGTGTATTCCTGATATACCTAGCTGGCTTTTCAGTATCATACTGATTGATTCCATTGTCAACAGCATCAATTTCCTGAGTAAGATGTCCAAATTCAGAACGTTAGCAATCTAATTCTAGATGGTTAAGGTAACTTATATCACTCGCTTAAAGCATGAAGCACATTCAATGATATTTATATCCAATATTGGTTGTTAGGTAAATGTAGCTTACTAAATTGCGTAATTTCTCACACCATTGACATCAGATGGGCTGACCCTAAGGAAAGATTTTATTTAAATAAAGTATCCATTTCTGGGAGAGGATCAGTAACGTCGGGATCAGGTCAATATTGACTGGTGATACTGACCAAAGTCTGACGGTAGTGACCCATGCACAAGAGGAATAAAATGAGCATTCGGGCATGTCTGTGCAGGATAGTATGTTGGTTTGAAATAGACAGTGAGGTTCCTGTAGGTGTGTGTAACAGCAGACGGCGAGGATAAAACTCATAAGGTAGCATGTAGGTGTGATAAAATGGCGGGATAGGACCATATTTGTGCAAGCAAGTCATTATATGCTTCCTTTGCCACAAAAAAAATGAACACCGCTACTATGTACCATTTATCACTCATGTATATCCACATTAAGAATATTTTATATCAAGGGGCAAGAAAAGTGTCCACCAAAGAAAAGAATTTGCTTCTGTGTTCAAAATATAATGTCTCTACCAGACTGTTACAATTATTTTTCATAAGAAGTAAAATGTGAAAAGAAGGGTAAGCTACACAATTTCTTGATCACATGAATGCATAGTAATTCACTACTCATTGATATAGAATTATCATACAGACAAAACTACAACTCATAGATTAATATGCATTTGAAGGGAGGTAACCATTACTGTAGAGGACAAGATATAAATTAAGTTATTTCATTGTCAGCAAAAGTCTGTCTTGACAGAATCTCTGCATTGAATAAAAAACATATTTTCTCAATTTTTACACAATTGTTTAAACCATTCGAACATATGTTCTGTGCAGATTTAGTTGTATAGTAGGCAAGTCATTTGCATGTTTAGGTAGCTAAACGTCTTTTTGGCATATCATCCTCCTTCAATGTCACTTCTATCGACATTTCCTCTGGCAACCATCACTGTTCTCTTAGGAAACTATGACCCATTCCATTCCAACTGCCACTTTCCAGTCCACAGTTTTATTCTAGGCATGCTTGTACAGTGTTCTTTCAATTATCTTCACTAAAACTAAAATCTCTCATGAAGAAAATTGGCATGAGAACTCCAGAAGAGTTGGTCCCTAGAGGGACCCTTGCCAAAGTACAAGAAGAAGATATAGGTGGTAGCATCCATATTATAAGAATATGCAATAACATTAGAAAACCCCTAAGGATCAGTCAGACAAGAACACAGGAGGGAATTACGGTGCAGTAATTGCAAGCAAGAAGGAAGTTATTAATAGCAAGAACGTTATTTGGACTTGGACTTGGATATTATGCTTTGGGGTTTAACCACTTTGGGTTCACCCTTAGTCATGTTTGCATATTTATAATTCGTATTGTTTATGTCATAAACTTTAGTTGCTTTCTAGAACTTACAGTTCTCTATACCTTAGAACTTTTCTATTGTGACTGCATGTATTTTCGAGTCCCATTAATCTATTTTGATCATTTGGGTAAACTGATATAATTTCATTTCAAAAATAATATTTGAATCGCGATCCTAAGTATCAACATCATCTCTCAATGGATTTAAATAGATATAGCAAGTAGTAAGGGTAACTCAAAGAAAGACGCGATGTGCGTAAATTAAGACAGATGAGTGCTTCCAAAACAGAGAATGAGGCATTACAACAAAAATTGCCCAGATCAAGGCTGACGGCACTTATAAATACACTGATATTTCTGCAGTACATTGAGCCTGCAAGTAGGCTTCTGAAGTATTTTGCTGCGTCAAACAAATAAATGTATATTATTATCGGACATGAACTGTATTTGTTAATGTTTTGGATGGCACTTTGCAACACATCATCAAACCAAGGGGATGAAATCTGGAGAAACAGATATAACGTATGGGAGCACAATGAGAGGAACTCAAAAGGTCAATCTAGCTAAAAATTTCTTATTTTATTTTCAAATTGCATGATAATATTCAGACAGAACAATGCTCATAACCACAACTGCAAAGGAATTTAGTAATGCTCAAGACATTAACTTGACAGAGATATAACACTAATTACCTACCCTTATTGGTCTTGGTTTGTAAGAAAGTATAATTTTATCAAAAAATAGTGGATATTGAAGGAGCTATTGCTAGGGCTAAACGATGGATTCCATTGCTTGTTGGTTCCTGACCTAGCTCTTCTCTGCATCTCCTTTTGTATTGTTTCAATAGCATATATTTGGTTTGAAGATAATTCCCATTCACTGCTTTTGGTCATTTGTCAACATTAGCAATAGTTTCATCTCATGTCTTTTGCAATTACATTGCTTGTTGGTTCCTGACCTAGCTCTTCTCTGCATCTCCTTTTGTATTGTTTCAATAGCATATATTTGGTTTGAAGATAATTCCCATTCACTGCTTTTGGTCATTTGTCAACATTAGCAATAGTTTCATCTCATGTCTTTTGCAATTACTTTATGGCATATAATAATGGCTACAATACAATTTGAACTTTTTAGAGCATCCAAAATTTTGCATGTCTATCAAAAGCAACCCGGCTAGCAAAAATACCAAGATTTTATGTTTGAAGAAAAGGCTAAATATTGATGATAGCTAATTTTTCTCAGATTTATAAATATTTTATGTAGGCCATCTTTTGAGCATCTTTGCCTTGCCATGGACAACTAACATCAATATTTTACCAAAGACAACAATGTTTCACATATTCATAATTTAATTTCATTGACACATTAAGCACAAAGAAACATGCAAGTAAAAGGTACTAAAGCCTTAGATATTAATTAAACTCAACCAAAAGGTATACCTCCATGAAACCTTTGTATAATGCAAGATAAACACTCTCAACATCTGAATGATCTGGACTCAACCCAAGTTCTTTGGCTACTATTTCCCTTCCATAGTGCTGCATTAAATTCATAAAAATATCAGTATATAAGATTAAAATTCATCTAAAACACTCTACGTTTGAAAAAGGCTGAACTTATCATTTACTACTAATCAAAAGTGTAAATGCTGCATAAGAATTGTAGAGCAAAGCTTTTAATAAAAATGGGGGCAAATGTCTCTCAACTTCTTTTGTTAAATTCTTATTATGTGAACAAATTACCATGGTTCCCAATACATAAGAAAAGAGGCTCTTGTTTTTAATTGAAAGGTGTACCATCAAACTACAAAATGGAAACCATTTCAGTAACTTTTTGAATCTCACCAATACATTAAGAAAGTTACTCGTCTTCTAAGTTCTCCATAGAAAGATAAGCTAACAGACCAGAAACAGAAATTAATAATTTCATTTATGAAAATGATTGAATCAGAAAACACATTATATTTTCCATAACAAAACAGAATATGATAGCTGGAATCTTCACATCATACATCTTAAGTTCTTAACTGTTAAAGAAGATAGGATTTTAGAAGTGACATGTGATCTCATATATTGTAATATAGCCATCATAGACAATTATTCAGCAAAACTACTGTAATGTCCCTTTTTACGAATTAGTTAAATCAAGGGACCAAACCCTATTTTTTATTCCCATAGACTAAAGGGAATTAATGAGGGAAAAATTTTCATAATAATTCATTTAAGTTGTCCTATGTTACCTTATGTTATAACATGGAAAAAGGATGCTTAGGTGTATTATTATTAAAAGGGGGCCAAAAGCAATATTAATTACATGGCTAAAAGTAAATATTATTATGAGGGTAAAAAAGTGAATATTTAATTAAAATTAATCTTTATTACTTTTAGGGTTAGGGTGGATTTGGAAAAAGTGGAATTAATTAAAAAACACAAGAGGCAAAAAATAATGGATTATTGATTATTGATATATGATTGAATCCAAAATTCTTTCAACTTTTGCTTGAGGACGGAAACTCTCCATTGCAACCAGGTTAGAGGACGAAGCCCCTCCAATCTTCATAGATAACTCCACATAGGGGTTACAATTGATCAAAACATAGACTATTTACAAACAATCATGAATCAGGGCTTTGAGGCTTGTGGCCAATAAAATTCAGTTTTGAAAGCCAAATTTCAGCCCCAGGACAAGGGCATCACACCTTCCAGCAGTTCCAAGCAGCAACAACCCCCTTTAAGTTCAGATTGTACCATCTATGGCAGCCCGTAGCCTTGCCAAAGGAGATCGCAGCACTTTGGGAACCTAGAACAGCAATTTTCCCCAACGCCAAACCCTCCCGTACTGCTCAAGCCTCAAACAAAGGAAATCGCCAACCTGCAGCTGCTGTATCAGTACCAACAAAGATCGCAGATTAGGGTTTTGTGATTTGTTTGACCATTCAGTTATATTCAGAATTCAGGCTTGTTGCTCCAAGGGCTATTTTCCAGTGCCGTACCACTCAGCAGGCTGCCATTCAAGTTCCAACAGGCTGCCGTACAGCTGTACCTGTTGTACCAGCTAAACAAAGTAATTTGCAGACCTCCAGGCTAGGGTTTGTAAGTTTTATCAGAAAAATAAAGTATTATTCAGATCTGATCATGCTTAGGTATTATTCCAATTGGATTAAAATTCATCTTTATTCCCAGTTATTAGTTTCAACTGTGTTTCATGCATTTTCAATTTTATTGAAAAGGGTTGCAAAAATATAAGAACTTCAGAAATCAGTATTTTTCCTTGAAAGGGATATTTCAACTACTTACTAGAGCCATAAAAGTGCAGAAATATGGCTGGGGAGATAGGCAATTTCCAAAACATCAACAGAGCTGAAAGGTACAAAGGCTATAAGACCGAGGCACTGATAGAATACAGTGAAAGGAGTTAAAAAGAGTGTAATTACAATAGATTCTAGCAAGCGTCTGAGAGATGATGAATATAAACTGCATAATTAGCATTTCTAATGCCACAACAACCATATTTTTTTCTATGAAAATCAATGGCTTGCAATCAGCCACAAATCAGAATGCAGTACTGAACAAGTAACCAATAAACCACGGTATCATAATTTCCAACCCACCTCAAAATCCAAAAGACTTGGAGTGTAAAATTTAGTATGAAAATTAGCACGTGGGTATGTTACAAACCATATAACCAAACTAACATATTCCATATATACATAGCAGCATTACAGTGCCATATAGACAAAGTAGAAAAGAACTATACCATCGCTACAACCCAGATCAACCAGTAAACAGTACAGCTCTGCAAAAGACCAGACTGCCTAACAAAACTTAAACAGCAAGCAGAGCCAAACTAAAGCAATAAAGCCTGGCTAACCATCGCGACTGAGAAGAGCATGGGGGTCCGGTATCAGTACCGAAAGCGCCTATATAATGATATGAGGAAGCCACAACATGCAGCAGCATGAACCTGAGGATATCTAAGAATCACGTACAGCAAAGGGTACTACCACTCCATACACAGATGACAGAAATATCACATACAGCATGGTGTCCATGTCAACCAATTATCAAGCAGTTAAAGCACCCCTGCTGCAATGAGAAAACAAGATGTGTATTTTGCAGCTACAATCTGGCATAGCTACAACTAATTAAGATAAAAGGGAAAACACCGAGATACAAAGAAGGTAAACAGCGAAAACATCGATGACAGCCAAGGAGACTAGCACAATCGCAGACCATAGTCACAAGGTTCGCCGAATTTTTACCTAAAAATTCGGAATTCGGCGAACTTAATGCCCTTCACTAAAAATTCGCCCTATTCGGCGAATTTCATGTTCGGAGCCAACTGTATATAAATAAAATAAACATTTAAGTATAAGTTTATACTTATACTTTAAGTTATATTTTATTTATATACTTTCAGGGTGTTTGAGAGGGGTTTCGAACCGCTAGGAGCTATAATGCAAATTCTAGGTTTTGGAGGATCCTATCATATTTTAGAGTTAGTCAGATTCCAGGGTTTCAGGGTTTCAAACTTAGCCATATTTCAGGGTTTTAAGATTTCAAGGAGACATCATAGGAGGTATGAAGGCTGCATGAAGGGATGTATGCGTGATAGAATAGTATGAGAATATCTCTCGCAAAGTGCCACAAGCCGATCCCACCCCAGTCCCATGCACCCCTTAAGGCATGCACTCTGTGAGATTCAATGCACCGATGAGCCCTTGTGAGAGAAAGTGTCAGTAAATGAGATTGTGCCCGCGAGTGGTCTCAACACTGGAGGAGAGTAGCTGAGTGGTTTAAAGCGGCATCAGAAGACATTGTTAGCACGGATCCCCATTTATGGCGGCAGACGTATGGTTCTTCTACTCCAGAGTTACAAAAGCTTGCCGTGCGTGTCCACAGTCAATGTGCCAGTGCTTCTGCATGCGAAAGAAATTGGAGCACGCATGATTTGATCCATACTAATAAAAGAAACCGACTAGGGGACAAAAAGTTGTCAGATTTGTGTTTGTTCATAGTAATTTAAGATTGCTTGAGCACAATCTTGCAAAAGAAGATGACAATCTTCATCTTGGAGAACCATCCTTTGAAGGAGTTGAGAAAAATAGAGATAGTGTTGATGAGCTGGATGGAGGATTCGTTGATGATGCTAGTGCTAGTGCTAGTTTTGATTTTGAAGTTGGGTTTGATGTTGCAAATGTTTGAAACTTAAGTTCTATATCAATTTTGAGCTTAGGCTCTAAACTATGAATATTTTGATATCTTTTAATGTAATTCAAGTTTGAAATTCTTATGTTTATTTTTATTTTATTTATTAAATTAATTTTATTTTTTATTTCATTTATTTATTTACAATTATTTTTAATTTTTATTGGATTTCTTTTTGACTTTTTTTTTAAATATTTTTTATGTTTTTATATAAGTCGAACTTAATGGCGATTTTTTTTTCGAACTTTATCTATTGGCGAACTTGAATCGAATTTTATCCTTGTCGAACTCGAACTCGAATCCGAACCTTGTGACTATGTCGCAGACCCAAAAAATGGAAAATGAATAAAGTAACAAATCTGGTGATGCCATTGATCCTGCTGATTTTGTGTCTCTTGTACTGATTGGAGCCTTTGCAAGCTGCAATTTCAAAAGTGGACACCCTCGCACCAGAATTTTTTATTAGTTTAAGTGATGCTGGAATTCTGCCTTATTGGTTTTCAGCCATGACACCGGAAAGCGTGAGTGGCGATGCATTAAAAATGTTTGAAGAGCCTTGCAGGCAATTCTGAAATATACAAAGTCTAGCATAAGGAACTACCAAACCAGACCATGCAGCTTGTAAGAAGATATAAACAGATGCCTCACTTAACAAAATAATTCCACCTAGAGCCCTTACGTTTTATAGTCTTGGGCTATTGGCAGAATGCATTTCGGTCACTAAAGAGAAGATATCGAGGCGTGACATGTTGCAGCAGTATCTTATTTAGTGGAACGACTTGCCCAAGAAGATTTCTTTGTATAAAGGCACTGGAATACTCAAACATCCAAAACTACAATTGCTTTGATGCAAAGCAATAGGAAGGTGAGACATACAATGTCTAAAGATGACCCGTTTCACTATTAGTTCTTGAGACTGCATATCAGACACTAGGAATTTTGATAGTCATTTACATTTGCTTGTTGTTTAGTGGATTTTATGTTTATTTCAGTAAATTGTACATTTACGTCAGTCAATGGAATTTAATTATACCACACGCAAAAAAAACAAGATCTAAAGTGGGACATTATTTATTAATAGGCTTGAATTTAGAGTAGGGGTGTTTTGTATGGAGATGTTATTGTGTGCGATTCTACAAAGACTGACTTTTCCAAGTGTGGCAACCATAACACAGGTGGAAAAAAAATTTGGCCTGTGTCGGTACTTATACCTCAGGGAATTTCTCTTCTAGGAACTGTCTGAGCTGACATTTCCATTACAGTTCTGTTTCTTTTCCCTTTTCTGTTTTGTGGAAGTTTTAACTGTGTGGTGAAAACATCCACAATGACAATTTTCCATGAGTACTCATTTGTTCTATGAGTTTTCTGTCATGTAAATTGGTACTAATCACAAGGCAATGGGACCCACAAGACATACAAGCACCTCTAAGCAATGTTAGTACTAACGAGGAGCAGGATTTTAACACACCAACCAAGGAACTTCACTTCTAATCTGCTTCTGCATTGGCAAAGCTTTTGGTGCATGTAATGCGTAATAAGCCAAACTTATCTCACAATTATTATCAAAGTGGGATAATCACAGCCAAAAGTTTTTTATTAAGCAATTGAAGCTTCTGCAGTCAGCAAGCATTACTAAAATATTTTTATTTTGTGTGAGTTTTTTATACAACTTCCATCTTCTTCATCCAATACAACTTGCTACTACTTGTACTCTTGTCTAATATTTGCCTAGAGACACGAGAGCGTATTCCCCGTTATAAACAACCAACCAGAAAAAATAATTGGATCATTGATCCAAAATGGATCAATAAGGAAAATTCTGATTGTTCACAGGGAAATATTTGTTCCTGCGGATACAAGACCTGTGTGTACACTAGACCATGTTGTGGTCTCATGGATGAGAGAGCACAGAGATGCTAGAGTACCGTCGTCTTGCAAATGATAGACCATGCTGTGGTCGAGCGAATGAAAAACCATGTTTTCTCTGAGAAGAAAGAACAAACTTTTTGGTGTCATGGACGTAATACCATAGGAGCAAAGCCATTTTCTCCTAATGCAAATGCAATACCGAAGGAGTAAATACTTTTCCTTCTGTCCTAATGTAGGTAAAAGCAAGATAGCAAGCAAAGAAACGCATGCTAAACATCTGGATAAAATTTGAACAGGGCATTAACCAAGCAATCCATACTTCTTACAACCGTGTGATGAAATGGTAAATATACAGGACCAAAATGTCAAGATTTGTTAGCGTGATCTTTGTTCTTGACAATACATGCATAAAATGCAAAAGAGAACTGGTTGAAGGGTTTAGCATAAGAAAGAAGGAAGAACCTCTTAAATTAAGTAGAGGCACACCAATCGACATCATGGAACAATAAAGATAAATTTTGATAATGGGAGCAGGGATGTAGTGCAAAAATTGAAACCAAATTGTAAAAGTGAAACTCCTGTGACACAAGAAAGAAACTTGAATGTAGAAAGTCAAAAATGTTACAGGTAATAAGATAAATGAGTTGTAGGATGACTCGAGCTCCCATGTTACAATTCACAAGAATACTTATACAAATACACATACAGTGTAATATCAAACTATAAACTTGTCTTTGTAGGAATTTTACAATCCTTGTGGATTACACAATCAATCTTAGATTTCCTTCAGCCACATTGAATATGTAACCCAGTATTTATAAATGTCATTCATTTGTCAAAAGTAATTTCTCCAAATTTGTTACCAAGAAGTAGAATGTTTTTTAAAAACCCTTCATATTTATTGTTCTTATTCATGAAGACTTTGACTCAAATTACATACGTAAATAAAACAAATGCATGGTCTTGCTTTCTGTAATAACTCTACAATTTTTCTTAGAGAGATTAAAAAATATGACAAAAGCAATGCCTCAAAATCATAATGAAAAACTGTACGAAAATATCTTAAACAAATGATATAGGATCTCAAGTTCAGACTAAAACCTTGTACACAAGGCCTGCAGAGCTCAATTTCGTTTTAAAACCGTGTCCAAAATCGTGATCAAACCCTTTCTGATGGTGATCATACCGGTCCTTCTCTGGGTCATAGACACCACCCACATCCAATACTGCATCTAAAGTATCCAATACCTGTAGTAATAAATCACCACATTTGATTATTTATGAGTTGTGTTACCTATTTCTTTATCTGAAGTAACCATGGTGGCTATAGTTTCTCATTTCTGTCAGTTGTAAAGAGGGAAGGGGAAAAGAAACCAAAATCATATTTATGAAATTGTAAAAGAGATATAAATAGAAGATTTAAACCGGCACTATAATATCTATGGCAATAATATCTTCTAAATTCTATATTCAGAAAAAAGTTAGTAAGCTTGAAAGTTGGTGCATATGTCTATGGACACTACTCTATGTAAAAAAAGGAAAAAAATATGAGAATGTAATAAGAGCATTTACCTTACTATTTCACAGGAAAAGAAATGAATTTGACTCAGTCTTAGAGAAACATTGTTGCAACTCTATCATAATGTGTCAGTATAGAAGCAAAAGCAAATTGCTGCCAATATTTTGTAAAAGCCCTTTAAAATCGTACTGAAATAAAGGAGGGGAATTTGCATCCAAATTGAAGTAATCATAAAGGACTAAAAAACTGGTAGTCAGTCAACCATCCATATTTAGACGTGTCCATGCAATTCCAAACCATTGATGTCCTAATTTGCAAAAGAGTTTTTAAGTCAAAAACAAATTCTAGGTCAAGCAATCATTTTATATTGGAAGGTATCCAAAATTGGATAACTATATGACCAGAAATATTAAGGTCAGACACTGAGAAGGAGGAAAGCTTATAAACACTTCAGCTTGACTATATAGAAAACCTCATTCAACAGAGATAGATCCCTTAGCTAGCTGAGGAGGCCTTAGGTGACTATTCCCGATGCACTACTCCCACTAGCCTCAAGATTTGCCCACTAAAGTTCCACCCCCATATCCTATATACATATCGCTGGGGAACCCTATCGGGCTCTTTCCAACTAGAGCCCAATGGGCTGGTCCTCCCAACTAGAGTAGTTGGAAAGAGCTTGATGCCCTAGTCCCACTAACCTCAAGTTACCCTGATAGGGCTCAAACCCCTACCGCCTTTAGCTACACAGCCTATGTGATAGAACACACAATCCTACCCTGAATACTTATATAACCTAAACCGGCCATAACCTCTACCTTATATATAGTCACATTTTAGACTTCGACTTTATTCTTTATTAGTCTAGAACTGATTGGTTCAAACCTTCAAAGGTTCCCTTCCACTCCCTACCACCCATAATGACTCGATTAACAATGATGTTACAGAATTCCTTCACCTAATAGCTCATTTCAGCAAACAAGCTAACCAAATCATTATCTTTCTTATCTAATTGAAAAATCAATAAGCCTCTCGCCTCAACATATTTAATGCTTCCTTGAATTCCATCATTCCTAATCCGGAACGTAAAATCCCTGACACTCAGCTTTGGCACAATGCCAATTACCTCACACAAAATACCTTGCTCTTTGTTATGAATGGTGATATGATTGAAGTAAGGGGTGTCATGCCTTGCTTCATTCATGGATGCCAACCACCTCGCCACTCCCCACCCTAACATCAGAGTGAACCAACACATGTCAGGCACTACATTCGGGAGGGTGGCTATCTATAGTTGGGCATTGATGTTCTTTCCTGACAAAGGAGGGCCCCTATAAATCTATGGGGCACTCACAACAACGTTGCAATTATTTTGATTGGGAATTCTCTAGACAGAAGTAGACTGGTACTATCGAAATCATTTCATACTTTCAATTTTTTATTGTTTTGACTTTACTTACAATTTACCTCCTACGCATTTTGTTAGAAAACCTCAACTTAACATATAATGCATCCAAGTGAGTTGGCCTTGCCCCAGATGAAGATTGCTCAAACCATTATGAATAACGAACATTGTAAAGGATGATCTAGAAAACTCCCAATATCCAAATGCACCTTTTCTTCTCATGTAGATAAAGGATACTATTAAAGTCCCCACACCCAACACAGCAACATTGCAATAAGGCACCTCAGGGTTTAAGTGCCAAACCCTAACTAGAAAATAAAAACGACTCATATAAATGTTATTTAACTTATCTCAAACAATCCTAACAACCTGTTCATTAGATAAAATAGAATTCGAGAACAAAAAATGACTTTACACAAGTCAAATGGAATGAGACCAAGCAATGAATGTGTAGGGTGTGATATCCCCTTTAGGGCATATTATGCAAATCTGGAAATTAACCACAAACCCTAACACCACAATAGAAATTTCCAATTTTTTCTATTAAACCCTAACCCAAAAATTCAAAGTTTTAGAAATATGAAACTAGGGCACAAATTGCAATATTTTTATCCTTAAATAATTGCCAAAAATTCTGGAAATATTATAGCCAATGACATACCTTCAATTTTGATTTTAGCATGCAAATATAGGCCTGAAAATTTAATAATAAATACCAGTTGTATGTTCTAATGAAAATATATCAAAATATGCAAATAGTTGCCCCAAAAACAACAGCGATGGACTCCCAAGTGAGTTGCCACACTAGAAAAGGCTTCCCAAGTAGGTTGCTGGTCCAAAACACCTGCAAATTGGTTCGCCACCCTCCAAAAAGGGTCTCTAAACAGCTTCACCCCTCACAAGTACTGCAAACAACTGCGCTCCAATTAATGAGACCCTAGAGATCACAAATTGATCATATTTGTCCTTTGCAACCTCTGAAATGAAGTTGCCCAAATGAGGTTAAGGGTTTCCATCCTTAACTTCAAGTTTCCAGTGAAGGTTGTCATCTTCAACGGAGATAAGCCAAGCGTTTCACACTCAAACTCAAAATTCAATTCAAAAACATAACTTGAGTCCCCAAAAGAAACTCCTTTTTTCCTTTTATATCCTTTCCCCAAAAGGGTGTGTTCCACTTGGAGGGAAAATTCAAATAATCAAAAACAACTTCCTTATAAATTCACTTAAGGGCTAATCTTGCCCATGACCCTTAAAAGTACCCTTCTTAAGTCAAAAATAGAAAGGAGTTGCCGACATATTCACTTTTGACAACTAAGGCATATTATTACTTTTATTTAAAATATTTAAAAATATTTTTTATTTTAATAATAATAATAATTTATTTTTAGAAAATGAGACATTACAATCCGCCCTTCCCAAATTTATTTGCCCTCAAGCAAATGCAAGCCCATTTTTTATTATCTATGAAATACCTGGATCCCATTTCAATATTGGAAACTTGCAACCCCAAACACTTGCTTTATAAGCATAGCCTTGAGCTTCAATGGGTCTCGTATTGTTACTGTGGGCTAAAAACAAACACAGCAGCCCCCACTCCTGCTTGTCACATGTCATGATCATTGTAGTTTCCTTAGACATATGCAAACTATGCACTCTTTGACTCATAAGAGTCTTTTTATCAACAATCATATAAGTTGTTCTTAAACATAAACATAGGACAAATATGTCAATGAAATCAAGAACTCTCCACCCCACTCCTTCAACCGCTTCTCCATGCCTCGTAGGCATGTTGTTCAACTCTCCTCCCATATTTGCATTTTCTTCATAGTTTCCATTCGTGTGATGGACTTCCAAAGGTCCATTCTTGTTGTCCCAAACATGGTTGTAGTTGTATCGTCACATTTTCCCACTCATAATAAGCATTGTGGCGGCTGAAAACTCTCTTATAACAGTTACAAACAATCCCTCATTGATGGTAAGAGGAACTGTTGACAATCCTTCCACAGGACAGATTGTCTCTTGCCATTCGAAAAATTCACATCTCCATCCAAGGAAAGAAAGAATTCATTAGGAAGAATACATTGTTTTTTCTTTGGGAAGGGCATTTGCTACAACAGGAATTCCTTCGGACTTCTTTTGTCCGAAGGAATGGTTCATCAAAGAAGGCTTCTGCTAAGGACACAACCTCGGAGAAGTGTAAGGGCATAACAAAGGAAAGACAAAAGACAAAGGAAGTAACTCCTTCAGACTTTTGTCCGAAGGAATACTTCGGAGAATCCAAAAGTCCACCCAAAGAAGAAAGGAAAAGCCAAGGCCCTTCGGAAGGGTCATTTTCAAGAAACCCGAAGGGCAGGGTACCCTTCGGAAGGGTCATTTTGAACAATCCCGAAGGGCACCTACCCTTCGGGAAGGTATAGGAACAAATTCGGGACCCTTGCAAAAAACCCGAGTGCCCTACAATTTTTTCGACAAAGGCACAGATGAGGGACAAAAGCCCTTGCAGAGGGCACTTGGTCGATGACAGGACCACTGCAACTTTCCCAAAAGACATTTCGAAGGCAGTCGGAGTTCAAAAAGAGAAGGATTAATTCCTTCGGGCTTTTTGTCCTAAGGAATTCCTTCAGACAAAAAGTCCGAAAAAATTCAAAGATTACAAGGAAGCAAAACCGACAGCAAAGACCAAGGAATATCTTCTGACTTTTTGTCCGAAGGAATTCCTTCGGACAAAAAGTCTAAAGAAATTCGGATTTTTGAACCAAAGATAAAACCCGCAGAATAAAAGCCCGAGCCAAAGGAAATGACAAAAGTATTCCTTCGGAAAAAAGTCCGAAGGAATTCCTTCGGACTTTTTTTCCGAAGGAATTCTTCGGAAGATAAAGCCGAGAGAGATGAAGCCATAGGGCAAAACAAAAGTCCACAAGAATAGATTCGGCAAAATTGGCAAGCATAAAGCCGAAGGAAATCAATGGTAAAACCAGAATTCCGAAAGAATTAAACCACGGGAAGTTGACCTCAAATTAAGCAACGGGAAATTGAAAAAAGGGCAAACGGAGGAAATATAGACCAAATATAGACAAAATACAGAATCCCGCCAGAAATAGACATGAATAGGGAGACCAGAATAGGATAAAATACATGCAAGCAAGGGCTATTTTCGATCAACCGTTCAAAGTCTCAGTTGACTGGTTATTGAAGTCCTGCTCATCTCCAGATCAACTCACGCATCCAAGGGTCCAACTCGGCTTCAACCGAAGTTCCAAATTCGAATGTCGAGTTGACTGTTCGAGATTTAAAGTTGACTAATTGTTAAACGCCGCATCCACTAGGAGCTTTCCATGTGAAGGAGAATGATCTCTTCGTCCAACTCAGCTTACCAAACAGTGAACTCATCCGATCTCTTCGTCCAACTCAGCTTACCAAACGGTTAACTCAGCTTTCAAACGTTCCAACTCGACATCAAGCAGCTCACGTAGAGTTCTCAAATTGACATTGGCGTAGATTTCCATGCAAAGAAAGGTGGACGGTTCAAAACAAAAACAAGTTCACTTCCTCAAGCGCAAGAAGCTTCATGCAAAGACAGAGAAAACATATTTTATTGAAAGGCCAAGTCAGCATTGAGTTAATCTAAGTTAATCCTTCTCTTCAAATTTTTCAATGCCAATCTTTGGCTTTTGTAATTCTCTATAAAATGGCTTTCAGCCTTGATTAAAAAATCCATCCCTCTCTTGGCTAGACCAGACTCTGCCATTGGTGAGTTGTGTAACCTCTTCAATCAATAGAAGGACTGTACTTTTAGATTTCAAGTGCTGGCATAGTGTATTTTTCTTTAGCAATTTGCATAAGTGGTAGATTTCTCTCCCTTCCCAAATTCTGATTCATACCTAGTTGCTAGATTATCCTTATGCAGGTCATTTTAAGTGTTTTTTATGTCTTTTGATGAAGCTGTAAGTGGATGTTAGGTGGCTGCAAAGTGTCTTGTATCAGACCTCTCTCCATCGTTTTCCCTCATGTTTTGGTCATTGGGTCGAACCTCTTCATGAAATATTTATGCATAAGTGATTGATTGAAAATCAAAGGTCTTCATTTTCCCTTGTTTGTTCAGTGTTCAAGGTTCCAAGTTTAGTAGATCAATCTTTTGGTGTATCACCGTCATTAGGTAGGATTTCCCCTTAAAGTTTCCTTCTCCCTTTTCCATGGTAGTCCGTAGCATAGAATAGAAATCCTCATTGATACATCTTACAGGAACCAGCCTTCTCTGGAGGTTCTTCTCACCATTGAGGCACCCACCCTCATGAGAAGATCCCATTGTTTCAGTTGGATAGAGTACTTGCCATTTCATGCATGTCTTCGATTCAAGGCACAGCTCCAGGTTGACAATAGGAACATCCACCTTATGACTGAAAATACTCTTGTGACTGTCATAAAAAATGTTAAGGGACTGAATCTGTTGCACATATCAACAAAAATAATAGGACAACAGCTGTCATATTTTAATTTCTTCACAAAATTCAGAAATGGCAGTGATATAGGGGCTGAAATCAACCATATAGTGATTGAAAATGCCTTATTGTATCTCTAAAGGTCACTCAAATCCCAAACTTTCATGTACAAGCAATTTCGAACTTGTATGAAAGAACCTATGTGCCCTTCGACACTCAAAGTGTTCATCACTCTATCATCAATTTCATTATGTTGTCCATGATAACAATAAATCCGAAATGGCCCAGTATGAAATAAAAAACATGAAATATGACTTTTCTTTTCATATCTTGGGCTAGAATCCAATTGTTTACTTATTTTTTCAGATTTAGAGGTAGGAGCTTTTGAGGGACTTACTTTGGCACAACCATCCTTGTGTTTATCAAGATCCATACATGTTTCTAATGAAAGTTCTCCACTTTCCACTTGCATTGTGGATTCCTTTATGTGTTGTTCACTAACTTCTTTCAGATCTGAATTCTCTTGCTCCTTGATTTCCTCCTTGGAATTCTCATGAGAGTTTGACTTTCCATCATTTTCCTTCAAAATTACTTGCAACTTGGATTTTTCTTCATTCTCCCTTCTTACAATTTGAAAATTCTTTTCCTCTTCCTTTCTCAAGGCATGCTGAAAATCTCTTGGATTGTTCTTTGATTTATGACCAGCCCTAGAACCATACTTGTCATTTTTCAATGCCATGAAATTTGCAAAGCTCATTTCTTCTCTAATTGCTGATGGAAAAGTCATATATTCCTCATAGTTTGCAGCCAAATCATTCCATATAGAAGGTTGATCCTCCCTTTTGGAATGACTTCCTCCCTACGAAGGAAGTTGGGTTGATTAGGCCTTCGTGTAGATCCAATTGTCACCCTAGGTGGAGGGGAAGAGTTGTTGTATGTACTTGAAGTGTTGTCTTAACCATTGTGTAGGTTGAGTCCATTCATATCCTTCATGGTTTAAATGAATTTAGCTACCATTTCCGTCAACCACTCTTGATTTTGGGTGAATCTTTCAAAACTAACCCTATTCGGGTCATCCATGTTACTCTACCTTGGTTGTTCCAAGTTTGGCTTGGCTGTTCCAAGTTTCCCTTTTGCCGTACCTCACTTCCTTATCACTATTTGGCATGAAGCCAACTCAAACCCCCACAACTAGCCAAGAATTTGACTCTGATACCACTAAAATATCCCCTTTAGGTCATATTATGCAAATCTGGAAATTAAACACAAACCCTAACACCACAATAGAAATTTCTGATTTTCCCTATTAAACCTTAACCCAAAAATTTAGAATTCTAGAAATGTGAGACTAGGGCACAAATTGCAATATTTTTGTCCTTAAATAATTGCCAAATTTTTCAGAAATATTATAATCAATGAAATACCTTCAATTCTGATTTTAACATGCAAATATAGGGATGAAAATTTAATAATAATTACCAACTGTATGTTCTATTGAAAATATATCAAAATATGCAAATAGCTGCCCCAAAAACAATAGTGGTGGACGCCCAAGTGAGTCGCCACACTAGAAAAAGTTTCCCAAGTAGGTCGCTAGTCCAAAACACCTACAAATTGGTTTGCCACCCTCCAAAAGGGTCTTCAAACAGCTTTGCCCCTCTCACAAATGCTGCAAACTGCTGCACTCCAATTAATGAGGCCCTAGAGATCACAAATTGGTCAAATCTGTCCTTTGCAACCTCTGAAATGAAGCTGTCCAAATGAGGTTAAGGGTTTCCGTCCTTAACTTCAGGCTTCGAGTGAAGGTTGTCATCTTCAAAGGAGATAAGTCAAGCGTTTCATGCTCAAACTCAAAATTCAATTCAAAGACATAACATGAGTCCCCAAAAGAAACTCTTGTTTTCCTTTTGTATCTTTTCCCCAAAGAGGTGCATTCCACTTGAAAAGAAAATTCAAATAATCAAAAAACAACTCCCTTATAAATTCACGTAAAGGTTAATATTGCCCATGACCCTTAAAAGTCCCCTTCTAAAGTCAAAAATAGAAAGGAGTTGCCGACATATTCCCTTTTGGCAACTAAGGCATACTATTACTTTTATTTAAAGTATTTAAAAATACTTTTTATTTTAATCATAATATTATTTTATTTTTAGAAAAGGGAACATTACATAGGGGCTTCCATAACATAGCCCCATGCATATGACATGATAAAGTGTTGAAATTGGATAAACATGCATCCAACTTGTTGGGTGTGTAGTCAATGGGCAAGGTGGATCCGCAAAGGACAAGGTCAGGTGCACATCCCAAGTGAGTTTGGTGGACAAGATACTCCTTGGTTATGGCAGCTAAAACAAAAGTTACTAAAAAGAAGATTAAAATGGACAATTTTACAGAAGAGATGCCCCTTAGGCCCAATGGGCAGACCAGATGCAAAGGACTAGGTCAGGTGCGAGTCTTCATTGGCTTTGGTAGATGAGATATCCCTCACTTATCCCGAAAATTACTAAAAAGAATGAAAAAAGATAAATTTGACAAAAGAGATACCCTAGGGTGTGATTCTGAGCCGAAAGTTAGCCAAAAAAATTTAAAAAGGTGAATTTGACTGAAGAGATACCTTGGTCGTGGCACCTAAGCTGCAGGTTAACAGTTTTTTTTTTTTTTTTTAAATTATTTAATTAATTAATTTATTTATTTATTTATTAATTAATTATTTAATTAAATAAAAATAATAATTTGAAAGAAGAGACAACCCTGGGTACTGCAGCTAATTCTGAGGCTACCCATTAAATAAAAATTAAAAATTACCAAATAGAGAAACAGTTTATATTATTTTATTTAAATTGCCCGAGGAAATGAAGTGAAGTCGGAAAAATTGGTGTGAATGATTTTGATTTACCTTGGAATCTCGAGTGCGTACAATGTGAGCATCTGTGAACTTGTTAGTGAGGCGAATCATGTAGCAGGCAAGCGCCTCATCGCAATGGAAGGAGCCATTGTGAGTCCCAACCTTTTTGGGATTATTATTATTAATATTAAGCTTGCTTCTCTTGGCGTAATGAAGGTCATCTCCCTCTGTATGCATTGATATAGTCCGGAAGAGGTTTAAACCTGAACAGGATTTAAGGGTGTTATTGGGTGAAGAAATACACCTGCGAAAACTCTGTCCTGCAATTCTACTCCACATGGAATTCAAAAACGATTCACAGATGCTATTTCCTTCGGCATGCTATGTGCGTATGGTGGTCACAGTTCAAGAGAGTCAGGATTTTAGCAGCTCTCGTTGGTAAGGTGTAAATGTTGTAGTTGAGGATATCTTGAGGCTATGGTCCCATGCAGGGGACTTTTAGCGTTTGTTGTGGAAAAAATTTATATGTTTGTTTTTTTTAATAATATATTTGAAGCTATTACATAAAATTATTGAGTTATATAAAATATTATAAATGTTTATATTTTGAAAATAAATATATAATAAATCTATAATGTTAAGTAAATATATATTTAAATTATTGAATTATTGAATAATTTATTACATGAAAAAATCATATGCTTTCTTTTTTTTAAATATATTTGAAGGTATTACATGAAATTATTGAATTATATAAAATGTTATATCCATATTTATATTTTGAAAATAAATATATAATGGATTTGGATTTACAATGTTAAGTAATGTTCATATTTTGAAAATAAATATATAATGAATTTATAATGTTGAGTAAGTATATATCTAAATTAATGAATTTTTTTTTGGTTAAGGAGTGACAAGTAAAGGGTATTTACGTCGTCAAAATCACCAACGCACGAACTTGGGTTTAACCGCTTGACTTTCAATATCAAGCATTTAAAAGAATTTATTCTTTGATAGATGGATATAGCCAACCATCATCTTCACTAGTGAGACTATAACCCTTTCGATAAATTGACAAGCTTTATCAATTGAAAGGTATCACTGGGTTTTTAAAAAAAACTGACAGAGATAAAATTGAAGAAAATGATCGCATCCTTAAGTTAAATGATGAAAATGATTGTAATTTATTAAGGTTAATTAATTGAAGGCTTCAACATACAATTTAGTGTGAAATTTTATCCATGTGTGATTAAGTCATGTCAAGATTTTTTTTTGGAATACTTATGTATTTTTTACAATAATCATAAGGTAAGGAGACCCGCCTAGTATATAAGTGTTATAACTATTTGTTAGTAGGGAAGAAACGTTGAATATAATTTATAGCATTTGACTTCTCCTTCTCTACCCTCTCTTCTCATTGACAAAGCTTTTGGAACAACTTATATATCCCCTTCTATATGTAGTTATAGACAAAGTCTTAACTTCTTAAATTGCAATTTTTTTGTTTTTTGTTTTGCAAAAACTTGAATGTGTTCCTCAAACCACCTCTACAAACTTCCTAAATATGTTCTTTGAACCACCTCTCAAGCTCAATGTGCCTTAGGAACCATCTCAATTCTATAATTTAGTTTGAGGACAAGCTTTCTTGTTGGAGATGTTGTGCTAAGTTATCTAAAGAAAACATAAAGCATGGAGATTCAAAATTGGCCCAAAATGATAGTGGGAGAAGAATTAAGAAACACAACAAAATTGTCAATGAAATAAAATAACAAGTGGATGAGAAAATGGAACATTAGCATATAAGAGTATCCAAAAATCAATAAGGGAATAAAAAAGTAGGCAAGAGAAAAAGTCAAGGTCACTATGTTGTTAAAACAACATGGTTCAAAGAGAGAGTATTATATCATAGAATTTAATCCCACCTGTGACCATGAGTAAGAAGTATAGATGGGAGCATAAATCAAACGGAATGGAAAAATGTTGATGGCTCAACTAAGGACTAGCTCGCATTGTCTTAGGAATGAGATTGGTAGGTGTACAACGCTTAAAGAAGACTGGACAAAGAGAATACATTGTTTTTATATTTCAATGTTAGTGGAGACGTAGTGGCACTACATCATGGAGTGCTCAAATTACAAGGATATCCACATCAGGTACACTAATAGCTTGAAAGTTGACTCCTTGATTGCCTTGTTTGAAGAGGGGAGATTATCAAAATTGGGCAAAGAGAATACATTATTTTTATATTTTAGTGTTAGTGGAGACGTAGTGGCACTACATCATGGAGTGCTCAGATTACAAGGATATCCACGTCAGGTACACTGATAGCTTGAAAGTTGACTCCTTGATTGCCTTGTTTGAAGAGGGGAGATTATCAAAAATCACAAATCTTTTGATCAAAATACATAACAAAAGGCCAACATCAAAAAAAAAAATTATATCGCATAAACATAGCCTGGCAATTTGTTTTATAGAGTTGTTTGTATACAAAACATCTTTATTACTATCATTTAATCCCATAAATTACTTGATGTTGTGAATGTTATTAAAAGCATTCATTCGTCCTTGTCCCAAACAAAACTATTCTTAATGATACTTCGACAATCTTCCAAAATCATCCTAAGGTTTTGTTGTTTGATTTATGTGAATTGCATGATTCATTCTCAATTGTTTAGATGTAATTATGCATACAAGGTTATTTGTTACTCCATTCCATTGATACAAAATAGAAAGAAAACATAATAAGACAAAATACACGTATAAAAAGGATGCTACAAACATAATGAAGTGAAGCAATTTCAAATTTCTAATTGGAATCTTTAAAAAATAATGCACATATAAGGGAGAGGAACCAATCATTGTGCATGGACCAATGGTTGGGATAGTACATGTAAATTAATGCACTATTTTTTCTTTAAATAAAATTGAGTAGATGTCACTTTCACAACTAAAATTTGAATAAAAATGTATCCATCACAACAAGTCAAATCAAATAACTACCCTATTAGTGTAGGATATTATTTCCCTTTTATTAGTCTATCAAGATTATTCTACACACATGGAGTTTCTCTACACTTGTGGGATTAGCTTACTTAGGTGTATTTATTCATGGGGAGTTACACTTGACCACCCTGTTTTAGCTAGTGGGGTTATTATTTTGATCGATTGACAATTGATGGGTTATTCCAAGGATGGAGGTTACCGCTATTGTAGGTAGGGGTTACCACTATTATAGGTGGAGGTTACATATTCACCTCCTTATATGTACATCTTATCTGGTGAGCTTTTTTAGTTGAGTTGAATAGAGTGTGCATTGATTCTCATTTATGCAATATTTCTCATATTCATTTTTTGCTCACAGTAACACTTACGCATTTGTTTGTCTCTTGCTTGTGAACCGTGCATTTTGTTGATCCAAAGATCCTATAAAATACTTCATTATGGTATCAAAGTGCCATTTTGGTATATGAATGTCATTTATTATTGTTAGTTATTTAGAAAACATGGTTTTATTGTATTAAGTTTTCATAGATATGTGTGAGCGTTGGATCTCTCTTTTTATGAGCTTTATTGTGTTAGAGTTTCAATTTTTGAGTGAGGTTGGGATCTCCTTTTTTTTTGTGTAGGCCTCTTATTTCATTATCATTGAAGGAGCATACATAAAAAACACAAAAGGCTATTATCGTGCTCCATTTGGCTACTCAACGACCTTTCTACTCCTTCCACACGGTCATGGCCTGCTCCTAGTTGACATTGACTACGATTTGAGAAGGAAAGTGGATTATCACATTGCAAAAGGAGGGTCTCACGACTGCAAGAGGATGTTTCACATTGTAAAGAGGCATTCATGCTTGTTGGAAATCACATAAGAAGAGATATTGCACCAAACCCTATGCCTCTCCACCTCTTCATGACCTTCTCATGCTGGTCACACCCTAGTTAGGGTTTATACCTATCTAATTGATGCCTCAACACCTCCATGGATGACATTCTAGCCTCACACGACCTCACATGACTCCCACAGCGTCAAACACCTTGCATGATCAGTCAATAGCATGGATTGAACCCATGTTCAAAACTATTTTGATCATAAAGGAAACTTCCATGACTTTCAATGTACTCTCGGTCCTCCACACAGGGCTATAATCTTAATGGCGGTGCATGAGTATGTTAGCACCAAATTTTGGGTAAGTATTTTGGTAATGGCACATAACAAGCATGGTGCAAAACAAACATGGCATGGAACAAGCATGGTGTAGAACAAGCATGGTATAGAACAAGCATGGTACGGGGAGACCATGGTGAGAAAGACCATGGCATGAAAGATCATGGTGTGAGAAGACCCCATCACAGGGGAGGCATAACAAATGGAGAACCTGAGAACATAGGACTCAATATATTAGCGAAAGACTTGGGGAGCATGAAGGAAGTGGGAAACAGTTAAGGAGCGATTCTCAAGGATAAAACAAACTTCAATCACACACGAGTTTGGCATTGACTCACATGAAGGAGGACACTTAGCAATGAGGATCCAACACCAAATGAGAATATAAGGATGCAAAGGCCTAGGTCTATAGGAAAAACAAGTAAACGACTGCCATGACTCTCAGTCTAGTAAAGATCATTGGCTAGTCATTAGAAGTATCATAATTAATGTAACAACTTGGTCGGGAAGAACCAAGTATAAATACCCATGTGTAGGGATGTGTAAGGATGATGAACATTGGTATTGTATAACGGTTGATTGTGGTAACTAGTGAAATTACAAAAATCATTGTAATATTGATATTGCACTACAATTGATAAGTAAGTTGCATCATTAAGTTACCATTACATCTATTATGTAACTTGTGGTTCGTATTTGGATATAATGAATAGAATCTATGTTATCTGAATATGTGCAAAACATATGTTGAGTCTCATGGCTATTATCTTCATGATCATGATTTTTTACTCAATTGAAGTTAGGTCCACCACTTTGTGTTTCTTTTTATGTTTTGTCATTGATTAAGGTATATGATCAAGCACCAATACACAACAAGTATATTACTGCACAACACAACCCATGGGAACACAAGAGCTCAGTCTTGCATGAAATGCTAATGTGTTAGCTTATTGGCAACTAGTTGCTTCAAACCCCTAAGGAAAGGTCTAAATAAAAAATAAAACCCAACATTTTAGTTATGTTGTCAAGAGCCATAGTGTTTATTGCATAGTAATGGAAAATGCTCAAGTGGTTATCTCTTGAATATATTGAATGATGGCTTACCGGGGTCAAAGATAACTTTGTAGTTTCATACCTTAAATTAGGAGTTTCTACACATGCATGGGTTGAAAATCTCTATAGTTCTCCATATAAAAGTGTATTTATAGAAGTCCCTGTTCATTTGCATGCTTGGCTCTCAACTTATGCTCAAGACTGGTCAAGAAATTTTGGACGAAGGACAACTTGGACAATAGAGCATCAGAGGGCCTTAGCACATTTGGGAGTACCATGGACACGAGCTATTAATATCTGGTGGAGAGGGGTGTTGAATATCTATATCTTAGAGTACATCGTAACCACTTACTCTTGTCTAAAGGAAGTAAAGTTCTAGTATCTCTAAGAACCACATGATTGGTATATTAGGCAATTCCCTTTAGAATTGAAGAAGTTGTTTATTGACTTTGGACTTGAAACTTTGCCCATGGAGGGCTAAACTCATCCTTGCATGAGATGCACAGTTGGGAGGGGAATGTAGGGGTGTTTGTGATGGATTGTTGGTTTGGTATGGTAGTTAGTCAGTGAGAGTTGCCAAAGCGTAAGTATGATGAAGCTTGACAAAGGGTTATAGGTGGAAGTAGAGTAGGAAGGGGATGGGAAGACTCAAGAAGTGTTGTTAGGATCTACAAGGAAGTGAAAGACCACAGGAGGACTCACCATATTTTGAACCGCAACCAATGCCAACTTTGTTATATGTGGTAGAAACTAACCAGGCAGTGGAGATTAAAGAACCTAAAATAAACCAACCTAATTCCCCAACCATAGTGTGAGCTCATGCTTTTGAGTTAAAGAAATTAAATATGCATAACTAAGATACAAATAGTGTAGAGTCAGAGACTGACCTCGTAAGAGAACCTTACATTGAGCAAGTCTTATACCATAGTGAATTGATGTTTTATTTTCCTCTTCAAGATAGTTTCATGGCCCAAATTGGTATGCCTACAGGATCCAGCATAATTAGTGGGAAGAGTACTAGTCAAAAAATAATAAATCAACCTACTACCACACCCTAGCTTTAGTGTTTTTGCTACTGTTGGAGGTGTGGGAGGTGGACTAGGTGGAAGAATGATTGGTGGACTAGGAGATGGAGCACGAGGAAGTGGCGGGCTTCCCCCCAAGAAAAGGACTTGGAAGTTCTCAGAAGCCACCATTACAAGCACCTCAACCACCTATTGTATACTATGAAATGATACTTTATTCTAAAAAATATTGAGGCATGGAGAACATCATGGAACATGTTCATAAGTGTGAACTCATCTGGAGACCACATGGCATATCTTCCTCTGAGCGAAAAGCAACATAATTTACAACCACACTTCTGGAAAGAACACATAAGTGGTGTATGAAGTTTGACCCTCAACAAGAAGCAATTGATTATGACCAGTTCAAGACAAAATTTATTCAATAGTTTGATATTCAAAAAATTGAGCAACAGAGTATTGTTGCACTGAAGGATATAAAACAAGAGCTAACTAAAAGTGTGCATGAGTATGATACACGATTCAAGACACTCTTGTCTAAGGTATCATTCAAGATTAATGCTTCATAGCATGCCTAATGGTTCATGGGAGGATTATTACTTCCATTTAGATTAATGTTGTCTTGAAGAACCTTTACCAGCCCATGTGAGGCCCTAAAAGCTGCCCTCCATGCTAAAGTTGTTGGTATAATCAATATTGGAATCAACCTCTTTATGGAAGCTCAAATAACTTCAATTGCATCATATTTATAAAAACTTACTATAAACAATGCTCATGATGTTTGTAGTGGTATTTGGTGTACCGATTATGAGTTTGAGGGTCATAACAAAAACAATTGTCCTAAAAGGAACATTTGCATTGTACTAAAGTAGTCTTTTGAAATTTTCCATGAAGAGTATGATGTATGCTCTTATCCTCTATTACAAAGGGCTACACAATCTAAAGTGTCAGATTACTATGAGATATGTGATGCATATACCCATAACATAAATGAATATCATATTATTAGTGATATACACAAGGCGTGCATTGGTGGTACATGTCAAATTTTTGTTTCAAATTATCAAGATAATGGTGAGTATCATGGATGAGGCCAAGGACAGGGATAAGGAGGTGGACGTTTCCCACCATGGATGTGCTATAAATATGGGTCTTTGGATCACTACCAGTGAGACTATCCAGTCTATCTAGCATGTGCTTTTTGTAAAAAAGATCACCGATTGGAGGAATACCCTAATTTATACACATTCATCACAAAAGGAAAAAAATGAAAAGGGTACTAGTATGATATGCATCAAGAAGCCACACTGGTGACCATGCTCTAGCACTTCAATGGCCCAACATGTTAATATCACAAAACGTAATGGTGGATAGTCCCAGTCTACGTTTATTCTACCCATTGATAAGGTACAATGTGAAGAGCCTCATGCAACTAGGTATCATGATGCTCAAAAATAGAAAGAAGTGCTCCAAGATAATATGACCTTGGTATGGGAATTACAAGGGGAAATTCAATTCCTCAAGGACTGTGATGCCACCCAATGTGTTGATATGCAGAAGGCCATTGAACATCAAAATGTGGTGCCAGATGACTTCCATGAACATTGCAAGCACCTATTAGAAGAAGATATTATCCCACAATTAAGTAATTAGATTTAACATCAAGTGCCAAGGCCAATTGAAGATCTATGATTAAATCATGCTCAATGATAAGATACTCATGTTCCTCCTAACCCTCAAGAGGATGAGGAAATATTGGTGAATGTTGCCATTGATGGATGGGTGATCTGAGACATTTTAGTCAACACTGGCATTGAGGTCAATGTCCTCACAAAGGATGTATGGCAAAATATGGCTACCCAACTTTATAACCATCACCTCATGTATTGTTCATGTCCAATAAAACTCATGCTGTGCTAATTAGCATTCTTAAAAATGTAACTTTCAATATCCTTGGGGTACCTTTCAAGGTTGACTTTGAAGTTTTAGAATTGGTCGAGGCTGATGACTTTCCAGCCGTATGGGGTCCTCCTTGGTGTTATGCTAACAACATTGATTTAATATTAAAAATAAATATATCAGCTTTGAAAATACTAATCAGTGAGTCATCATCTTGTTGGACCAAGCACATGGGCCCCCGTATGTAGAACCTGTTATCATAGATGAGGATATTAATCACATCTACAAAATCACAACTCAAGCCAATGAACATCATGATCCCACTCTCGATGGCATCCTCTAATGGATGGACACACAGTCCCTTTTTGATACTATGAGTAATGTCTATGATTGTTGGGCCGAAGGTGACCACAACCTTACTGGGAGAGTGTGTGTTGCCATTGGCATTTGTGAAGACATTATGTGGCAGTACCACAAGCACTATAGGTTTGTTTGTCTTGTCACTGGACAAGTCATGCAAGGATAAATTGTGATTACACCACTCAAAAAACTTGGTGAAGCTCTATGATTTCATGGGCAAATGGAAGTCTATGACTTTGTCCAGTGCCTAAAGGCCTTCTATGATTCTAATACTGATCGTACATGTTCACTAATTTACCTTCTTGATAACATGACAACAAGATGGCAGTGAACTCATCATGAGTGTCTCCTTCAGTGGGACCAAGTATGATCTACCTTGCATCATCAGTTCCATCATGACAACCACATATGAGGCACAATCAGCTGTAGTGGAGTCTGAGCACCAGAACCACACCTAGAATCATGTGAGGCAATGTGGTTGGTTCATGAATCTTTATTACCAGAATATCTATGGGTACATGCATTTTATGACACCTTACCCACCTAGGCCAAAGCATGGTATGTTCATGGGGAACACCATTTAAGTACCTATTTCTAGCATTTGTTAAAAAATAGCATGGTTTTGACATTATCTTATTCATCCCCAATGATGGATTTGTGCCTCACACTACAAGCAATACATCAAGCAGTTATTGGTGACCCCAATCCCATCAAGGATCGACTACGAAGTATACAAGGTGTGTTGAAAGAAGGATCGGTCATTTTCAATAAACCATTGAGCAATCTTCCTCCACACCAGAACCATAAATTTGAAAAGGAAAGCAAAGAATTGTGTTCCACATCGATGAAGGTGAAGGGTCCGAACCACTTGATCCATTGACCAATCATTTGGATGTCCCCATAAACTATGGCACTAGAATTATTCATGACATTTTTCTTGATACACACCAACAATACTTTATACCACTTCAAACCTTACAAAAAAATATTAGCATGAAGGATGCATCAAAGATGGATACTGTAGGAAACTACTAGTTCGATACTAAGATTTCTAAAGTGTTTTAGATGCTGAAGGAATACCAAGATGTTTTTCGTAGGAAGTATAGTGAAATGAAGGGTTTTCACCTGTCTGTGGGAAAAATGCATATCAAATTGGTTGAAGGTGCTCGCCCAATCAGGAAATGACCATATAAAATGAATCCAAATTTACGTGTACAGGTTAAAGAAAAAATTGGGAATATGTTGTGAGTTGGAGTTATTACTCCAATTGATGAGTCTGAATGGGTCAGCCCCATGGTGATAAGCATAAAGAAATATGGATATATCAAGATTTATGTGGACTACAAGATACTTAATGTATCTTGCGTCACTGACACTTTCCAAATGCCTTTCACCAAATAAATCTTTGAAGGTATTATTGGGTGCAAAATTTACACCTTAACAGATGGGTTTTTTGGATACCATCAGGTCCAGATCATCGAGGAGGATAGACCTAAGACTACATTTGCCATTGAGTGGGGGAATTTTGCATATACTATCATGTCATTTAGGTTAAAGAACACACCCATTGTATTCTCCTAAATAGTCATTGAAGCCTTTAAAGACTTCATCAATAAGTTTCTTTAGGTTTATTTGGATGATTAGACAATATACAGCTTGGTGAAAGACCATTGTTTTAATCTCAGGCTTACGCTTGAACGTTGTATAATGCTTTAAATCTCTCTCAACTTAGAAAATGTCTTTTTTACTCCATTCAACATTCTCCTTGGTCACATTATCTACTGAGATGGACTTTTGGTGGACCCCACTAAGGTTGCCATCATCCTTCATCTACCAGCACCAACAACCCAGCAAGAGGTTCTCACCTTTCTAGGTCATACTAGGTACTATAGGAAATTCATTTGGGTTATGAAAGGATTGTTTCACTATCAGAGGAGCTCTTGAAACATAATGAACACTTCATTTAGAATTGCTCATGCCAAGAAGCTTTTTTAGCCTTGAAAGACAAGCTTGTCATTACATCAATTCTCTAGTTCCCTAATTGGACTAAATTGTTTCATGTCCATGTCGATGTTTTTGATATGTCCCTTAGTACAATACTTGCACAACCTGGATAAGGTAATCTAGATCAACCTATTTACTTTTCAAGTAGAAAGCTTACTCCAGCTGAGAGAAATTATACTACAACAGAGCACGAAGCACTCTTTATTGTTTATGCTTTACAAAAAATTTAATAGTATCTATTGATGACTCCTTTTGTGTTTTGTACAGAACATGAAGCATTGAATTACTTGGTTAATAAACCTATTTTACATGGTCACATTTGTTGTTGGGTTGTGTTATTCCAAGAATTCTAATTCTCCATCATGATCAAGCCAAGTAAGACCAGTTTTGGTCCTAACCATCTCTCAAGAATTGATTTCAATGAGCCAACCTGCACCATCATAAATGACTTGCCTAATGTACAATTGTTTCATGTCTCACGTGTTCTTGAGGAGTTATAAGACATAACAACCTTGTTAACTACTAGCACAACTCCAAATAATTTAAGTATGCATGTTAAGAAGCAGATAGTTATTTAAACTACACCATTTCATCTCATTGGAGGTGACCTATATAAGCTTAACTGAGATGAATTACTTCAACACTATGTCATGAAACATGAGCACCCTGATGTGCTCTACATAGTCCATGAAGGTATTGTTGGAGGACACTATGTCGGTAAGGCTACTACACACAAAGTTTTGTTATCTGGTCTATGGTGGCCTCCACTTTTCTAAGATGCAAAACTATATGCATATCAATGTGATATTTGTTAGTGTGTGGGGAAACCAAATCGTTGGGATGCAATGTCATTACATCTTATTATGTCATAAGAACCATTTCAGAAATGGACCATTGACTTTGTTGGCCCCATCAACCCAATTGGATGACACACTGGTTCATGCTATGTCATTACAACCACTGATTATCTCACATGCTAGGCTGAAGTTGTGCCCACATGAGATTGTACTATGATAAGTGCAATACACTTCATTTGGGAACATATAATCATAAGGTTTGATTATCCCCAAGTTTTACTAGTTACTAAGGCACACACTTCCTTAATGAGACTATATAAGTATTGTTAGTTGAATTTATGATTGCCCATCACAAAACCATGCCATATCATCCCCAAGAAAATGGCACTATTGAGGTGTTCAACAAAATCTTGGGCATAACCCTCATAAAAATTTGTAGTATTGGATACATCAACTGGGATGATTGGGTGTCTATACTTCTTTGGGCCTACTGGACAACTTATAAGTGCCTCAACAAAAGTACACCATTCAATCTGGTGTTTGACCTATAAGTAGTTCTTCTATTTGAGTTCTTGGTTCTTTCTCTTCGCATTTCATGTGTTGGATGACTAGATGATGAACCATTGTTGAAAACACATTTAGATGCCTTCTTACAATTGTATGAAGCATGTTTTATTGCTTTGAGTGTGATTTTACAGAGCCAAAGAGTGGATAAGCAAGTTCAAGTGACTCCAATACAAGTGCAAAGTATCGATTCCTAGTTCATTAATCATTGAGAGTGTGGTTTTGTCTAAATGAACAACCACAGATGGATAAATTGAGAATATAGAGGAATTATTGGATTGTAGGTTGTAGAGGTTGGCATCCACCATTAACAGGTGTTGAAGTAGGAGAGTAGAGACACTTTCAAAATAAAAACATATTTGTTTAAGAACATTAGATGACCATGCCTCAACCTTTAGGCTCCATGAAGGGTGATGAAGCCTAAGAAAAAGGCCTAATGAAGCAAGCCATTACTAGTTATTCCAGAAGAAGAGTTAAGCATTGGTAGGGAACAATGATAATTAGGGAGGAAAAACCTGAATAACAAAGTGAGCAAACAAAAGGTGAAGGAACATGGATGACACACCAAACTAAAAAGAAAGCCCAAGTACCCCCACCTTCAACCTTGCTAATCAAGGAGATGCAGTACCTAGAAATGGTGCTACACATAGAGAATTGGGTATCAAATGTGCCCACTTATACCATCTTTGACTATAACCACTACCAACCTAGAATTGTGGTTGAGCTTCTAAATGATTATAGAGTCAAGTGCCAAAACACCAAGAGAGAAATGGTCTACAATTTGAAAATCCTCAATGCCTTGGACTTTGTGGGACTCTTCTAACTCTTCAATCTCTCCTATTTTAGAAAACTTGTAGAGGCGGTCAAGTTTCTAGTTTCATGAGTACATGAGGATTATACCCTCTTTGTTGGGTGTTAGATGAAAATCACAACTGAAAGAATCAATAAGGTATCAAGGTTGCAGTGCTCCGATGCAAACCTTGAATTTAATTTGTAGGACTTGTTAGAAATAGAAAAGACTTACATTATGCTGGAATACCATAAATAGGGCCACACCATGCATATAAATAACTTACAGGATCCCACCCTCTGAGTAGCCATGTGCATCATCATGATAAAAGTTGGCAATAATGATAGATGGAAGGAGGTGGACATGACCCAACTATATGTTACTTACCAGGTAATTGAGGGTTTAAAGTATAACTAGGCAATGCATTTTGCCAATAATATTATAATAGATGTAGAGAGGGCTCACAAGACCCCTAAATATAGGTTCTTGTGAGGTGTATTCCTTTTGTTAATGGTATTCGATAAAATTGGTGTACTTGATTACACCTCTAGAGAATTGAAGTGGTTATACCTGCCTAAGAATAAGTCCCTTATGGAGTGCTACAAGGCATTCATATGCCCTAGTTATATTACTCCAAATTTTAAGCTCAAGATGAAGTCATGGTATGATGGTATGAAGGAAGCCTTTTGTAATGAATGGCATGTTCTAAAGGACTTGCCTACCCAAGTTGGTGAACAAGCCAAATTTGTTATCAAATGACACTTTTATCTTGCATGCATCAGGATGGCCCCATCTGGAGAGCTTTCTACTTGGTTGAATCTACCTTATGCTTTCATGATGTAGTACTTCATAAACTCTATTAACTACATATACGATACACAAATGATAACCCTTGATGTGGAACAAATTGATTTGGAGGTTCACACTTTCTACAAAATGTATGGATATGTTAGAAAGAAACCATATAGAGAAAAGTATGAGACAAACAAAATCGACATCAAGGTTCATCCAACCTTGGTTGGGCATTCAATTCATATTCTCTTTTATATGTTAAAACCTAAAAATAAAGCTTAGAGAAGCACAAAGCATGAGAAAGAGAATCTTCCCCCAGTGCCACCACTCGATAGAAAGAAGCATATTAGGCCCGATGCCAGCATAAGTTCATAACCAAAATCACTAAAAAGGCAAAGGACTACCCAAGCACCACCACCAAAGGCATCACCACTAAGGGATTCACCATCAAGGCCTTTATCACCAAAGGCATCACTATCAAAAGCTTCATCGAGGAAATATCCACTGACAATTCAACCAGAAGGCTCAGTGTCATTAATGTAAACCATTCCATTAGAATAAGTATAAGAGCCTGAGGACGATGATAAAGAAGAGCTAGAAGAATTACCAGGAGGAGCCATGGGGACAATAGAAGAATAGGAAGAGACTCACTCAAAGAAAACACTCTCTCCGGTGCAAGAAGAGACCACCCTTGAAGAGGCACAATTGGACATTAAAGATGGACTCAACAAAGAGAGGGATGGATTTGAAGTAAAATAATTGAATGGCATGGACATTGACACCACTTCCTTGGAAAAAGACTTGGATGTCAAGATACTTGAGTGGGATCCCATCAAAGGGAAACAACCTGCTGACACTATGGTGCAACCACCCAAGACCAATGTAACCACCAACTTACATACCTAATGCAAGAAAGGCATCCCTAACAATAGGCTTTATTTATACTCCCATTTTGATCTAGAAGATGCCTTTGTACACACCCAACATGAGATGTCATTTTTCCTGGACATGTACGATGAGGAATGCTATTTTGAGATGCCTCTCGATAGTCTAGTATTGGATTATGAAGGAATGGTGCTACTCACACCTCTTTGTGTCGATCCCCGACAACTCTGTCCTTTAAAAACTAGTGCAACACTACTGAAAAATGGCCTCTAAAGTAACATGACAAAATGTGCTTCTAGATTCTGATGTGCATTGAGTTGAACAAAAACATAACAGTGTGGTAGAAATGTATGATAAATAAGTTGCCACTCAGGAGAAGCTTGAAGAGGAAATGTTTGAGTTGAAATGCCAACTAGAAGTCACAACATCAACAAAGGTCATAACATTGAATCTATGTAAAGATAATTTGAGCCAAGACCCAATGCTAGTAGATGGGGTCCCTTTAGAGGGTGAGGCTATTGATAAGTTGGAGACCTTTGTGGATATCTTATTAAAGTGATATAAAGAGTAGCCTGCACTAAGAGATGAAATAATATGGGTAGATGAACATTTTGTTGAAGTAGTGGGGGTCTGCAAGCATGCCTTGCAATGAGTTTGGGAGGTGATTCCCATTCTAGATGGAATTTTTGAGAAGCTAGCATAGCCCAATTTTTTTTTGAAAGCTTGACTTTAAGCAAAAGAGCTACAACATCAGAAATTGGTGGATACCACCTTGTTAATAAGAGATACATGAGCGTGCTAAGGCATTTAAATATGTCAAAGATATGTAAAAAATAATAAATATGCATCAATAAAAAATAAACTCCAACTTTACAGTGTTTCGAGGACAGGTTGTGAATGAGGTCACCACACTAGAAGAGATTCAAAAGAATGCTCTCACATCCCTCAAAGAAGTGGTCAATAAGGCAAGTGAGTATTTTGATCAACCCAAGGAGACTAAAATGTTGAAATCAATAATTGAGGAAATAACAACAAAGCTGCTTGACACCTTATCACATTGGGAAGGTGTAAAAAAGTAGATTGAATAGATTAGTCTTGAGTTTTTAGTTGAGGCTGAGACTGGTGCTTTGTCTGGGATGGACAATGCATAGTGTGGGGTAATGTTGGACCCTAAATTTTGGATGAGTATTTTTGTAATGGCACATAAAAAGTATGGTGCAGAGCAAACATGGTGTGGGAAGACCATGGTGTGAAATACTATAGCATAAGAGATCACGACACGAGAAGACCTAGTCATAGGGGAGGTATAACAAATAGAGAACCTGAGAATGGAGGACTTGGTATATTAGCAAAAGATTTGTGGAGCACAAAGGAAGTGAGAAATGGTTAAGGAGAAATTATCAAGGATAAACAAGACTTAAATCACACATGAGTTTCGCATCAACTCGTATGAAGGAGGACACTTGGCAACAAGGATCCAACATTGAACGAGAATATAGGGTGCAAAGGCCTGGGTCCATAGGAAAAATAAATAAATGATTTCCACAAATCTTAGTCCACTAGAGATCATTGACTAATCACTAGAAGTTTCATAATTAATGTAATAATTTGGTCAGGAAGAACCAAGTATAAATGTATAAATACCCATGTGTATAGATGTGTAAGGCTACTGAACATTGGTATTGTATAATGGTTGATTGTGGTAACTAGCAGAATTACAAAAATCATTGTAATTCTGATATTGCACTATGGTTGATAGCTAAGTTGCATCATTAAGTTACCATTACATCTGTTATGTAACTTGTGGTTTGTATTTGGATATAATGAATAGAATCTATGTTATCTGAATATGTGCAAAATAAACATTGAATCTCATAGCAATTATCTTTATAATCATGTTTGTTTATGTAATTGAAGCTAGGTCTACCACTTTATGTTTATTTTTATGTTTAGTCATTGATTAAGGTATATGATCAAGCACCAATACACAACAAATATATTATTACTCGAAACAACCCACGAGAACTCTTTTTTTTCTCTATGCTTCAGGTGAGCGCACAAGAGCTCAGTCTTGTGTGAAATGCCAACATGCTAGCTTGTTGTAAATTAGTTGCTTTAGCGCCCCTAGGAAAAGGTTTAGATAGAAAATAAAACCTAATAGAGTGACTTCTACAAAGCTAATTCTAGAAACATTAATTCTGCCTTAAAATAAAAAGTCAAAGCATGTTTAAAATATTTTTTAATAGTCAGCGTTTTTATTTATTGCCCTCAAAAGGATTTTTTCCATTCAGAATGCATACATGAGTGAGGGTAGGATTGGTTAAGACTTGTAATTAATTTGGAGAGGTCACTGGTTTGATTCCATCCCCTATGTGTAAGTCTATACCTATTTTTTATCCCTAGAGCATTTAAATTTTATGCAATTTTAATTAATTTGGGCCATTGATGGGAAAATGAAAATTACAATATTTTTATTGATAACTCATAATCAAGTGTTGTTTTGTTTAAAAGTGCATGATTTTTTGTGCTCTGGCCATTGGTTTTATTTATATTGTAATTGCATAAAATTATAAATTTCTAAAATTTGGGGGGTTTGATATAATCCAATTCCATTTTAGGAGCCACTTTTTGGTTAAAATCGATGAATTTTGGGCAATTCCAAGGGCCACACAAGATTCAAATTGAGTTTGGCATCGAGGGCACTTCCCCCCAACCCTTCCCTATACTATGATACCCCTAGACCCTACAAAGGGATCTACTCCTTGACCCCATTGGGAGTTTCTACCATTAAACCCCCACATCATGACTCTTTGTTTAGTACTTCTAATGTACTTTCTTTTAACTATCAAAGATCAAAGGGTGAGGTCTGATCTGATAGGTGGTTAAATCCCCTCACAATAAATTTTATATATCTTATTGGGATTTGTAAATGGACACATTATTGGTAAATCCCGAAAGCCCTCTTGACTTATTTGTAATTTCACATGTGTTAGTTTGGTATCAACTGTACTGATTGCTCGTATTCATGGATGCATTATAAATAGAGTCTGATTTCCATATGTTGAGATGTGTATTTTCACTTGTTCACTAATTAATCTCAACCCATTTTGATTGAGATCAATGTCCATACTTAAATATTGCATTGATACTCTCATCACAAACATTGATTGCTCTTAGATTCACTCTTGGTTGAATTCGACATCCAAAACTCAAGTGTGTTTTGTATTTGCAAACATAGGGAGTTCACTACTAATTATCTCTATGGGGTTTTATGTGAAATTAATTACAGGGGGTCTCATCATTGATTTTGGTTTTTTTGTTCAACTTAATGTTGTGCATCTAAATTCAAAGAACTATTTTCCTTGAAAAATGGGATATCAAATCATTCCCTGGAGCATGATCTACTACCCTTTTTCCTTGGTCCCATTCCTATGCCAAGTGATGAACAAAAACACACATGGTTTAATAATAATGACATAGTCTACGGACTAATGTGTCTCATTGTTTTTTAGGATATTTTCATCATATTGAGTATACTAAGTGCCCTTTCACTACTTAGACCTTCATCCAACAACTATATGGAGACGTTGATTCTTCATCTAAGAGTGATGCTTCCTTGGAGGATAATTAACTTGTGGATGATACCAATCTTTCTCCTCTTTCAGATACCTCATCTATGTTTGAGGACTCTTGCATTCTAGCATTAGTAGATTCACCCTCTAGTTTTCACACTAGGATTCCACCTTCCCATGTTACTACTATAGAGTTCAGAATTACTCCTTCGAGAGCTTTCAATGATTCTTTACAATTCGACTATATATGTATTTTAGATTCACCTTATTGGGACACTTTTCTACCAAACATCTCTTATTTATTTGTAGAGGACCTCACATTTTGAATCTAGATGACACCATTGAGGAAAATTGTCTTCTATTTGATAATAGCTCTATTAGAGTTGCATCTTCTTCTTTAGATGTAACGAGGATATAAATCTTCATGCGCTTTCTCCTTCATTTTATACTTCAAATTGCCATACTCTACAATTAGGCCTGGGATTATTGAACAGAGTTTGCCATATTTGAGCATGAGATTATAGACATTTGAGCATCTTACAAAGATTCACATACTGATTCCTACCTACATTCCACTTGAGTGGGAAGCCAATAGTTTGATAACTCAGGGTCTTTTTCTTCTAAAAGGAAGAGACATCATTTGTTGCAGAGGGGAGCACTAAAGCATTTAACATGTGATATTCTACATTTATCTTCTTTCTCTTCTTTGTGAAAGCATCCATTCATCGTATTTTATAGGATACAAGGTGGCTACAAATAATTGTAGTTTTTAATGGGCATTTTTAGCCCCCTCTTCTTCTTTTATCTCTTTTGGAGGAGAGTTTTTTCTTATAGGTTTTCTCCTTTTCTCCACTTTATGAGAGTTGCTTTGTACATGAGGACTCATCAGGGCTTGTTGTCAGGACCCATTTCTTTTAATCAAATGATGACACCAAGTCTAGCGTATTTTTATTTGTATTTGAAACCTCTTGATTTAAATACTTTAAAAAGTGCCTTCCACATAATTTAAATTCTTAAAACAAAATATGTGACATGAAAATATCAAAGTCTATTAAAATACTTTTTTAATAATTATGTGACACTTATATAACTATATACATCCCTTAACCTGAAGTATATGGTGTTTGGGTATGCTCCCTTAGTACATTCTTTCATTCTTTTTCCTATTCTCTAGTGTCTCTAGTTACTTTTACCAACATACAAGAGTTTTAATTACAAAATAATACTACATAGGTCAAATTTAATTAGTTATCAAGTACCCCTTTCTTATATAATATGCTTTTACTTAGTTATGTGATATTGATTTGACCTTTAAATATTACCCGCCCGCCCCCCCCCGCCCGCCACACACACACACACACACACACAATCTTTACAATATTATAAAAGGGTTGTATATTTATCTAACGTATTTTTTTAATTAAATAAATGTGAAGAAGGGCCCTCACCCAGTATAATAAAATGATGTGGTAATGAAAATCGAAAATAAATGAGCTATCAAGACAATTCAAGATACATACCAAAAAGCTAATTAGCCAAGGAACCCTCCAATTGAGGACCAATAAAAAGCAAAAGAGCTATATAAAACATGAAACTAAACTAATATAACATAAAAAGACAAATCTAAAGCTTCATCTTGGCCAAAATGAACAAATACCAACCATTCACAGTCTAGATATGCAGAAATCATTCAAAGTGGCTCTCACCAGAAAGTATTTTGGAAGAAAACTAGAGATATTAACCAAACCAACTTCTTTCAAATTAACCCTGCTACCAAGCAAAAACAGTGGGGAACACTCATGATTCTTTGGAAATGAAGCATTTAAACCAACAAGAGTAAATTAAGAAGCACAACACACTTAAGATGGGTAAACCAAGCTTTTCTAACCTCAACCCTATATTACCTAAAAACAAAGAAAGACTATTAACTTAGATGGTATCTGAAGCTACAAAATCCTTAGGGCTACTATGATAGCTTGAAACGAGGAAAGGCTATCCATAACCACAATAAAAGAAAACTCAAAAACATTAGAAACAGACTCAAAAAAACCAAATAGAACTTATTCAACCCTATAAATCTTAGAGTCTTGGTTCTTAAAAAGAGGATCAAACCATTAAAACTGTCTTTTAAATTTTCCATCTAAACAATTAAAAAACATTTAAAATTTTAATTTCTTCTACTTTAAGCTATTTACAAAAGGAAAACAATAATAATTTTATCAAATTTTAATTATACAAATTTAAGCTTAAATTAGGATTTAATATTCATCTAACCTTTTAATAATTATAGTAATCAATTTTACTATTAATTATTTATCTTATACTCAATCAAAATTAAATATTTTAACTACATAACTTAAGTATAAAAAATTAAATTATATTACATTTATCATAAAATTCTTTTATCAAATTTATTAATAATTTAAAAATTATTATTTAACATATTTTTACTCATTCTTATATTTTTTCACAATTCAAAAAACATATATTATTCATACATGAGAGTTCTAACCACTTTTTAAAAAAAGCAATTTTTTTGGGTCATATTTTCAAATTTGTAGTGGGGTTTTTTGGGATCATATTTTCAAATTGCATACACTTACGATATTGTAATTTTATGTAGTTTGTTAAATTTTATATATGGAGCCAAAAAATTGTGTTATACTACTTTTTTTCAGAGGTATCAAATTTTGTTGTTCAACAAAATTGAAAAAAACAAGATATTTTACTAAAATTTTCTAATAATTATGTCATGCAAAAAATTATTTCACAATACAATATTTTAGTTAGACATCTGTATATGTAAATATGGGGAAAACATTGTCTAACATCATTCATAAAGAGCTTCAAAGTATGCATTTTTTTAGACTTATAAATAGGTTATGTATGATTTTGTCTTTTGTATTTATACATTTCATCTAATAATAATACGGTGCCATATTCTTATATCTTTTACTATATCGAAAACATTTCCTTACTACATAGACAAATATATCTATTGTTTTATATTACTTTTATTTTGAATTATTGGCTAATCATTTTATGTTTGATCTATCATGCATCTATTAACCAGGGCTAACAAAAAAATTAAAACCTAAAAGGTACATGAAAAGAAGGCAACACGTATGGAGGAAAGTATTTGATGTCAACGATGAAACTATCTTTAATGACATAAGGAACCCATTCTAATAGAATGTTAGATGGGAAAATCTGGTTCTTTATTTATTTAAATATTAGAGAAGTATCAAAATGATTGTAATTTAATTAGAGAGGATGATGGTTTATTATACCATCCACCAAGGTACAAATATCTCTAAATATCTGATACAAAGAGTTAAATAATTATGGCTAGGATTGTTCCCTAGATGACTTTGACAGAATGAATATTCCTTAATCGTAATTACTTAACCAAAAGAATACTTGTAATCCAAATATATAATAACATATAAATATCTATATAATTATGAACTTCTCAATCAAAAATATATTGAAACATTTGGTGACCCCTAAAACAAAATTGAATGGAGCACTAAGATAGGCTAACTTGAAATACTCTAATAATTAAATCTAAATGATAGACTATAATCTTTTCTTGAAACTAAGAAGGGCTTACCTTAAATCTAACAAACCCTGTCCATGATATAAGCTCTCTTCTAAGTATAGAATAAAAAGGGTCGTGTAGCGGTTAGTCCATGCTTTCACAGTGAATACTTTGTTGCATTTGATCTTTGTTTCATTGAAATCAAAGTGTTAACATGAGATAGATTAAAGTGATTTTTTTTTAAAAGTGACTGTTAAAAAATATAAAAAGTGGTTTCATTTATTGAGCAACATAGAACAATAAGCTATAATAAAATAGGTCTAATTTATATAGGTTATTTGTTAGAATTAGCTATAGGATCTAATGAATCTAATAGAAAGCATAAATAAGAGATAAAATAGTAATAGTAATAAAAAATAACTGTATATCTGAGATAATAACATAAATGAATAAATAACTCTAATATGATGAATTACTCTGATAATTCAATATTAATCTGATATGTAATACATAAATAGCCATCACTTAAATAGAGCAAGGTGTGCATGATAAGATTAGGGAACTTACACAACACATGTAGTTCAACTGATATCTATCTACATGAATAGTGGAGTGCAACTCCACACTAACAAGATAGGTGTCCAACTTGTGTAAATGATCAACACAAGTTGACTATTAGTTAAACAATCTTATCCTATCTTACCCTGAATAGTGGAGTGGAACTCCACTGTAACAAGATAAGTGTCTAAGTTAACTACTAGCTAAGCAAGCTTATCTTATCTGGTGCAAATTATTAATAAACATAATAAACTAATTACAATAAGTAATTAGTGCACCAAAATAATAAATACAATTAAATGCAATAAAGTAAATAAATACACCAACACCCCCCCATAAGTGAAGCTTAGGTAGGGTTATGCAGATAAGAGTCTCGATAATGTGTAGCCATATTAGATACTCTGTACAAATAGATGAGGAAAGGGGAAAACCCAAAGGAAAAATAACTCTTCCTCAAAATGAAGGTCTAGGAGACCCCCCCATAAAAATTGATGTCCCTTAAAAGAACTGATGTCTCCCACCCCCAAAAGAGATTGCAAGTGAAGATATTTGCTCTCGGTGAAAGGTTTGGTGCAAATATTTACAATCTACTCCTTCAGAGGATAATATTAAAGATCAATGATCTCTGTCTGAATCAGCTCCCTGATAGAGTGCATATGGATCTCTATGTGTTTGGTTCTCTGATGATGAACCTAATTCTTTGATATCTGGATAGTGCTTTGGTTGTCGCAGTAGATGACTGATGGCTTCCAAAATATAACACCAAGCTTAGTGAGAATATTTTGAACCCAAATAGCCTCAGTAGTGGCATTAACAATGCTATGATACTTAGTCTTTGTAGATGAAAGAGAAATAACATTTTGTTTCTTACTCTACCAATAAATGGGGTCAGATCTAGAGTGAAAGTTGTAACAAGAAGTGGACTTATGATCATCATAATTACCAACCCAATCATAATTTGTGGATCCCACCAAGTCTAAACCTGTACCTACTGTATAGTGAATCTTGTATATGATAGTGCCCTAAATGTAACTCAAAATGCACTTGGTGGCTCTCCAATGAAGCTCATGTGGTGTCTACATAAAGTGTGAAACCATGCCAACTGCATATAAAAAGTCAGATTGTATATGAGTCAGATAGATGAGGTTGCCTACAAGCTGGCGATATAATGTGGCATCAACCAAGGGAGTGGAACAATGAACCTCAAGTCTAACTCTAGATAATAAAGGAGTCGGTGCATGCCTACAATCATCCATGTGAAACTAAACTAACAAGTCCATGGCATACTTGGGATGTGAAAGTGTAATCCTAAAAGAAGACTATGTATCTGAATCCTAAGAAAATAATGAAATAATCCCATATCTATCATAGAAAACCTATCATGAAGTGCAGTCTTAACACTGTTGATGATGGATGTTGTGCTTCCTAAATAATGACATCATCAACATAGAGCACCAAGTACAATAGTGAATCCTCCTACCATAGAATGTAGACATGCAGATCTGAGTGATGGCTTGAGAACCCAACTAAGAGAAGAAATGTATCCATCTTAGAATACCAAGCCTTAGGGGCTTGTTTTAGACAATAGAGAGACTTCTTCAAGCAACATACCAGTGAAGAATCCTGAATGAACCCTTGTGGTTGATCCATATAAATCTCCTCATGAAGATCCTCATGAAGAAATGCACTCTTCACATCCATTTGATGTACAATACAACCATGAGCTACACCAATAGCTAGTATCAAGTGAATAAAATTCATTGTAGCAACAGGCGCAAAGGTTTCTGTATAGTCAATGCCTTCTACTTGGGAAAAACCTTTGGCCACTAAGCATGCTTTATATTTATCAATATGTTTATCCACTATAAACTTAGTCTGATATATCCACCTACATCATACTAATTTTCTTTTTTTAGGAAGAGGAACAAGATCCCAAGTGTTGTTCTTAATCAATGAGTCATACTCTTCTTCCATCGCTAAATCCCACTCAACTATCCCTATGGCTTCTTGAAAATATTGTGGATCAGAAGCTGTGGCAATGTAGGAATATGGAAGATCATGTTGTGATCATGTTATCCTTCTATCTAATGGATCCCTAACAAGAGCATCTACATCTGCCAAAGTCTATCTAGCCCACAAAGGCATCAATTGGGAAAGATCTAAAGGAGGAGGAGTAGGAACATGACATGCTAAACCCTATTGGGGAGGTAATAATTCATCATCCCTATGAGTAGATAAAATAGGAGTATCATCATCACTGCTATCTGATTCTTCTAAGAAATAAGAATGAGAAATGTTAGAAGACAAGTCTGAAGGACTTTATTCAAAGTAAGCACTTCTCGCTATAATAAGCTCATGTGAATCTGGATCAATGAGCCGATATCCCTTAACACCATCAGGATATCCCATAAATATACAAGTTTGGCTTTGTTTTTCTAAAGCACAACACTTGTTTGAAGGTATGTGAGCCCATGCTAGACTGCTAAAGACTTTGAAATGATGCACATATGGCTTCCTACTACACCAAGCTTCAAGAGGTGTTATCCCCTTTAAAGCTTTATGAGGAACTCTATTATATATATATGTAGCACAATTAATTGCTTCCACCCAGTACTCAGGTACTAATGATTTTGCATGAATCATACAACTTGCCATCTCTTTTAAGAATCTATTCTTCCTCTCTGCTACACCATTCTACTGAGGTGTGTATGCAACTGAATGCCAAAGATCAATTCCTTCAAGAGCACAAATTCTTCAAACTTTTTGTTCACATATTCCCTCCCATTATCTGTGTGGAGAATCTTGACATACTTCCCAGATCATTTCTCTACTAGAGCTTTAAACTCTATAAATCTATTAAATACTTCACTCTTGAGTTTCAAATAATAAACCCAAGTATATATGGAATTGTCATCAATAAATGTGAGAACATAGCAGGTTTTATTGAAAGACAGAGTAGGTAATGGACCCACTAAATTACTATGAACAAGTTTGAGGACATGTGTAACACTTTAAGCCTTCCCTTTATCAAAATTATCCTCTGGATGTTTGCCTAAGGCACAACCATGACATACACCCCCTGAAAATTGAATTTGTGGAAGTCCTGTAACCATCTCCTGTTGACTAAGCCACTATAAATAGTGGTAGTTCAGATGACCAAACCGCTCATGCCATAACTTGCTCACTAAATCAGTGTGTGAGACCAAAGCTATAGAGGAAGACTAAGGCACAAAGTGGGAGAATGAATGAAGTCGAGTATTATTATCAACTTTTCCCACTGCAACTAAGACATTATCTTCCAATTTTCTGATTGATACAGAATCAAGTGTGAACTCAACTTTCCTACTAGTATTAAAGTGAGTGATTTGGTAGACATAAAGAAGGTTAGTTGATAATTCTGGCACACAAAGAACATCCTTATATACAACAATATCAACATCAACTATACCTTTTTCTATAACATCTACCTTAGAATCATCACCTATGAGAATATGAGGTAAGGAACTTGGTTCTAATCTAGAAAATTGTTCTTGATCAGAACCCATATGGTGCGAAGCACCTAAGTCAATGATGCATGAATTAGGAGAATTTGCCAGTGAAACTAGTGCTGTAGCTTTCACTTTCCCTGAATTTGAAGGAGTCGAAGAATCCTTTGAAGAGGATTGATTGATGTTATTCTTTTCGAGTAGACCCTTAAGTTCATCAATCTCTTTCTTCCAACAATCTTGTTCACTATGAAACCCATTTTTGCAATAAGGGTAAGGAGTGGCAGTCCTTTTTTATGAATCCCTTTCTTATTAGTGGATTTATAATCTCCTTGTGAGGAAGATTGTTGCCTTTTATTCTTATCTTTCTGTGACTTATTCTGATTATTCTGCTTCTTTTTACTTGAACTTGTATTTGATGCTAATGTTAAAACTTGCTTATATTGAGGTTGACTTAAAATTAGAGCTTGAGATTTTGATGGCTTGATTAGACCCATAGCTGTTAACTTTTCTTCTTCAACCATTAGAATCTCAGAGAATACCTCAAAGGTGGGCATTTGATAAGATGTGCCCAATATGAGCCAATGAGTCTGAAAGCTAGAGACAAAGGATGAATATTTAGAACCTAATATATGTAAGGCACTAAAAATTAATTGAATATCCTTTTTATTAAGTTTACATTCAGAAAGTTGTGCTCTAAGATCTATGACTTTAGTGATGTAGTCTTGTATTGTATCATAATTTTTAGGATTCAAACTAATGAGTTCGTTGTCAATTTGGTAACCATGAACCTCATGTATTTTTCCAAACAATGATGCTAATTTATCCCAAGCCTCTTTTGGAGTTGTACATTTGTCAAGATGGAAATTCAAATCTAATGACATGTAAGACCGAATGCATCCAATTACTTTAGTAGTTTCAAAGAGAAAGTGTTGTAACTCTTTTGCATCAATAGGTGGAGTAAGAAGAGTTTTTATATAAGATGTATATCCTAACATCATTAATGTATTCCAAGCATTTTGTTTCTATGTATTATAGTTTTATGTTGTTAATAGTGGGAACTTAGGATTTTTCATGATGCAATCAGAAATAAATTGTCACAAAAAGAAATCAAAGTATAAAACATACCATAAACCCCCCCTGAATTACCTAGTTTTATCTCACCTAGCAATTATTTTTGGCACTTTATAATTGAGTGCAATTACAATGCTGGATTATAATTTTTTCAATTTACAAAAAGCTCATTTAAGCCCTTTAGTCTAAAATTACAAAAAATATGCACTTTATTACAAAAATTTCTACACTAATGTGTTGTGCTCAAAAAAATATTAACTTTAAAAAAAAATGGGACCTCAATTCGAGGTCGTATGTGAAATTTATGAGCCTTTGAAGGTGAAAAAATGAGGATGGGCAAGAGCTCCTATATAAAAATCTGAACTCTAGAAAAGTATGGAAAAAAACTAAAAGTACAACAATGAAGAGCACAAAATTTTAAGCTATTTTTTAAAAAAAAAATTGCTCAAAAATACCTCACAGTGTTCAAATGGTGGGCTTCCAAAGTTACCCTTTCAAATCTGCCTATTGATCCATGAGGCCTGCCAATTTTTTTTTGTCTGCATAGTTCATACAAACCGTACGATCGTACCTGGAAGTAACAAAATTTTTGTCTTTCGAGATGTCTGTGTCCAAATTAGACAGATTTTATATGGATCTATAGGTTTTGACATCTTCTAAATGCAACAATGAGGTCCATTTTGCTCTAAAATACTTTGATTTTTAGGTACCCACCAGATTTGGGTGTGGTGCTTCTGGATTAAACCCTTGCCAATTTTGCCTCCTATGCCCAATTTGGACAAAATTGTAGATGATTTTGACTATCTCAGGTACTCTGAACTCAATGGCAAACTCAAAAATTCTCCACAAAGCTCTAATTTGTATCTATATATAAAATAAAAAAACTAATCCTATATTTGGATATTTTTCTCTTGAATATTTAACAATCTATAGATTCAAGATAGCTCTGGTACCATGTTAGAATTAGGTACATGATCTAATGAATCTAATAGAAAGCATAAATAAGAGATAAAATAGTAATAGTAATAAACAATAACTGTATATCTGAGATAATAATAGAAATGAATAAATAACTCAAAGATGATGAACTACTCTGATAATTCAATATTAATCTAAGATGGAATACATAAATAGCCATTGTTTATATAGAGCAAGGCGTGCATGATAAAGATCAGGGAACTCACACAACACATGTAGTTCAATTGATATATGTTTATATGAATAGTGGAGTGCAACTCCACACTAACAAGATAGGTGTCCAACTTGTGTAAATGATCAACACAAGTTGACTATTAGTTAAACAATCTTATCCTATCTTACCCTGAATAGTGGAGTGAAATTCCAATGTAACAAGATAAGTGTCTAAGTTAACTACTAGTTAAGCAAGCTTATGCTATCTGGTGCAAATTATTAATAAATATAATAAACTAATTATAATAAGTAATTAGTACACCAAAATAATAAATACATGTAAATGCAATAAAGCAAATAAATGCACCAACATTAATAATGAAATTTGACAAATTTTTATATCTCAAAAATCCATAAAAGGACAAGTAATTATAGATCAATTAATGGCAACACCATTACTGGATTTACTGCCTATCAATGATACTTTTCAAGATGATTTCATTGCATATAATATATATGATGACATTTGGACTATGTATTTTGATGCATCTAAATGCACCTTATGTGATAGGGTAGGAATAGTCTCAGTCACTCCTTAGGGGTAGACCATGCCATTGGAATATTGCTTAGGATTCTCATGTACAAATAACATAGAAGCATATGAGGCATTATTTTTAGGGTTTTGCACTACTAGCATGTCATGGATAAAATATCTTAAATTATACAGTGACTCAACTTATAGTTAACTAGATTTTAGAAATTTATCAAACAAAGGAAGAAATATTAATTCCATATAGAGATATAGTGAAACATTTAATGACATATATTGATAAAAATATGATGGAAATCCCACACACACAAATAACCACCATGCAAATGATGGCCAGTGTAGATTCATTGGTTCCTATAGATATTACTCATGATTAAACCATCTTGACCATACAACGTTCACTACAACCCTCTATCACTATAATAAACTTGGACAACTTAGTAGTAAATGTGCATAACTCATAATGGTATAACAACATTTATAATTTCTCATATAAAAAGTACCTCATGATCATTTTTTGTGAAACAAAAATCATAAACCGAGATATAATTTTTTTTGATAAATCTTGAGGTTAGACAGGTCCTTATCCCTTTTATTGAAATTGAAAAAATCTAACAAAACCATGAATCTGCAACCATAAGGAAAACTAAGCCTAGGCAAAGTAGATATACCAAAGAAGTAATAAAAAAACCCCAAAGATCACCAAAGGATCTGGGGAAAACCCAAAAGGAACATAAACAAGAGGAACAACTCACCAAAAAGTGAGGAAATTACCAATGAATAGAACAACAACTATAACAACCCATATTAATTGATCCATAGCTCATCTTTAAACGAATAAGATGATGTAAAGATCGTAAGAACATTGATCATCTGTGATCAATGAAGTCGAAGCTAGTCCACCTTTGAGCTATGTTATCTGTGACTACTTCAATTTGGTTGACACCCCAATTGGCTAAAAAATCAACATGATAGTTTTCTTCCCTAAAATAGTGACAAATGAACCAAGCCTCTAATTCTTCTAAAAGAGGCCAAATTAAGCAAAGAATGTTGTTCAAATGCCAAGATAGAGTAGACTGATTGCATATGACTTGGAAAATAACCCTCAATGATCAATTTCTCAATGCCACATTGATGAGCTAAATGAATGCCAATAACCATAGCCTGGGCATCTGCTTTATTATTTGTTCCATCCAGAAGTTGGGATGATGAGGCATGAATCAAAAAATCAATACAATCTCATATACAACATCTCACTTTAGAGGCTCTTGGATTACCCCGTGCTGCTTGATCAAAATTTAATTTGAAAAAGCCAACTAAAGGTAGAGTTCATGAGGCCCTTAAATGAGATAAAGAATTGTATCTTGAATATTTCATTCCATTAATGGGAGGAACTTTAATTAACATCTGATTAGGCCAAATTAGCATATCCCAAGATGATAATCTATCACCATTTCTAGAAGAATGTGTGGAAACAACTTTAGAAATATAAATTTCCATCTTAGATAGTAGAACCTTCAGCTAAGTTCTCTTATCACAAAAAATATGATTATTCCGCTCTTTCCAAATGAACCAAATAAGAATAACAGGGCTGGTCAACGATAGATTTCTAAGCACATTAGATTCATGACCATGAAACCACAAAGAAATAACTTACAAGATAGATGAACCATGAGCCCAATGCTAATTAAGTTTAAAGTTAAGCCAATCCCAACAAGAAGAAGCAAAGGGACATGAAATAAGAAGATGATTGATGGTTTCCTTACCCTAACCACACAAGCAACACCTACTTGGACCAATCCAACCCATACTTCTTAATCGATCTTGAATGGAAATTTTATATTATGTAGTAAGCTAGGCAAAAGCCCATGCTTTCTACAACCCTTTATTATTCCAACAAAAAATATTGGTTTGGGGAAACTCTCATCCTCCAAAATAGTCAACTTGTAACCCAAATTAACTTTATAATTACTAGAAATAATTACTAGAAATAGTACTGATCTAATAAAGAGAATCTTCCTTTGTGTTCACAAACACCCTATGCATACTTAAAATGGAAGAAAGAAGAACTTTCTGATTTTTAGAAATAGGATTAGTATCAAAAGCTTTCCATTTGCCACACAATTCTAAGCCATTGCTTCCTGGACCCAAATAATCACATACTTTAGTACCCCAAGCTTCTAAGAGCACATGCCTTGATTCCTCCAATTCTCTAACTTCCTTGAGTGGTTTATGACCATTTCATGAATCATCCCAAAAGTTAGCCTTTCTATAATTGTTTATGACCTGTGAGATATGGTTGGAGATTATAGGCCTATAATACAAAATAAATTTCCACACATGTGACCCCCATGGAGGAGACTCATGGGAAAAAATTGCCAATGGGTCAAAAGAGCCAATATATTTATGAAGGAGAATTTTGTTGCTAAGATTTTTAGGATTATTAAAAATTCCTCAGACCAACTTGGCTCCCAAAGCTTGATTTTGAAATTTATTTCTTTTTATACCATCACCTCTAGTTTTCTTAGAATCACACACTTTGTTCCAATTCACCAGATGGATTTTTCTTTTCTCCTCAGTACCTTTCCATAAGAAGGACCTACAAATCTTGATAATAATTTTAAGAATCTTTGGTGGAGGCATGAGAACCAACATGAGATAAATAGGAATAATAGATAACACAATGGTGATAAGAGTCAAGCGACTAGCATATGAAAGAAATTTGCCTTTCCAAGAGTTCAACCTATTCTTGAGAGAGTCTAATAATTTAATTGATAAACAAGCTTTGCTTGACCCAACAAAGAGAGGGACCCCAAGATACTTATTAGGTAACTTTCCAATTTTAAAATTTAAGTACTAGGAAAGGCATGGTTACAACTATTTATCCACATTCACAAAATAAATTTTAGATTTAGCATCATTTACTTCTTGACCTTAAGCTAAAGAATAATTATCCAAAATAACTCTGAAAGAGGAAGCTTCCCTAATAGAAGAAAATCCAAAAATGAAGGTATCATCTACAAAAAAATGATGAGAAAGATTGGGGATGCCTTTAGACAACCAATCCCTTGATCTGATCAATTTTTTTTACCACACTAATGGACCTAATCAAGGTTTTTACCATAAGGATGAACAAAAAAGGGGAGACTGGATCTCCTTGTCTTATACCCCGAGTAGCTTCAAAAAAACCAACAGGACCACCATTAAAGAGAATGGAAAACTTATGGGAGGAAATGTAGCTAAAAATCCAATCATACCACTCTTTTTCAAAACCAAACTTAGATAAATTTTTTTATGAAAAATATCCAATTGACTTTATCATAAGCCTTTATGATGTCCAATTTAACCAACATACCTTTTTGCTTATTGAGATAAAGAGAATGAAGTAGTTCATGCACCATAATAATACCATCCTGAATATGACATCCTAGAACAAAACCCCCTTGTTTAGGGGAGATAAGCTGGGAAATAAAGGATTTTAATATGAATGAGTTGGGCTTAGTTATAATTTTGTAGATAGTGTTGCATAACGTAATGAGTCAAAAATGACTTAAGGTAAAATGAGTAGCACCTTTTGGGACCAATGATAAAAAGGTACAATTAATAGTTGAGCTCATTTTTTTGGACAATTTGAAAAATTTAACTACAATAGTCACCTCCTCTCCAATGATGGGCCAAAAACTTTGATAAAAAGTAGCTGGAAAATCGTTAGGACTCGGGGCTTTATCCTTCTTCATAGTAAAAATAACCTTCTTGATTTCAACCATTGTGAATGGTGCCATAAAAAAATCATTTTGTTGATGAGTGATAAGATTTGGGATACATCTTAGAAGATCCTCCTAGGAATGCAAATCAAAAGCCTCATTACAAGTAAGAAGATTCAAAGAGAAATTTATTGCCTCTTCTTTGATGTTAGAGTAAAGCTCCAATTCTTTACCTTCCTTATCCTAGATCCTTGAAATTCTATTGTTGCTTCTCCTAACTAGAGTTGAGTGATAAAAATATTGGTGTTTTGATCACCCTCTTTTAACCATTTTTCTCTGGACTTTTGTTTCTAGTAGATTTCCTCACGAAAATGCAAATCTCCAAGTTTAGACAAAAGAGAGTGTTCTTTCAAAAACAGCTATGCATCCATACCAATGTTGAGAACCAATTCATTTAAAGTAGAAATCTCTTCTTTAACTCTTTTAGATTCTTTAAAAATATTGTAAAAATGGGTAAGATTCCAATGCTTGAAGCAATTCTTAATGAAACTCAATTTTTTGGCAAAAGTGTAAAGGCAATTTCCATTAATTTTGGGAAATGCCTTCCACCACAAATCCACCAAAGCAAAAATATTGGGATCTCATAACCACATCAATTCAAATTTGAAAGGATTCAAGGGGGCTACCTGATCTTCAACAATAACCCAATCCACCAGAGCATGATTAGACCCAAATAAGTAGAGAATCTGGATTTCATGAACCCAATTTGATCCAAGCCAGGACTGATTGATGAGAAATATATCTAACCTTTCTACAATATTATTGAGACCTTTCATACGGTTGGTCCAAGAGAACATTCTCTTCTTTATAACCACATCTACTAAAAGTAAAGAATCAACAAAGGAGATAAAATCCCTTTGGGATTGCAGAGGCTTGCCTAAACCTCCTTATTTTTTACTTGGGCCCAATATTGCATTAAAGTCCCCACCAAGATCAAACTTATCTGTAAGGTGATCTAAAATAATTAGACAAATTTCTTCCCAACACTTTCTTTTTGCCTCTAAATTTTTCAGGCCATAAACATTAAATAAATTGAAATAAATGTTAGAAGATAAATATTTTATGAGGTTCCATTGCCAATTGATTCCAAGGCCACAAGGAGTGACCAATACTTTTAAAGGATTCAAAAACATGGCCAATCCCCCTGAGGCACTGCCTGAATCACTAAACTAGCCTTTCTAGATTTTCCATTCAAGAACAAGAAGTCTTTCTACCTCCTCTTTGCAAAGTTTGGTCTCCTGGAGAATGAGAATATCTGGACACAAAGGAAGGATTTGATGTTTGATCAAGTGTCTCTTATTAGGGGCATTTAATCCCATAACATTCTAGGATAAAAGCTTCATGGAAATAGTGAGGGGAAATCCTCCCCTCATCCTTTATAATAGAAACCAATTATTATCCTTTGATTTTACAATAAACCTTGTTCTGCTATTTTTTGGGAATTAGTTTTACACCTCTTTTGCCTTTTTGACCAAGTTGGGAGTAGTGAGAGGGTAGGCTACTTGAGTAATCAAAAGCAATTCCTTACAGCCCAGGTCATCCTCTGAATCACTCCCAAATTCATTAGGATTCACCTGTTCATAAATTTGTGGAAGAAGAGACTCATCCAAATCTATAGAGCCCAAAAACAAATAAGCTCCATTAAGATTCTGAGAGCATCCAAAAAAATTGACATTATCTAAATTGTTAGCAACCAAATCCTCTAAACTATGGATTTTTTATTCAATCTCATGGACCAAAGCAGATTTAATCATAGACAAGGTATTTAACAAACTTGAAGATTGGTCCACCGATTTAGTAGTTGCTTCTACCATATTTTGAATAGAGGAGGGATTCAATTACTCAACAAAAGATTGCTAGGGGAGCATACGAACAAGTACTGAAGGGAAAATGGGGTTATGACTCCACCAAAATCTATCATTTCTCTTAATGAACTGCTCTAAGGGAGGACTATTTTTCACTTTCCAAATCTTCTTAATGCTATTCAACCTCTTCTTCACATGTACCTGTGCCAAAAGGGGGCATGTCTTCTTAATATGTTCAATCTTATGATAGCCATAACACCTAAAAGGAATCCATTCAAGGTCAATAGGTTGATTACATTCCCTACTAAAAGACTTGAGAATAATAGCCTCTAGAATCTCTACTTTCAAGTCAACATTCACACAAAATTTGGCAAAAAGCAGCAAGGGAACCTTCTTGAGTAGTAGGGGCAATGGAGAGAAACTCACCAAAAAGGTTTACCATTACTTGAAGAATGGATTCACCCCAATATTCAATTGGTAAAGCATAAAATCTAACCCAAACAAGAAATGTAGACTATCTTTTTATTAAAGGATCAAAATTTGGACTCTTGGCTTGAGACTCCACAACCATACCCTTCATCGACCATGGACCACCCAAAAGAATATTATATCAGGAATAATTATTGAGACATGAGGCCAAAAAGAAGTTATTTTTTAATAAAAACAAACCGTGATTTTCCCCCCAATAAAAGGATATCCAAAAAGTGAGATCTTCTATGGATGACCCCCTGTCAACAACTTAGAAAAAGATGCTGCAAGCTTCAAGAGCTTTAATTTTTAGTTGAATGGTGGCATCCTCTAAAAAAATATCTCTACCTAGGCCAATATTCACAACAAAAAACTACTACTGAAGTGGAGGTTTTGAACCAAAAACACCTACAACTAAGTCTATCTTTATCTCTAATGTTGTAAAGGAGGGTGCCAGACCTGAATCAGATAAAGGGGAGTCATTTAGGGATAGCTACCTCAATAGAGATTCTACTTGGGAATTGATTTTAGGGTGTTCCAAATTAGACACCCACTCCAAATCATTGTAGATCCTCTATCTAGCTTCATGTTGAAGCCTACCTCCATTTCTTGTCGATTTACCCTGGGAAAAATTCAGTGTTTGATGATGCCTTCTGGAAGTCTTCTTCCTGTATGCCATCCTCTCAAGACCCACCTTTGAAGAAGTTATGCTAGATTTTTAATCTACAAAGATGGTTGGAAATTCTGATGGGGTGCAAAGAAAGATGGAAATTCTAATGGGGAAAGGTAGTTGCTTAGACACCTAGATAATCCCATCAAAGATCAGAGACTGGAAACCCTACCAGAGATCAAAGATAGTTCAGGCAGTAGGAAAACCTTGTCAGAGATTAGAGACTGCTCACAGAGTGGAAAAATCCCACCACTAAATTGAGATGTAATTTAGTATGTTATAATCATAGGGGATATTTTCAAATGATCATTTGGTAGATAATTACTTTGAATCCTTAACAATAAGAGAAAACTAGTTGTACAATAAGTACATGATAGTGAATGTTGTGGGTACTTTAGTATAAAATCCATGTCATATAAATTGTTAAAAATTAGTTATTATTGGCCTAAAATGGATAAATAATGTCAAGAACATGCAAAAATATGTGTGCAATGCTATAAACAAGGAATTTTAAGCCATGCAGCTTCACAAAAGTTACAACCTATTGTGTAACTCTAGCCCTTTTACCTTTGGGAATTTGATTTGGTAATCAATATAAACCCAATATAATTATAAGGTCACAAGCTCAAGATCATAGTTATAAAATATTTTTCAAAGTGTGTTGAGGAAATCCCTTTAGAACTACTATAGGAGATGACATGTGTTACTTTTTAATGACTAATATAATTTCATGACTCGATTTTCCCTCAAACATCATTACCGATAATGGGTTGTTTTCAAGAATAATATGGTAAATAAAATTTGTGATTAATATAAAATCTACCACACATTTTCCACCTCTTACTATCCATAAGGAAATGGGTAGGCAAAGGCAACAAATAGAATATATATATTTCAAATATTTAGAAAATACAAAACTAAGACCTATGCATGACATTTTTTATTGCTATACACAATTGATTAATGTTATTTATCATACATGTGCTAAATTACATATATATTTTCTAAGCACATGTTTTTCATGGTATACATGAGTGGGATATAGGACATACAATTACATATGAGACATGGGCATACATATACGTGACCTTATTTACCCAAGGGACATGCCTACGCTAGGGGCATCTTTGCACACTTGTCAAGCTGTATATTTTGATACCACTCCATTGATCATTTTATGTTGTTATACATGACTTGTTATTGCTCATACTTTCTATAGTGTTATTTCCTACGTATATTGTGAATTTTTATATTAGATGATGATATTGATTGATTATGTGGATTACCATTACTTCCTCCATGCATGCTTGATGTTAATGACTATTATATTGTGTGATCATTGATGTGTAATACATTGCATGTTATATGAGTGAATTGACCATATTTTATAATGATTTATATTAATTTATTTCAAAATATCCTCTAGCCCATGTCATGGCCATGTCAAATATGTGCTAGGTCAAAGTTGTGTCATGTATGGAGTGCTTATGTGCTTAATGATCATTACATTGTGTGTGTATGCATGGTTACATATATGATTATTATTGTGTGCTTGGTGTCATGATTTATATTACACATAGTTTTATTGTGTGTGATGCCATGATTTATATCATACATCTACTGTGATTCTTATTACTACATGGTTAATTGATATATCTACTTGACATAACACTTGTATACCTAATAACTTGGATTACATGTTTCATACGTGTTTGAATGATTAAATATTTATATGATGACATGTGTTATAATTTTTGTATATGTAATTTAAAAAATTATATCTTCATATATAACATATGGTGCACATAAATATTTATTGTAAAATGTGTGATTCACATGCTTCATCCCTCATATCAATAGGGGGAATAAAATGGTCGTCTTATAGATTTAGGCCATGGAAAATAGATAGTTCATACTTTGGCTTAGATTATGTGATTATATGGGATAAATGAGATATATTAAAGCACATGATAGGCATTTGACATGACTAGGAGGAATAGCTGCATATTCTACGACATTATGAGACATATTATAAGGGATAAATTGAGTAGATTTATAATATTGAATGGATTGAGTAGATTGAGATGAAATTTTATGATGTGATGAAAAACACATTTTGTTATCATATATTTTGAGGTAAAATTGGATCAAATTTGGGCCACAAATGTTTTTCATGCAAACATTTTTATATTTTCAATATTGTGGATTGATGGGAAATAATGGTACTACGTAAGCACTTTGGATCTATATTCCATTTGTAGCAGTTGATCTTTTACATTCAAACTTGTTTCAGGGTTCCATTTTGACATACAAACCTATTTCAAGGTTCCAAATTTATATACAAATATAGTTTTAGGTTTCCAAAAAATAATCATGATGTCATTTAGAGTATTAGAGTCAAGGTTTTTGCAATGCTCAACTTCTAGCGCTTCTTATTCTCTAATGGAGGGTGAGGCATTTATACTCCTCAACTCATGGTTTCAATGGTTGAATATCCTTCTGGCATAAATCATCCCATGGCATTTTCAAATTGATTTCAACTAGTGGTATCTTGGATACATATACCCTTAGGTATAATCATTCCTTAGCTTTTCAATTTCACATGTTTCAATGATCTAGATTATTTCAAATTTTCTATCATAAATGGAAATTTATCTATGCTTAATTCCTTGTAGGCTTTTCATGAATCAAATAAGACATTTGTGAATATATATCAACACTAACTATGGTTAGTCGCATGTACTAACTTTATTATTTTATCCTTTCAATAAAGCATTTCCAATACTCGTCTAAAATGATCGAATTTGTAGATGCCTAAATTTTATATCAAACAGTTTGGTAATATTAATTTTGGCACCCTTTGACATACTTGGACTTTTCATACATATTTGAATCTTGTGCACACTTTCCCCTATCCATCTACCCGCTTCATGTTTTTACCAACCCTATTTTTTAGACAAACACATTCAAAATCTCCCTAGTCTAAGCAAGAGCACTCCAAGATCCTAACTATATTATCTCCATATCTTAGATCATTGATTTTCACTTTCAAGGTAGTACAAAAAATAATCAAATAGTTGTGGTTTACTACATGCATTTGTATCTATTGGTAGTGTCTAGGAACACTTAATGGTTATTTTCAAATTATGAAGTCTCATTGGGTTTATTCAGACACATTTCATGGGTTGGTCATAACAGGAAGTATTAAAGAGTTAGCTATGGATAGAAATTAATCCCAAGGTTATAATCACTTGGAAACTACCCTAAGAAGTCATAACAAATGTGATAAAATTTACACTTTATTAAGATGTTATCACAAAGGCATATATATCTAAATATCCATCAAAAGAGTAGCCCTAGAGCTAAATTTGAATACACATGCAAGTCAAAGTTATATGGTGCTATACTTTTTTTCATGCAAATAATAACCTCTTATACATTAGACTAGATGATGACATCGATGAGATATGGCTTTTAGGTGAAGACAGGGATCATGAAGGTGAGAGATGGCTCTCAAATAGTGATGGCAAGTGGTGGTGAGCCAAGGGAGTCAGTGAGTGATGGAATAGAGTTGGTGGTTACTTTTGGTGTAGGGAAGGCAGTTTCAGCTTGTGAAGGTCAAGATGTGATGATGATGGGCTCAGAGGGAGACCAAGTGGATGGAAAAGGCCATACATAGGCCAGTGAATGGATGTTACATGCATCAGCTGTAGTGGTGGTAGTGGGGCAGAAGGTTCAGGGGAGAAGGGGACTAGGGGTGAAAGTTTCTTCCAAGAATATAACTTTGAAAGGACTTGACTCTAGGGTGAGTCTGGGTGAGCAGAGGCCAGTGGAAATATTAAATCTTGGTAGAGGTAGGAAAATAAAAGATTTTAAATTTTTTTATAGTTTTTCTACATCCCATTTACATGCCCTTTGAAGAGTTTTTGTGGCTGAATAGGTTGGTGGTAAAGGCATGTTTGATGGAAGTGTTTCTCTAAGGAGGCATGTAGTTAGAAAATATTTTAATTTAGATAGGGATTCCACAAAGACTTATGTATTTTCAAACTGTAGCAATACTTCAATTCCCTTTCATAGCTGTGGTGATTTATATAATGAAATCATTCTCAGAAATCAACCTAGCTCAGACCTTGTTCTGATTTCTAGAAGCTAGTTTTAAAAGGAAAAACACATAGAGGAAGCTAAAGAGATTATGGAGGAGGTTAAAGGAAATATAGAATAAAAATCTTCATAGAATGAAACCCTATAAATGATTTTTTTGGGAGATATTCCTTCAATTTTTTTTATTTTCCTCCACTTTTTAAAATTTTTGATGCAAAACTTTTAATGTTGGAAGTGGAAAGAGGTTAGAGAGCTTTGATTAGTAGGTGTGTGGGGAAGTGACCTTCTAGAATTCTCTTTCGGAGTGGTCTTATAAAACTTGTCCCATACTTAAATCTCCTTCTTTATCTGTCATGGAAAATGAATTCATTTTGTTTTTGTTTCAATCTTTAGAAGACAAAGACTTTGTCTGGGCAAACAGGGCATAGTTTATTAGTAAGCAGGGGGTATTTTTTTGTCCTTGGACTCCTTTTTTTGACCCATCTACTTAGGTGATCTCCCAATCCCCTATTTGGGTTAGGTTTTATAACCTACCCTTGGTCTTATAGGATGTTGATCTTTTCAAGAAACTAGTTAGCAAGCTGGGCATTTTTGTCAAAACTGATGATTCTATTAGGGCTAATCTAAACTATGTCAGGGTATGTGTATTAGTGCATTTAGCTAAACCTATGCACCATTCTATTCATATTTATTCCTCCCATGGTGTGTGGATTTATTTTATTAATTTTGAAGGTCTCCTTTTTAGATGTCTCCAAGAATTTTTTTTAGGGATCTCATTCAATGTTCTTGCAGAAATGGGTCAGAAAGATTGCTTGTTCGAATCAAGATTTGGTTTAAAGAATGAAATTACCTTATAATTCCATTTCCATTGAGATCCCATCTACAAAAGTCTTTCAATAGGTTCATAACAAGCCTAAGAAGGGTGAGGATTTAACGATATTAACAGCTCAGATCGATAGGTAGGTAGGGCAACCTTCCTCTCCCTATTAGGAAAGGGACATTGTCCTTGAAAAATTTAAGCCAAAGCATGCTACCATTTTCCCTCTTGCAATGAATTTCTCACAACCAAAGGAAAAATCAATTGAGATTGTTGAAGATGGGGAAGAAGAAGAAGTAGAGTTAGCCAGTAGAGCAGTTCTATCTATTTTGCAACAGCCTAGTGCCTTGAAGACCCCTAATTACAACAAGAAAGGAAAACAAGGTAGAAAAATGGAAGAAAAAATCTTACAACTTGATTCTTTGAACTCCATTAATGGGGACATGCAATGGACTATGGAATCTTTACCCTCCAACAGGGGCAGGCATTTTTTAGTAGCTAAAGGTTGAGCTCAATGATTGGGTATCCAAGATTTTTGCTAAGTAATTTATTTCATGGCCTTTCATTGTTTTCAAGATGTTTGATTTTATGGTTTGTTCCATTATCTTTCATTATCTTTTTTTTTGTGGTCGTTATCAATTATTTTACTTTCATTCTGGGTCTTAGGTTATCCTTTTTTGTATTTGTGGGTGTAATTGTAAATTTTGGTGGATTTTTTCACGAGGAATGGATCCTTAGTTTGTGCTCTAGAACTAGTTATAATTCGGATCAAAAACTTGCATCTATAAAAAAAATGTTATATGGTGTTGAGTGTTAAAATCAAACATTACATTACATTCTAGATTGATCATCATGTTACACACATAGAGCTAGGTGGGAAAACTACATGTGGTTTAAGCCCTGTTTAGAGTATTAGAATGTAGGAAATAATCAGTCGTTTAACATGGAGTGGTTAGGGCTATCCAACCCAACATACTAACATTTTTTCAAAGATCATCTTGTGGCTAAAATTTAGATTAGGGTTTTAAAGGAAGGAGAAGGAAAATAGGGATCAATGCACAAAATTGAAGCCAACCACATACATAGGAGGCATATATAGGTTTAGGCACAATGGTCTAAGGCATCACAGTCTTGATTTATCAATAGAGACTTTATCGACAGGGCCTAGATAATATCAATCATTGTATCATGGGTATTAGTATCACCAGTTGCATCCACACATGAATTGAGTTCTTATTTATTGACATGAGCAATTACAAAGTAGACACAAATCATTTTTAGAGCCAATGAAGAACAAAGTGAGCAACATAATATTAGAATAAGCTAAGTACTTCTCTTTCATTATGCTTTGTCAATTTCCATTTATCAAAGTGTACTATCAAACTCTTTTTTTACATTTAAATTTATATGATTATTGCCCTATTTTACATAATCTGAATATTTATAATTTTAATTCATTTAGTGTACATTAATCACATTATAAATAATAAATGAGGATGGATATGTAAACCTATGCAATGAGGATGGATATGTAAACTTATGCATATCAATTAGTTTATTCCTGACATGTTTAATTGATAGGAACACATGTTAGGCACTTATCCAAACATGTTCACATGAATCGATCCTACAGTCTAAACAAAACCACATGTCTATTACAACACTTGAACAAATTACCCATATACAAGCTATATAAAGTGGGGATTTATAGGATAGAAATTTGAAAATTTGATTTTGAACGAGTTTGACACCATGTTAATGGTTGGAAACAAAAAAATAAAACATTCCTTCTAACTAGACAAAGCTTTCTACCTACCCACTTCCATGTTGACACCATTGATCATTAACTAGGGGATGATATTTCTTTAACTAATACTGAATTGGATGTGACAAAATACTATTATCAAATCTATATTTATAGATAGAATACCAAAGAAATTTGTGCAACTTTTATAAACATATTATGTAATCTCCCAAGGTACAATAAACCTCCCTAGTGGAATACTATTTCCCTTTGATCTATTGAGTGGATGTTGAGATTCAATGACCAATATAAACCATCACCTTAAAATGGTAAAGCTTAAAAGCTTTACATGGGTAATGCTCACTGAACGACCTATAAACCACTTTAATTCTAGGCATTGGAAGAACACACAATATTGCTGCCATCTGATATACTATTTCATCTCTATTAATACTTTTTTACATACTAATAATAAAACACAACAATACTATTGATTGTCTCCTTAACTAATTTTATTATATATTAGCGATAACCATATATCATAAATACTGCTACCCCACACTTATTCTTCTCGATATCTATTAATTTTCTCATGGCGAAGACTTAATATATATTAAGACTATAATTGTTCCAAATTATTTATTGTATAAAATCCATTCAAATGTCCTCTAAAATGGATTTAATTTCATTTAATTACTATTATTATTACTTTTTTCCTTGCAAATCATATTTATTTTTATAAGCCACAAAGATGCAAACCCATCCCCAAAAAATAAAATTGTTGTAATTCATAGATATCTCAATTAATCAAATGAATATATAATACATTACAACAAAAAGTGGGTGGTTGGTATTTATGGCATGATCTCCATTTTGGTAAAACAACACAACTCATAACAACAAAATAATTGTGTGCCAACATGCCCAAGATTTTAAAAAATCTTAATACCATGAAGTTTTAACTAAAAAATATTTTTTCGCATTCTAATTGATTGTACATTGCTGGCTAAAAGATATATATTTGTTGATTTAATTTAAACTTACAAGGAATTCTATTGTGTTTATGTAGACACACAAATTTAATCATTAAGTATTAGATAATATTTAATTTTGACATCCTTACCTTACTTGGTCTATTCACCATTATGTTAACTTGCATTCTTTATAAGAGTCTTCACTATTTTTATCATTATCTTGAAAACATAGAAAAATCATTCAAAAATCCCTATTTTTATCACTATCTTGAAAACATAGAAAAATGATTCAAAAATCCCTATTTTGCTATAGGTTCTTGTTAGTTAAATCCCAATAGTCTCTAACCTTCTAGGACAAGATCGCACTAGGCAGATAGTGCTGCAACCCAACTATTCATTAGTGCATCATAGTCCTCCAGGTTCTAACAAAATATTTTCAAATTCGAGATGTTTCATATTAACTCCCTCATAATTTTAACCAGGTTGGTTAATAGAAATTATCTAAATATTCCTTTATATAAGCATATTAAGGCCTCTCAAAGCATCATTTATCAACCACTTAGAAATTCTATTGCATATCTAGCAAAAGGGCAGTAATATTTTCAATTACAATTTTGATTTATTGTAACAATCATTTGCCAAGTCTAAATCTATTTTATTATAGGTCAAGGGCACTCATTTTCAAGCATTCAAGTCAATCTATCTAATTGCATTCATATAAAAAATATCAAGATTCATACACTCACTTTAAGAGGGATAACTACATCGACTTGAGGTTCTTTTGTACTATGTAGATAACACTCACATCACACATAATTTTTTAAGTATAGTTTGGTTATCTCCTTACTAGATTCCCCCATTTGTATTTGATTTATTATGCAATAAATAGGATTTAAATTATAGGTTCTTATGCATGTCAAATTAACTCCTCTAATCAATTATTTAACCCTCTCAAACAACTACAGGTGCCCACACAAAAAAATCAATCGCATAGTCAAAGACAAGATGTAGCAACAGTTAAAAGACAAGGCCATAATGTAGCCCTGTACACCTAATGCAGTCCTATCCTAATACATCAAATAGTATTTTTTTCAAATGCAACATAGTTCACAAGTAATTTTAGCTAGTTTTACATCAGAGATCTATTGACACAGTGAATATAAATCAAATCCAAGCTAGGTTTGCACATTTCATTATTTATTACTATTTATAGCTTTTTTAAAATTATATATTTCATTATATTTTTACATTTAGATTTTGTATATTTTAATATCTAAATCATATTTACAATAGTTTAATTTTAATACATTTCATTAGTAAATCAGAATTAAACATTTATATATTCTGGTGAACCCATAATTTTTTATTTAGAACATTGGTTATTGTTTGCTTTATTTTTATCTTAGAATTTCATATAAATTTTGGTAAATTCCTGACAATGAAACAAATAAAATTTGACCTTGGATATGCATCTGACATACAAGTCAATATTCTTTGACATTGGATTTAATGCAACACTGAAGAAATTATGTTGTCACCTTGGATAAACATATGAAACTGAAGCATTTCTCTTCAACCTCAGGTTGAAACTTGTTGATCTATACATACCAAAATATTTTGACTTTTATTTTAGATTTATTTTTAGCAACCATGTTTTAGTAGTTATAAAAATACTTAGTGACTATTATTACCGGCTAAGTGGGGATCTATTTTACGGACACTGTGGTGTGTAATGTATTGACCCAATACTCAAGACATTATACAACACTAAATATGAAATTCAATTTACCCATACCTTATGGTATATTTTACATGTACAAGGTCCCTTATTTACACCATAGAAATCCCCTTTTATATGTTTGATTTACGGTGCACCTATTAGGAGTGTATCACCTAGGGAAGTTACTTTTATCATATCCTTATAGACGAGATAGTGAGATACAAACATGGTTTATCCTATGTAGTTAGTGCTCTAAAATATTGGGTCGACACTACTCTACAAATAAACAAGTATATTTGAGAGCCTATAAAATCCTTCAAACCCTTACTTAGATCACTCTTTATACCTTAATTTTTGCTTATATTATATTCATAATAGGACCAATAAGTGAACATTTCTTTCATATACTACATATGATTATGCAATTGATTATCACATCTTATATCACTATTCAACATGTTATTCATTATGTTTTTACATGGATTCAATGCCAAATTGATTAAAAAGCTATACTTAATAAGGCCCAATCTCATGGCCTTCATTTTTCAAATGAATGCATTACTATATGATGTCATTATTATTTTCCAATGAAAACATCACCAAAAATAACTATTATCAAATATGACATGATTTGGGAATAAAAGGAAGCATATGTTATATATTATCTCACATCTATAACTTGAAAGGATCTCCTATTGCATATTCCACACCCTCTTAAAGGGTACATTATGCCTCTCATTTCATGACCCAATACTCAAGAAACGTCTGTGGAAATTAATGAAATAAAATTTATCGATTATCTTCACGAACATCTAGAAAACATTGACTCACTCTTATATGTTCCTAGAGATAAATAAAAGAAATATTCCCATAATTTTTCCAATGTTTCTACTTCCACTATTGCATCCATTCCTATTTCTACATCTCTAGTTAGTTTCATAGCATCATCCTATGGTTTGGGATCATCACTTGGTTTAAAACATGTATCCATGCCTATGTCTACTCATGCTAATTAGCCTCCTCTAATCACCTCTCTAAATACTACACTTAAACATACAATTATTGTGTTACAATCTAAACTATCTCAAATTGAGCAAACATTTTCTAATACTAGCCCTTCCATGGATTCATGTTCCCTATTACATAACCCTTTGAAACTCGAAATTGCATCATGTTTATTTATAATTTGTTTTGTGAATCCTATGCTTATTTTATATGAAATCAAAGGCTATCCTAAACAACACTTGCATGCATTCCATGCAACATGTCTATATTATGTAGATAATGAGAAATTGTTGATAAAGCTCTTTCCAAAAAGTTGTAGACACTAAAAAACCGTACCAATAGTTCTAGTTGTCATAAACCACTTTTTTTGATCCCCTTAACCCCCTTGGGTTAGAATATTTCCTAAGCCCGTTTAAAACACCTATTTACCCCTTTACACACATTATCTAAATTAATTAATTAATTAAGCTAATTAATCTTATTTACACCTCACTCTAACCAAACCCATGGCTATCTTAGTGACACCTAGACTTAAAACCATTTCCTACCTTGGCATTTAATCTCTTAAACTCCTAGACCATTTCTTACCTTGGTATTTAATGTCTTGGCCTTAAGACCATTTCTTCCCACATACCCATGCTACGCTAAACAAGCTCAGACCACTTCCAAGGGTCTTAACTACCAAAATTAAGTGCAAAATGCTATTTTTAGCAACTTAGACTATGTCCACATTGACTGACATCGGTCACCCCTCGATCGATGTCGATTAACCAAGACTAATGTTAGTTGCTTAAGGCTACCCCAAGACCCTTGCTTAGGAGGTTGAAACATTTGAGAGAGAACCAAAACTCTCTTGCGAATCTAATTTTCCTAGCGAATCAGAGAACCAACCTAGAGATTAGAAAGTGCTTTATTACCTCAATATTGAGGACTCAAGTGTCATTATTCTTTTTGTTTTGTTCTCAGCTTCCAAATGGCTCACACTCAACTTCAAGACATCTCCAGGCTAGCAACTCCAAAAATAACTAAGTATCTTGCACTTGTTCAAGTTCAATTATTTAGTCTTGGTGGTTTACTACTCTTAGTCCCTTCCAGTATCTCCTCACGCTCTCTTTTATGTTGGAGTTATATAACTCCAAACACCCCCTTGTTTGCAAAATGCCCACTGACTATTCTCAACCATCTGAGTATCAAATCTCTATGTTTGACATCTTTGAGACCCCACTCTATCTTCACGACCATCATCCAACTCTAAATAGCCCACCAAACTTTTTGTAACTATGAAAAAGTCCATTTTTCTCTCAAGTCAAAATCATGACAAACCCTTAGTGACTGACATCAATCATTCCTTGACTGACATCGGTTACCCTTGATCAGAATCGATTATCCTTAACTAATATCAGTTACAAAGTGACTGACATCAGTCTATGTGTAATTCTTTTTCCCAAAAATATCAAGTTCAAATCACCCATCAATCCTCACCCAAAATATGGTTTTTTGACTTCTATCACAACATAGAGTCACAAGTAATTTTTTGAATCAAGTTTTAGCATTTTAGCATTAGTTTTGTACAGGTTAATGTCATTTTGTTAAAAGCACTCATTTTCTCTTGGAAAGCATTTATTTCATTGTGATTGAGTACTTTCCATTACTTTATGCAAACATCTCTTATCATTTTTTAGAACTTAACTTATTAAATGGGTGGATTGACAACCTTTCAGTGAATTCTTTTACTTATTGGATCTAGCACTTGCTAGGCAATCCACCCTCATATATTACTAATCAATCCATTTCTAATCTTATTCTTATTGTGGGTTATTCCTCCCAAGCCAAAGAGTACTTCTTCACATCGTCTAAATCATAGATCATGCAACTAAATCCAGGTTCATCTATACCTTTCCATTTCTTCAAGTTTTATTTGTTTTTTAAAAGCAAAACAAAATAATACAAAAACATAGTGAAACATTCTAGCACGCCCAGTGAGACCCTAAAATTTTCTTGGGTTTGTGATTGTTTTAGGACATTCTAGTTGTAATAATTAAAGACTCATTCATTTCACTTCTTTGTTTCTAAAACTAAAATGTTATTTTTCTTCATTACTAAAAAAAATAAAAAAATTGTAACTTTTATTTTCTTCTTTTCAATCAAAAGCAAATACTTGTTTTCTTTACTTTCTTAGAAAAGGCAAAATCATTCATTTTCCTCTCTTTCTAAAAAGTGAAAAGGCATTCATCCTAGGAGAGGACTTGCATCCTCATTCTACATTTAGGTGCATTCTAGTTATTTTTGTACTCATTTAAAAAAATAAAAAATCTCCTTTTGGGTTAAAATCAAACTTCATTCATTGATTTCTTGCATGGTTAAATCACATAGTTTAAATTAATCAATAAATCAATTGTAGTAATCACTTTTGTGACACATACATACCAAACCATTCACACAATTAATTCATCAAACATTGACATAAGGCCCGACTAAGATTTCATCACCTAGCGGTAAACATTTACCCTTTGCTATCCCACTTGGACTTCACTACCAAGGGGAGAAACCAAAACTTAGTGTATTGGGTGAGTATAAACTTTGGTAATCTGGTATATCTCAGCTAAGCACCCAACACCCTTATCGCTACGGTCTATGATTTGAAAATATTCAATGTCTTGAACTCTATCGGGCTCTTCCAGCTCTTTTACCTCTTCTATTTTAGAAAACTTGTAGAGGCAGTCAATTTTATACTTTCATGAGTACATGAGGATTATATCTACTTTATTGGGTGTCAGATGAAAATCATAACTGAAAGAATTTACTAGGTATCAAGGTTGTAGTGCTCCAATTCAAACCTTAAATTTGATTTATAGGACTTATTGGAAATAAAAAAGACTACCACGATGCTGAAATACCATAAATGAGGCCACACCATGCATATAAAAAACTTACAGGATCCCAACCTCTGAGTAGCTGTGCGCATCATCATGATAAAATTTAGTGGCAGTGATAGATGGATTGAGGTTGACAGAGCCCACCTAAATTTTACTTACCAAGTAACTAAGGGTTTAAAGTATAACTGAGTAATGTATTTTACCAATAAGATTGTAATAGACATAGAGAGGACTCACCAGACCATTAACTATAGGTTCATGTGGGGTGTATTCCTTTTGTTAATGGTATTCGATGAAATTGGTGTACTTGATTACACCTTTAGAGCATTGAAGTGGTTATACCCGCCTGAAAACAATTTCCTTGTGGAGTTTTACAAGGTGTTCACATGCCCTAGTTATATTACTCCAAAATTTAAGCTTAAGATGAAGTCATGGTATGATGGTATGAAGGAAGCCTTTCTAAAGGACTTACCCACCCAAGTTGGTGAATAAGCCAATTTTTTTGTCAAATAACACTTTTATCTTACATGCATCAGGATGGCCCCATCTAGAGAGATTTCTACTTGGTTAAATTTGTTTTATGCTTTCATGATGTGGTACTTTGTAAACTCTATTAACCACATATACGATGCACAACCGATAACCCTTGAAGTAGAACAAATTAATTCAGAGGTTCACAGTCTCTACAAAATGTATGGATATGTTGGAAAGATACCATATAGAGAAAATTATGATGTAGACAAAAATGACATCAAGGTTCATCCAACCTTGGTTGGGCATTCAATTCATAATCTCTTTTATATGTTAAAACCTAAAAATAAAGCTTTGGGAAGCACAGATGATGAGAAAGAGAAGCTTCCCCCAGTGCCACCACTCAATAGAAAGAAGTGTATTAGGCCCGATGCTAGCACAAGTTCATATCTAGGATCATTAAAAAGGCAAAGGAATACCCATGCATCGCCACCAAAGACATCACCACCAAGTGCTTCACCATCGAGGCCTTCATCACCAAAGGCATCACTACCAAAGGCTTCATCGAAGAGAGATCCACCAGCAAGTCAATTGAAAGGCTCATCACCATCAATGCAAACCATTCCATTAGAACAAGTACAAGAGCCTAAGGATGATGATAAGGAAGAGCTAGAATAATTACCTAGAGTAACCATGGGGACAACTAAAGAATATGAAGCGACTGATTCAAAGAGAACACTCTCCTTAGTATAAGAAGAGACTACCCTTGAAGAGGCACAATTGGACATTGAATATTTGATCGACAAAGAGAGGGATGGATTTGAAGTAAAATAATTAAATGGCATAAACATCAGCATAACTTACTTGGAACAAGACATAGATGTCAAGATACTTGAGTGGGATCTCATAAAAGAAAAATAGCCTACTGACATCGAGGTCTAACCACCCAAGACCAATGTAACCACTAACTTATGCACCCAATGCCAAAAAGGCATCCCTAACAACAAGCTTTATTTATACTCCCATTTTGATCTAGAAGATGCCTTCATACAAACCTGACATGAGATGTCATTTTTCCTGGACATGTACGATGAGGAACACCATTTTGAGATGCCTCCCAATAGTCTAATATTATATTATGAATCAATAACACTACTCACACCTCTTTGGGTTGATCTCCAAGAACTCTCTCCTCTACAAGCTAGCTAACATTCCTGAAAATAGCCTCTAAAGTAGCATGATAAAATATGCTTATCGCCTCTCGATAAAAGCTCAAAGAGGAAGTGGTCGATCTGAAATGCCAAATAGAAGTCATAACATCAATAAAAGTTAGAACAATGAATATTTGTAAGGCTATTTTGAGCCAATTCTCAACACTAGTAAATGGGGTCCCTTTAGAGGTTGAGGCTTTTGATAAGCTAGAGACCCTTGTGGATCTCTTATTAAAGTGATGTAAAGAGCAACCTCCACCAAGAGATGAAATAATAAGGGTAGTTAAATAGTTTGTTGAAGTAGTGAGGGTCTGTAGGCATGCTTTTCAATGAGTTGGAGAGGTGATTCCCATTCTAGATGGAATTTTTGAGAAGCTGGTGTAGCCCAATTTTTTTTTGAAAGCTTGAATCCAAGTAGAAGAGCTACAACATTAGAAATTGGTGGATACCACCTTGTTAATAAGAGACTACACCGAGCATGCTAAGGCATTTATAGATGACAAAACTATGAAACAAATAATAAATGTGCATTAATAACAAATAAATTCCAACTTTGCAGCACTCTGAGGATAGGTTATGAATGAAGTCACCACACTGTAAGAGATTCAAAAAGATTCTCCCACATCCCTCAAACAAGTGGTTAATAAGGCAAATGAGTGTTTTGATCAACCTAAGGAGACTAAAAAGTTAAAATCAATAATTGAGAAAATAACAACAAAGCTATTTGACACCTTATCACATTAGTAAGGTGTCAAAAAGTATATCAAATAGATTGGTCTTGAGTTTTTGGTTGAGGCTAAGAATAATGCTTAGTTCGAGACAGACAACATATAGTGTGGGATAATGTTGGACCCTAAATTTTGGCTGAGTATTTTTGTAATGGCACAGAACAACCATGGAGTAGAATAAGAATGGTGTGAGAAGACCATGGCATGAAATAACACAACATAAGAGATCATGATGTGAGAAGACTTAGTCATAGGGGAGGTATAACAAATGGAGAACCCTAGAATTAAGGACTTAGTATATTAGAAAAATAATTGGGGAGCATGAAGTAAGCGGAAAATGGTTAAGGAGTAATTATAAAGGATAAAACAAACTTCAATCACACATGAGTTTGGCATTGAATTGGATGAAGGAGGACACTTGGCAACAAGGATACATCATTAAACGAGAATATAGGGGTGCAAAGGCTAGGTCCATAGGAAAAACAAATAAACAACTACCATGACTCTCAATACACTAGAGATCATTGGCTAATCACTAAAAGTGTCATAATTAATGTAACAACTTGGTCAAGAAAAACTGAGTATAAATACCTGTGTAGAGATGTGTAAGGTTGCTGAACATTGGTATTATATAACAGTTGATTGTGGTAACTAGCAAAATTATAAAAATCAGTGTAATTTTGATATTGCACTATAGTTAATAGTTAAGTTGCATCATTAAGTTACCATTACATCTATTATGTAACTTGTGGTTTGTAATTATATATAACTAATATAATCTATGTTATCTGATTATGTGCAAAACATACGTTGAATCTCATGGAAATTATCTTCATAATCATGTTTGTTTATGTAATTGAAGCTAGGTCTACCACTTTATGTTTATTTTTATGTTTAGTCATTGATTAAGGTATATGATCAATCACCAATGCATGATAAATATATTATTGTGCAAAACAACCCACGAGAACTGGTTTCTTGCTATGTGCTTCGGGTGAGCAGGCAAGAGCTCAGTCTTGCATGAAATGCTAACATGTTAGCTTATTGGGAACTAGTTACTTTAGTGCCCCTAAGGAAAGGTCTAGGTAGAAAATAAAACCCAATAGAATATCTTCTACAAATTTAAGTCTAGAAACATTAATTTTGCCTAAAAATAAAAAGTCAAAATATGTTTAAAATATTTTCTAACGACTAGCTTTTTTATTTATTGCCCTCAAAATGATTTTTTTCCATTGAGAATGCATATGTGAGCGAGGGTAGGATTGGTTAAGAATTGTAATTGCTTTGGAGAGGTCACTGGTTCAATTCCATCCCCTATATGTAAGGCTATACCTATTTTTATCCCTTAGAGCATTTAAATTTTGTGCAATTTTAATTAATTTGGGCCATTGATAGGGAAATGAAAATTATAATATTTTTTTATCAATAGCTATGAATCAAGTGTTGTTTTATTTACAAGGGCATGAATTTTCATGATATTTCCATTGGTTTCATTTATAATATAATCACATAAAATTATAAAGTGCTCAAATTGGGGGGGTTTGATAGAATCTAATTCCATTCTAGGTGTCATTTTTTTTTGTTTAAATTGATGAATTTTGGGCAATTCCAAGGGCCACACAAGCTTCAAATTATGTTTGGCATCGAGGGCACTACCCCCTGACCCTTCCCTATATTATGATTCCCCTAGACCCTACAAGGGGATCTACCCCTTGACCCCACTGAGGATTGCCACTATTATACCCCTATATCACGACTCTTTATTTAGTACTTATAGTGTACTTTCTTTCAAGTGTCAAAGATCAAAGGGTGAGGTCCAATCTAATAGGTGGTTAAAGCCCCTCAAAACTATTGGGTGAATATTTTATCGACTAGCTAACTGGTGAGCTAAATAGTTCCTATCACCACAGCATAGGGAGATTGGTCATCCAGGTGTGCAATTTTACTACATCAACAGGGGACAAATCTCTCCTCTCATCAATCGGAGGTTCCCTATTAAATACGCAGAAGCTATATACTATATAAATATAAGCTAAAAATAACACTTAGGGGTAGGATACATCATCCATCTCTCTTCTTTCATAGATGATGTTAACAAACAATGGAAAAAATCTTGGTGAAACCACTGAAGGCACTTCTCTTCTTTCAGAAGTGTTCTTGTAAGAAACAACAGGAGTTCTTTCAGGTAGTAAAAGTAATTGGTAGTAGGGTGCAGTAACTAGCAGAATGAAGTGTAGCACAAAGTCTCCACTTCAGTTGCCTAAAGAGTGATATACGAAGAACAATGGGGGCCCAAAGTCGTCCCAAGGTCCTTTACACAGAAATAGAAAATAAACAAACAAACTAAAGACAATTGCAGACAGCACAAAGTCTTCCACAACTGACTTCAGGACACCTTCTTGATTACTTCTGCTAGTTCTGCTTGTTAGATCAAATAAACAAGAATGCTCTTAGGAAATAGACATAAGAATAATTTCCTAAAATAACACAAGCTATAACAACACAAAGTCTACAAGTCACTTTCTCATTCAGATAAAATAATATGAACAACAATCTGAGCTCAAAGTCCTAGTATTCGCCTTTCAATTTGGGTAGAGTTTTGCTTCTAGTAACAAGAAGATCTCCCTTGTAACAAATGAGAGACTACAATATATAGCGCTCCAAGAAAGACTTGGGTGCTTGTTTTCATGAAAAAGGCCCATGTTGCAGTCAACGTCTTCAATGCACCTTTAGTTCTGTCTAGAGGGACCATGCTGGGAATAACACATTGCCTTAACTATGACGTGTCCATTCATCTAATGTCTCTTCCTTGGTATGGACTATCTGGTCCTTTCTTTGATGTCTGCACAACTGTCCAATTCGCCATTACTTCATGGAAGAAAAATAGGCTTGCGTCCTTGATTTGGTGTGCTCAAAAGTCTACTTGATCCACTGTTTCACCTACTAGAAAGAACTCTTTTGAAGATATTTTTGGTCCTTTGGTCTTGCTCCTCTCTTCACTGCTTAAGCACTTCTTTGCTCTCTAGTTGAACCATCACTTTAATTGAACTTGCCTTTGGAATCATCCATGTTGCTTCTTTGTCCTTTCTAGCCCTTCTTATCTAAGTCTTTGGGGGGGCCTTTTTGCGTCTTTGACAAGTGGCAAGTTTCGCTATTATGAAACTCATTAAAAACTTACAAAAAATGGGATCCATGACATGTCTTACCCAAGCAACTTCAAAAGGGGAACACGAAGGCAAACACTTGTCACATTCCGCTGAGTCATAACAGGACACGTGACATATTCCACTTAACTTATAGAAGCTTTAAAAACCTTTGAGGGTCCTACAAAAGATGACACGTGGTGGCTTCCACTCTGATTTACAATGGACATGTGGCAGCTTCTGTAGCACTTTGTCTTTTTCCATCAGGTATTTTTTCCATGGGCTTTTCTCTTCAGTCGGGCTTTTCCTTCGCTTTCTTCAAGCTCTCTTCCTGGGTGAATTCCTTCAAACAAAATGTCTGAAGGATTTTTGCCTTAGTCATTTTCCCATGGAAAATATTTTTGAAATAATTCTTTCAGCCTCTTTTACCTAGTTAGACAAAAATTTTGAAGGAAATGTTCCCTGTCGGCCTTTGAACAAATCCGAAAGAATTCTATCTTTTCAGTTAGTTGTTTGGTTCTTCCTTTAAGTTTTGCACTTTATTTGAATTTCAACGAATATTCCCTTACTTTAAATTTGACGTCTGTGGGGCTGTCAATGGTTGCTATCCACTTGAACTATGTTGAACCTTAAACCTTTGAACCCGTATAAAGTACATTGGTTCATTGGTTCATCGATTCATTCTGTCTCTTTTGTTCCATTGCTTCCTGGTTCAATCACTTTCCCACTCCTTGTTGAACTATTTGTTGAACCACCTGTTTGCTACTTCTTTCCTTGACTGTGGCCGCCTTTAAACCTTTGAACCCATGAACCATTAAACTTTGAACTATTTCAGTTCAAGGTTCAATCAGTTCATTGGTTCATCATTTGTCTGTCACTTCCTTGTTCTTTCTAAGCTCTTTGATCTTCATCGCACTGGTTGAAAATTTGAACTTATGAACTCGTTGAACCTTTTGGCTTAAGGTTCAACGGTTTAATCGATTCATTCTTTTTATTTGGCTAAGTCTTTTGATTGCTCGAACAAAATGCGTTGAACCATATGGCCGTTGAACCTGTCGAACCATTGAACCCATTGAACCTTTGAACCAAAGTGGTTCAATGGTTCAATGATTCAATGGTTCAAGCCTTCTTCTCTTTGATAAGTGTTTTGAAGCCATTGAACCTGGAAGCAATTGAACTTTAAACCTTTGACAAATGCGCTTAACTCTTGCTGACAACGTTAAGCCTTGAACCCATTGAATCCTTTAACCTTTTTGGTTCAAGGTTCAACGGTTCAATGGTGATTATAAGCTTGCTAATTGAATTCTTTTGATTGAACCAAGGTATCGAGCCAATCCTGGGAATGACTAAGTGTTGGAAACTTGTTCTTTTGATTGAACTCGCTTGCAGAAGCCTTTGAACCTATTGAACCTGCTAGTCTCTTTACCAAAAAGTTTGAGAAAATGAGGAAATTGAATGCTCATAGCAAATTTTGAAAAGGGGAGAGACAATTTTGGCCTATTGAACCAAAATAGTTCATATGTTGTTCCAAAAATGAGTGACATTTTTGGGGAACAACAAGAACAACATTTTATATGTCTTATTGGGATTTGTACATGGATGTATTATCAATAAATCCTAACACCCCTCTTGACTTATTTACAATTTCATGTTTGTTAGTTTGGTGTCAACTGCACTTATTGCTTGCATTTATGGATGCATTATCAGTAGAGTCTGATGTCCATATGTTGAGATGTTCATTGTCACTTGTGCACTAATTAATCTCATTTGTGTGGACCTATTTTGATTGAGATTTATGTCCATAATTAAAGTGTGCACTGCTACTTGCATCACAAATATTTATTTCTCTTAGATTCATTCTTGGTCGAGTTCGACATCCAAAACTCAAGTGTGTTTTGTACTTGAAAACATAGGGGGTTCATTACTAATTGTCTATATGGGTTTTGACATGAAATTAATTATAGGGGGTCTCATCATTGATTTTGGTTTTTTTGTTCAACTTAATATTGTGTAGCTAAATTCAAAAAATTATTTTCCTAGAAAAATGGGATAACGAATCATTCCCTGGAGCATGATCCATTACCCTATCTCCTTGGAATCCTTCCTAAGCCAAGTGATGATGAACATAAACACACATGGTTTAATAATAATGACATAGTCTATAGACTAATATGTCTCACTATTTTTGAGGATATTTTGCATGATATTAAGTACACTAAGTGCCCTTTCACTGCTTAGACCTTCATCCAACAACTACATGGAGATGTTGATTCTTTATCTAAGAGTGATGCTTCCTTGGAGGATAATTCACTTGTGGATGATACTGATCCTTCTCCTCTTATAGATACCTCATCTATGTTTGATGAATCTTACATTCTAGCATTGGTGTATTCACCTTCTAGTGTTCATGCTAAGATTCCACCTTCCCCTGTTACTAATACAGAGTTTAGAATTACACTTTTGAGAGATTCTAGTGGTTATTTGCAACAAGATTATATATGTCTTTTGGATTCACCTTATTGGGACACTTTTATACCAAACATCTCTTCTTTGTTTTTGGAGGACCTCACATTTTGAATCTAGAAGACGCCATTGAGGAAAATTGTCTTCTATTTGATGATAAATCTGTTAGAGTTGCATCTTCTTCTCTAGATGTAATGAGGATATAAATATTCATGCTCTCTCTCCTTCACTTTATGCTTCATTATTGCCATATCTATAATTAGGCCTAGGATTCTGGATAAGAGTTTGCCACATTGAGCACAAGCTTAGAGACATTTGAGCATTTTATAGAGATTTACATATTGATTCCTACCTACATTCCACTTGAGTGGGAAGCCAATAGTTTGATAGCTCAGGGTCTTTTTATTCTGAAAGGAAGAGACATCTTTTGTTATAGAGGGGACTCCTAAAGCATTCACCATGCGATATTATACATTTATCTTCTCTCTCTTCTTTGTGGAGGCACCCATCCATCATATTTTATAAGATACAAGGTGGCTACAAACAATTATAGTTTCTAGTGGGTATATTTAGCCCCCTCTTCTTCTTTTCTCTCTTTTGGAGGGGAGTTTTTTCCTATGAGTTTTATCCTTTCCTCCACTTTATGAGAGTTGCTTTGTACATGAGGACTCATCAGGGCTTGTTGTTGGAACCCATTTCTTTTAATCAAATGATGCCACCAAGTCTACCTTATTTTTATTTGTATTTAAAGCCTCTTGATTTAAATACCTTAAAAAGTAAATTCCCCATAATTCTTAAAATAAAATTTGTGACATGAAAATATCAAAGTCTATTAAAATATTTTTTTAATAATTATATGACACTTATCTAACTATTTACATATGTTAACCTAGAGTACATAGTGATTGGGTATGCTCCCTATTTTACTATTTTTGGGAAACTAAGAGTTTAATTTCCTAATTAGTAAAGAGGTCTAGATTAATCTATAAAATATGTGAATACAATATGCCTAAATTAATATACTAATTTGCTAAATTTGGATTTGATCAATTAATTAATAAAAACAGAAAATAAGGGGATAGAGAGTGAACTTAGTTAATTTTTGGATTGAGATAGAGGATTTTGGAATTGCAAATTACCGAGCTGACTAGGTAGACTATAAAAAATAGGACCCATAAGTCTATTTTCTGCTTGGACAGTAGCACCAAAAATTAGACACTTGGAGGTCTAGTGCTATAGTTATTTTTTTGGACTATAGTCCCTCTAATTTTCTTTTTATGAGCTTTTTGGGTTCTATTATAATACTTTGGGAGGCTCTATGTCTATAATCTCAGGTCTCGATTGTCCATGAAGCTCAGTGTGTAACTAATTATGTCCTCTAGGGTCTTAGTTCCTCTTTAGGCTTGACAAGTGGTCTTGACTCAGTTGGAAAAGGGGTTAGTGTGTATTATGTAATGAATGTACAATAATACCCCATGTGTGGGCACGCTACTTATATATCAATACTCTGAGGAGGGATCAAGGCCAATGTAGTTCTCTAAAATTAAATGTGTATCATGTAATGTTGTTTATGTAATGCAAGTATTATGTGGATCTGGGCAAGCTTGAGATGACTCGTGACTTATGCAGGAGCTTGAGTAGGTTAAAAATAGCAGTGGTTGGTTGTATGCAGAGAATAGGAAGATTTACTTGAGTGTGCTTAGTGTATTTATAGCACGTGTCTTTTAAATAATTGCCAACCATTTTAAATGACCCTTGAATAGGCTTTTATAGGGAAACTGATGATCCTGGGTTATATGAATTTATGTTAGGTTGACAAGGAAAAAGATAAGGATCTAGGGAAATCTGATTGTTTAAGACTAAGAGTGACTTGGACAATAGCACTGGAAAGTGGACACCCTAGGGTCCCATGTTATAGTTCAACTTATGGTGCTATTGTCCAAGGGGACAAGGACCTTAGGGGACAGGTTTGTGCCTAGGAGAGGAGTCTGAGGTAGTTGGGGCTGATTCAGGTGATTGGGAAGTAGTGACAACATGCCTAGTGGGTTGTGTAAGCAAGCAAGAAAGACTTATGGTTTGGATGTCTCAAGTCATGCTTAAGTTGTACAAATTACATTTTTATATGATTATATTTACACACCCTTTATTTTAAGTATGTAGCTAAGTGAAATTCTAGGATAAATGAAAAAAATATAAGCGTACCTAAACTTACCTGTGAGGCTAAGCCCAAGAAACTATGTGATGTTGGATTTGTGTGTGGTGAGAGTATGTTGTATTATGTGAATCTAAAAATAAAGAAAGTGAAAGTAGATCAGTTCTTACTAGATACACTATATCTAAAATAAGAATGTACAAAGTTGGGTAAAGAGAGAGAAAGGAAGAGAATAAAATGAATACACCTCACCGTATACGTGAACCAATATAAAACCTATTATGTTGTTGGGTTGTGTTGAGTGATACTGGATGAATACTGAACCAAGAATTATATCTATGGATGAGTTGAGTGCTCAATCCTATGGAAGGTGGCTCAAGAATTCAAAGGTAGGCCCTTTGGCTCCATTGTCACCAACTATGTGAAGTTAATGAATATTGCATGTGCTAATCAATTTATAAAATGTGTGTCCAATCCCTTTGAATAGGTTGCTCAGGAATACAAAGGTTAGCTAGACTTTTGGCTCTATCATTGCCTCATGACGTGAAGCTGAATATAAAGATACTAGTATAATCTGAATGCCATATGAGATGGCTCATGAAGCCCATGAATGTGTTGTAATCTGAAAATGTTGGCATGGATAGCCAAAGGTAACTAGAAACTAGGCCAATGTTGGTCACTTTGAAAGATGGAGATTGGAACTCATATAAAAATCCCCTCTAAAACTAGAATCAACTTAGGAATTTGGGTAATCAGGAAGCAAACTTGTATGAAATTTTACTTAAAATTGATGTCAACCATCTGTAGATGGAGTAAGGCATGCAAATGCTCAAAATATATAAGAAAATACACTAAACTCAAAAAAGAGAAGGCCCATGTGTTGCGCACAGTACCCCAAATAACTGGTGTCTAGAACATATATTCTAAACTAAAAGTCATATCAACTACCATGTTTGAATTGTAAGTGGAAACCCTTAATGCACACATGATGCCCCCTATATCTATATTCTCTAAGTAAAAAGGTACTAAAAACTACTAGATTTTGGACTATACTATTATGGCAAAACTGTGACGAAACTCACCCCTCTGCCTGATGTTGGAAAAACTAGAATTTTTTCTATTTGAACACTAGCACCAGAAATTGGACACTTTTGGGTCTAGCACTTTAGTCCTATTTTTGGCACTATTGTCCATAGCCAAAACTAAAAATTGGACTGTGTTCTCTATTGTCTACCTGATTTGGTCTCCCTATACTGAATTCTGGAATCTAGACTGAACTAGTCTGAAACTACATTTTTTGACTAATAAAAGCTCTGATCTTTGTGACAAAACCCATGTTTGTTACCCCCTCTTCTAAGGGCAATAATGAAGACCTTTCAATGACTTCCCTCCAAAGAAGAAGCCCTATAAGTGATTAAGCTATGAAAACATTTAATATAGCAATAAAATTCATGATCTCAAGATATAACAAAACTTGTAGAGAGATATTTGTTAGATCTATAGGGGTATGCCTAGACATATATTATAATGTAACAACATGTGCATAAGAGAAATTTAGAATGTGAGATGTTAGTTGTTAGTTTTTTAGTGGCATGGAGGGATGGAGCGTGATATCCATCATGGCATCCAAGAAGTAAGGTGAATACATGATTGTAATCATGGCATTGCACACAAATAAAAATGATCAAGCAAACACGCATATAAAGTAAAAAGAAAGAAACACACAAGGGTGGCCAAGGGGCCAAATAAGCACATAAAGCATATAAGGCATGTTCAAATGTCACATACACACACAAAAAGAACAAGCAAAGATTGACACAAGGGCCACAAGTACATCAAAAGGCACACACAAAGGACATTGGCAAATGTCCTAAGGTACACACATATAGACAAGAGTAAAGGATATTTGCCAAGTCCTTAAATTCAAACAAGAAGCAAACATGAACTATAAAATGCAAACACATCTAGCTAATCAAAGCGAAGAGTGGAAGCATGAAAAGTACTCGAAGAAGTAAACATGGATCTAACTATAAAAAGCGAGAAGCAAGAGTATACGAGATATGTAATATAAGACTAATATATATGCTATGAAATACATAAGTGTGATAAATGCCAATGGATGTTGATGTAATATCTATGTAATCAAGTAAGGAACATACTATAACAAGATGTCTAAAGTGTGTAGTGTAAGAATGACATAACTTGGATGGTGTAGTCATGTAGAGTGTGCCCCCAGTAGGTAGATGTATTGATATGTAGCTGGAATTTAGATGTAAGATGCCCCCTTAATGGGTGGAGTAAAGCAATCAAGGATCTAGATGCATTACACACACTTAAAATAAGATCAAGTGAAGCCTAGTAATATAGATAAATCAACAAACAAGTAGTATAGAACATTGTAATGTAAGTCTAGCATAGTGTTTTAGTAATGTAAAAATATAGATGATGCGTACAATTGAAATATTTTTTTATTTTTTTGAAGTTTGTATTGTTGTTGTATTTTTGGAATAAACTATGTATTATCATGAAAAAAAGACTATGTACATGAAATAGTACAAAGGAATGACACTAATCGATGAGTCTCAAATTAGACTCCTTGTCATGGTGTCCAGTATCAAAAAGTGGAATCATGCAAGTGTGTGAGGCATGATGGAAGTGCTAAGACAGAGATTCTAAAAGATGGATATGTTGTAAATGCTCTAAGATTTGTGAAGTAAAAATCAACTATAGGGATCCTTTATAACTCTGAGAAGTAGATGCAAATGTAGGGCTCTTATAGACCCATCTGTAAGTAGGAGAAGCTCTTTGAACATGTGCTCGATGTGTAGATGCTTGAGATCTCAATTAAACTATTCTAGGTGTGAAAATTGTAGCTCGAAGCTATTTAGAATCTCAAAGCTGTGGAAGTATATGGACCCTTTGTATTGGTAATGGAGCTAGAACTAGTTTTGGAACTAAAACTAGCTCTGGAACTAAAACTGACACTAAAATCAAAAGTGGCAACTCATATGGAAATCTAGTAACTATAATAAATTAATTATCATGAATAAATTTCATGCATCGATGCACTGTAGATGAAATTGCTCAGAGTTTTTGTATCCAAGGTCTGCCAAGTAACATGTCAAAAAATCCTACGCTAAGAACTATAGTGAATGGGGTGGTCATGCATGTAGGACCAACCTGTAATAGAATGAGGATCGCACCTAATGTAGTCTAACTATGTCCACTGAATCCATTGATAACTGTGTTAGAGTGATATCCTGCTCTGTATACCCTAAGTGTTGTAGGAGTGTCATAGTACACATGTTAACATTGGATCCATTGTCAATTAGAACACTATGAATAAGATGATCATGAATAAAATATATAATGAAGAGTGCATGGTAATCTATGTCATCCTTGATAATCCCCTACTTGGAAAAGGAGATAAAAGTTTGAACTGGAAGACTGGAATGAAAGGTGCCAATCATGTGGCTAAATGGATGTGAATCAACTGTCAATGCCCTATATGTAGCTGGTGAAGGATGTTACTGATATGCATGATGTACACCTGATGTGTCCTATAACTCTAACTTGCTATGCTATGGAAACATATCTAAAAAGATTTTAAGTGACTTATCCTGCGTTGGTTTGGCTTGAGGAAGCTCAATTGAAGTACCTAGATCAATCTGGTTGGCATCAATTAAATCTTGTATGTTATGCCTAAGACTAATGCATCTATTTTTAGTATGACTTGGTGCCCTATGAAAGTTGAAAAATGCATTCTAATCATATCCTCATGGAAGAGGCTTTGTTGGATCAATTTCTCTGATAGGAGGTAGAGGAATGATATTATATTCTAGTAGCTACTGTAGAACTCTGGCTGAAGAAACTGGTAGATTTGTAAAATGTTGTCGAGGAGGTGCTGATAATGTGACTCTTTGTGGGGGCTCTGAAGCCACATTGACTGTTTGCTGAGTCTATCCTTTGCTATCATTAAACTTGACCTTATATGAGACTTTATTGTTACTCTTATTAGTTGTATCTAATACACTTTTATACTTGAGTTTTCCTATTGATATGAGTTTGATTTCTCATTATTTTAAACTATGACACAATTCAGTGAAACAAGAAAATATTTTGAACATGATTGTCTCATGCAAAATTGATAGAAGACTCTGTTTGAAGAGGTCCTGTAATTCTTGGTCTGCCATAGGGCTAGTCATCTTAGCCAATATGGTCTTATATCTGAGAACATACTCGGTGAGAGGCTCATTTGACTTCTATTTCTATTGTGTAATTTGAGCATATGACACCTTATCATCGATATTAATACTTAAGTTTGCTAGGAACATGTCAGTAAGAGGATTGGATGCATTGACCGACTGATTCAGTAGACTGTAAAACCATTGTAGTGCATAATCTTTAAGGATATTTAGAAATAACTTAGTTAATAGCCAGTCATTTGGTACATAATACAAATGTGCTACATGAAAGGCTCTTAAATGTGTCTCTAGATCACCCTTGCCATCGTAAAAAGTGAGCTTAGGTTATACAAATCTAGGTGGCAAGGGTGTAGAAACTATATGTCATGTCAAATGTGTATGCAATAAAGTGAAAAAATCTAATGCCTATGTAGATCTCATGGTACATTTCTCAAGATGTTTCACCTTGGATTGAAAAGATCAAATCTCTTACACAAGGGCTACCACATCAGGAGATAGGGATGTATTAGCTACATCTAGTGGCATAGAAGAAGGTTGGGCTATTATAGGGGGTTATTGTGACATAGTTGCCCCCATAGTGTCATGTGCCACTGGATTTTTTGTAGTTTGAGAATATTGACCATTGGTTGGCTTTTGTTTTTCCTCTTGTAGTATTCTAATAATGTCATCTTGCATAGTCAGGTGTTTGGTTAAGAGTTCTTGAAGCTCTCTTTTATCATTTTCATCAAAATTGGTATATTGGGCCATTGTACAAGTAGGAAAACAATTTTAAATGTATTTGAATGTTTTGTAATAAGTTGTAATAGGTAATGTGTTAAAACTAGAAAGTACTGGATAAAAGAAATGCAAAAGTCTAAAATAAAAGTTTAGAATTTGCGCAAAAAGGATACGAAGCTGCCAAAGATGTAAGGTGATAACTCAAAATGCAATAAGACCTAGTACATGCACCTAGGGATTTTTTAGGAATATTATTTGCATAATACTATGAAATTTTGAATTTGAAAATGATTTTTTGATTTTAATATTCAATCAAAATTTGCAAAAAATAAGAGGAATATTTTAGAAAATGACTAAAAATTAAGTGATGTAACTAGTGTTTGAAATGATTTTTTTTTCAAAATTAATGCAATAATTTGAAAATTTTACTAAGAATTAGTAGATTTGACTTGAAATATATTAGGAAAAATCTAAAAATATTTCTAAAATTAGCAAAATATTTTTCCTAGTGGTCTGAAAGTGGTTTCGTGCAAAAAGGACCTCTTATGTGGAAACTAGGGTTTTAGTGAATTATTGAAAATATTGCACTTAAATTTGTAGTTTTATGATTTTTATATTCTATAAAATTAAAAAATAAATATCCCTAGGCCTTCTAGGGTTTTTGTGTGAAGATTCGAAATAAGTCAGGTTCACCAAGTGTTTACTATTTTTGGGAAACTAAGGGTTTAATTTCTTAATTAGTAAAGAGGTCTTGATTAATCTAGAAAATATGTGAATACAATATACCTAAATTAACCTACTGATTTGATAAATCTGGATTTCATCAATTAATTACTAAAAATAGCAAATAAGGGGATAGAGATTGAACTTATTTGATTTTTGGATTGTGATAGAGGATTTTGGAACTACAAATTGCTGAGCTAATTGGGTAGACTATCAAAAATAGGACCTAGAAGTCTATTTTTTACCTAGATAGTAGCATAAAAAATGGACACTTGGAGGTCCAACACTATAGTCCTATTTTGGCACTATAGTCCCTCTGATCTACTTCTTCTGAGCTTTTTGGGATCTGTTCTAATACTTTGAGAGGCTTTATATTTGGAATCTCAAGTTTCAATCATCTACAAAGCTTCGTGTGTAACTGATTCTATCCTCTAGGGTCCTAGTTCCTCTTTAGGCTTGACAAGTGGTCTTAAATCAATTATAAAAATGGGTTAGTGTGTATTATGCACCGAACATATGATCACACCCCACGTGTGGGCATGCTGCCTACATACCAATACTCTGAGGAGGGATCAAGGCCAATGTAGTTCCCCAAAATTGAATATGTATTATGCAATCCTGTGTATGCAATGCAAGTATTATGTGGATTTAGGCAAGTTTGAGATGACTCATGACTTGTGCAGGAGCTTGAGTAGGTTAGAAATAGCAGTGGTTGGCTGTATATAGAGAATAAGAAGTTTTGCTTGAGTGTGCTTAGTATATTCCTAGCTCATGCCTTTTGAATGATTGCCAACCCTTCTAAATGACCCTTGAATAGGATTTTATAGGAAAACTAATGATCCTGGGTTAGATGACTTCATGTTAGGTTGATAGGGAAAAAGATAAGTATCTAAGGAAATCTGACCGTTTGAGACTAAGAGTGACTTGGACAATAGCGCTAGAAAGTGGACACCGTAGGGTCCAATGCTATAGTCCAAATCATGGAGCTATTGTCCAAGGGGACAAGGACCTTAGAGGATAGGTTTGTGCCTAAGAGAGGAGTTCAAGGTAGCTGGGGCAAATTTAAGAAGGCTTTAGGTGATTATGAAGCAATGAAAACATGCCTAGTGGGTTGTGCAAGCAAGGAAGAAAGACCTATGGTTTGGATGTCACAAGTCATGCTCAAGTTTTACAAATTGCATTTTTATGTGATTACACTCCCTTAGTACATTCTTTAATTCTTTTTCGTATTCTCCAATGTCTCTAGTTGCTTTTACCAACATACAAAAGCTTTAAACACAAAATAATCCTACATAGGTTAACTTTAATTAATTATCAACTACCCCTTTCTTATATATCATGTTTTTACTTAGTTTTGTGATACTTATTTGACCTTTAAATATTACAAAACATACACATACATACATACATATTACCTTTATAATATTACAAAAGGGTTGTATATTTATCTAATAATTTTTTTTAATTAAATAAATGTGGAGAAGGGCCCTCATGCAGTATAATAAAATGATGTGGCAATGAAAATCAAAAGGAAATGAGCTAACAAGATAATTCAAAATACATACCAAACAGTTAATTATCCAAGGAACCCTCCAACTGAGGACCAATAGAAATTAAAAAAGCTTTATAAAACATGAAACTAAGCTAATAATAACACAAAAAGACAAATATGAAGCTTTATCCTAGCCAAAATGAACAAAGACCAACCATTCACAGTCTAGATATGTAGAAATCATTCAGAGTGGCTCTCACCATAAAGTATTTTGGAAGAAGACTATAGATATTAACCGAACCAACTTCTTTCAAATAAACCCTGCTACCAAGCAAGAATAGTTGGGAACACTCATGATTCTTGGGAAATGAAGCATTTAAATCAACAAGAGTAAATTAAGAGACACAACACACTTGAGGATGAGTAAACCAAGCTTTTATAACCTTAGCCCTATATTGCCTAAAAATAAAGAAAAACTATCAACTTAGATGGTATTTGAAGCCACAAACTCCTTAGGACCACTAGAATAGATTTAAATGGGGAAAGGTTATTCATAACCACAATAAAAAAAGACTCAAGATTAGAAATGGACCCAAAAAAACCAAAAAAAACTTCTTCAACCCTATAAATCTTAGAGTCTTGGTTCTTGAAAAGAAGATCAAAACCATTAAAGTTGTCTTTCAAATTTTCCACCTAAACAATCCAAAGACATTTAAAGATTTAATTTCTTCTACTTTAAGCTATTTACAAAAGGAAGACAATAATAATTTTATCAAATTTTAATTATACAAATTTAAGTTTAAACTAGGATTTAATATTCATCCAGCCTTTTAGTAATTTTAGTAATCAATTTTACTATTAATTATTATCTCATAGTTAATTAAAAATATATTTTTTTAATTACATACCTTAGAGTATAAAAAATTAAATTCTATTACATTTATCATAAATTTTTTTTATCGAATTTATTAATAATTTAAAAATAATTATTTAACAAATTTTTCCTTATTCTTATAATTTTTCACAATTCAAAAAATATATATTATTCATACATGAGAGTTCTAAGCACACACAAAAAAAAATAAGCAATTTTTTGGGTCATATTTTCAAATTGGTAGTGGGGTTTTTTGGGGTCATATTTTCAAATAGCTAGTGGGGATATGTACATCTAACATAGTATGCTCTTACATCTATTAAAATGGGTAGATTCAATTAAAAAAAATGGCACATTATGCAAGGAGCACTCCACTAGTGGTTTAGGAGCCCCTACAAAAGTTGAAACTCAAAAGCCATCTTCTTTACCTACATTTGAATCGACATAAAAGCTAAACAAATAATGAGCACTTTATCATTAATATAAAAATGGATAGAAAACTCTTCATTGTTAAAAATAGATAGATTTCTAGACTTTCATAGCTGAACAAAATGATAGCTTTGAAGAAATTACATATAAAGATAATGCATGAAGGCCACTGAGCTTTGTCTAGACACCCAAATTTGACACAACACCTATTTTAAAATTTCTTTTAGCCACTTTATTTGTATTGGATCTTAGTTAAGAATTGAACACTTAATGGTGCATGTATTTTAAGTCTCCCCTTTTTAATTTGTAATTTTTAATGACTTTGTGACCCTCTTTTCTTGCACACATTGCTTAAAACACATTTAACATTTGAGATCTCTAAACCCTTTTATCATTTTGAGGTTACTTTGAGGACAAGATAGGATGTAAAAATAATCTTATATCTTGTCTTATGTGTTGTCCCCTTCTCTAAAAATATTGTCCTTTTATCTTTTAATTTATCTTTCAACACATTTCTAATTTATAGTCATTGATTTTGAGTCCCTTTTAACATATTTTGGGTCAGTTATACTTGCCACAATGTTTTTAATTCAAATTCTAAGATATTCTTATATATAAAAATTTGCTATAAGGAATTTATGATAAACACCCTCACATTTCAATAGCTATACATAGTTATACATTATTAACACTAAATTAATAGAGCTATATCTAAGATATTATTACATTTACATGCTTATGTCAAGGGTAAGCTAACAAAAGGAAAATCTAGATATGCATATCACCATTTCAGACATTAAACATAGGCAGGAGAACTAAATTTGAATTTGAGTCCTTTTTAGAGAATTAGATTGTAATGTAGTGCTTAGTATTTCAATGAATATTGACCAATATCAGTTCAACTCAATTCTTTTCATCTGATTCCCCCTATTTGATATTATAAGTGTTTGTGTAAGAAACTTGGGTTTGATATTTCAGGTATATGCACACATGAAAAAGTGTTTACTAAGGTGGAAATTGACATTAATGAAGTAGTCACAACACCCAAGAAAGTTTTAGAGCCTCACTATCAAAGGACATGATCGACGTATAGAGGTCAAAATCATCTACCATTCCATCCTACTTTTGCTAATCTTATCCCAGTCTAAAATTATAGATTAGTTGTCAGAAAGAAGTTTTACATAAAAATAATATTAATGCATAAGGGTCCAGGTTGACTAACATTCCTATCTTGAGTCTATTGATCCTATCTGAAGCCTAAAATCACATATCAGTTACTAGAAATTATTTTATTTTAAAGATAGGATCGACCTATAGGGGTCAAAATTGATTGCCACTATTATCCGTCTTTTGATGATACTATCCCAAACTAGAAAAAGTCATTAGATCTATAAACAAATGATCTGAAGTCACTAAAAAATTTCCATTCAACCAATCAACATGCAAATATCAGAATAGTGTGATAAATTAACTAAGTCTCTTTCTATCCTTTTATATTTATCATTGCACTTATCAAAATTGATTTGAAAAAACATAGTTATAAAATCACATTTTGTGCTTGTTTATACTAATTCATAGCCAAAATATATTCTATTAGTTTCTATCTAATTAAATGGTTAATTTCACATTAATATAATTTTAGATAAAACACTATATACTTAAAAAAAATTATATGCAAATTTATCAGCTTTGGGTGATAAGGTTTTAATATGCTATGAATCCATTATTAGGTAATTTGAGCTCTTGGTCATATCCAAAAAATATGTTTGAAGGTTTCAAGTTGGGAGTAGGTTGGGAACTTGGGGTTAGAAATTACAATGTGCTTGAGACATTCCCTAAAAGGAAGACCTTGATAAATTAAACACTAGAGAAAATGAGCAAATTCGAGTTTGAGCTTGGCATTCTAAATCCTATTATGTTTGGAAAGCCATGTTCTAGGCAAGGAATTAATATTCCACCTCCTATAATGAGTACACAAATATGAATAAAATAGACTCATGATCTAGTAAAGGAGACAAAGAGAATATTTTTTAAAGGTGCTATTACAATTCCACCACCAATCCTTTCGCCAAGCAAGTGGAAGCTACAAACTTATCATATGAAGTTTGACATTAGGCATCAATTTATAAATACATAAAATATAAGGTACATCTATATTAAAAAGCTTATATTTAGTTTTTAAAGAGTTCCACATGATCCAATCATAAAAGGAACTAAATCCTAAATAATGTGAACTCCTTTTCTACAAATATGAAGATATTTATACCTAACATATCCATTAGAGGGAGACTAGAATTGGCCATGATAGGGGACCACCAGAGCTTGTGGTTATTAAAAGAGAAACCAATGTGAAATCCATCACAAACCCACTTTATAAAAGGTTTCAATACTTTAACAGTTTTCCAAATAATATTAGCCACAAAGGACCCTTCCATCTTGACATGGATAGGGCTAACCAAAAGATTGTGTAAACCAATGTTTTCACAACAATTCTACATATGGATCACCTACAACAATGTAGTGCCTTAGGAGAATTTACCAATCCTCATTTCCTTGAATTTTACTTAAAACCCACTTAATATAGATAACAATGCATTGTCTATAAAAATCAATGATGCCCATTACTCCTTTGTCATGAGGAAGGCAAAAAAAGCTCAAAGTAACTTTTTGGAAACCTCAAGTCTAGTTAGCATTGGCCAAGAGAAAATATCTAAGAACCTTTACTAATTTATCATACAAAGATTTTTAAGGATCACAACAAGAGGAATAGTGTACGTTATAGGCTACAATAATTTTATTTTAGAAATAAAACTTGCCTACAAGAGATTGAGGCTTAATAATCTAGTCAGTGATTTTTTTCCACTCTACCAATTACATACTACTAGAGCACAGAAGGGGAGCTATCAAATCTAAAGAGAATAATAAGAAATTTGAAAGTTTCCCCTTTCTATATCTAGTTCCATTGATGATGTTGAATCTATTTATGGAAGGGCATCATGCTCTATCTGTAACACCAGGTTTGATCCAAAAGCTTTGAAAAAAAATCTCAAGGCAACGAAGTGTCTGTTTGAAAGAGGCTTCTTGCCAGTCAAGCATGAGAAAAGAATAAAGAATCATATGTAAAATTCCCATTGATGAGCCAAGAAGATAAATCAAGAGGATATATTCCTTTAATAATCTTAAGGTCCACTCTTTAAGCAATTAGACAACTAAACTATTCAGTAGCTAAGACATGTAAAGTTGGTCCAAGAAGGCAACCTTGTCTGATGGAGTAAAAAGTCAAAAACTATCAGACTTATGTCCATTGATAGTGAGACAAGCTAAATATTCAAAAAATAGAATTTGAACTACAAAAATAATGAAGTTACCAAAACCTAAATCTTTAAGCATGGTGAGGATAAATAACCAATTGATTTGATCATAAGATTTTTATTTTTAAAAAATGAGATTGAGAAAGATGGTCCTCTGTCGAAAGACAGAATCCCATCCATGACATCCAAATTTAATATGATATTATCCATAATGTACCTAATTTTAATAAAACCTATTTTATTTAGCCTGATGATTGCAAGGAGGATGTGGTGAAGGTGAATCTCGAAGGATTTGATGACAATCTTATGGATAACATTCAACAAGGGGATCAGGTGTTAATTGGTAATTGTCTCAGGGCCACAAACCTTAGGAATAAATTTAATGTTGCCTCTATTAATGATGGCCCCTAAATATTTATTTCACAAAGCATCTTTATATACTTGAAGCAAATTAGGACCCCTAAATTGTTAAGTGGCTCTGTAAAATTTACATTGAAATCCATCAACCCTTGACACTTTACCATTAACCATGCATTACAAAAAAAAAAATAGTTCATCAAGAGAAAGAGTGGCGCTACATAGTTTCTAAGCTGAAGGGCTCAATTTATGAGGCATCACATATAAAAACATTATAATGCATGTGATGCCTTTATTTTGTTCATGTTGGCTTGGATCGCAAGTTTATAGTGTTCCACGAATGTTGAGGAGATTTATAAAAGGATAGTGATATAATTATGCATTATTTTGATGGCTTTAGTTTTCCTTGGCTTGTTTAGCCTTGAGGGATTTGAAAAATATCCTTAGAGGCATGATCACCAATATTAAGATAGTGTAACTGAGCCTTAATTTGAACACCTTTGGTTGCATGGCTTTTAACCACTTTAATATTGTGCTTGAGTGAGGCAATCATGCATATAAATAAGAATCAAAGGGTATTTGCTCAAGGAAAAATCTTGTGGGTTAGTTAGATACCACACCATCAACCTAATTTTAAACTCATATAATTTTCTTTCTATAGTGGTAGAGGAATAAAGTGGTGTAGTTGATCATGTCAATTCATCACTTGACCCAACTGGCAACCTATGGAAGACATGAAACTAGGTTCCACATTATAGTGATGAGTTGGATAGTTCCTTCGTGTTTGAGAAGTTACATATTCAAAAATAATAACTATGAGGGACTTTATCAAGGACACCTCCCCATTCTAGTCTATAAGTGATGGGGCTATTGTCTGAAAGGACAACTTCCAAATGAACCTTGATATCTTGCTCATCATAAAATGGAAGGGAAAACATGTGTTTATTGTAAATCATTACACATTCTAACATTTTGAGACTTTGAACAATGTCAACTTAAAAGTTGGACTAAGTGAACCGTAGTTTACTAATTAATGAACACCACTGAGAGAGAGGGTCCACCAAGCACCTATGATTTTTAAAATAATACCAAGCTTCATGTTCCACTAGGCACCACTTCATAGGGAGGGTGCTAACTTTATCCTCGGGATTCTCAATCATATTAAAGTCACCATAAATCTAGGTGGAAAAAGGGAAATTAATCAACAATCCATCTCCAAAGTGTTTTCTTATCAGACCCATCATTAGGAGCATAAACATTAAGAATTCTTAAATAATGTCCACTAATATCAAGTATATCCCAAATAAATTGATGTGTCAAGTTTTCTCCCAATGAAATATTTATATGTCCAATTTTTGGGGAAATAAAAATACTAGCACTGCCATGTCCATCTTCATGCAACGTAGAAAAATGTGATGGATCAGGCTAGATAATTTTTTGAGTGATCTATAGAATAAAACCTAAAATCTTAACTTTTTTAAAGCATATAAAATCTAACATGCTCAACTATTGAAAAGTGGCACACATAAGGAATTTTATAGAGGACTCTATGAGACCTTGAACATTTCATGATAGAAGATTCATTTTAATTCTCTTTGTCCATCTTCTAATTCCACCTTTAAAAGCATTGTCAAAAGATTACTCAATAGTGGCTACTAGTATGGTAATAAAAAATCCCCTAGCAACATGGAGTGGTGCTTAGCCCCAATATATTCCCTTGGAGAGTTATTTCAACTAAGAGGTGGATTGTAGGACCTTCATGTGGTGGGAGCCATATCAAAGAATGTCCAAGCACAAGAAAAAATAATCAATAAGAGATTCTCTTGGGAAGCTTGGCTCTATGGGTTAGCTGATAAATTGAAATACTATTGAATAATAAAGGGAGGAGGAATAACATTATCCAAAATTTTGACACCCTATTACTGTTTATTGATGGGAGGAGTGGGAGCCATATTAGGGTTTATATTCCTGGTCCACCCATCATTCTCTTTAGTCAGCTTTTTATTTTCAGGAGTTATTTGTTAGGTATAAGTTCTTGAGTGGACCATGAGGGGGTAGTCATAAATCCTATGGTTGGGTGATTGACACTAAAATCATCTGCTCAGGAAGATTAACATAGGTGAATTTATGTGAAAAGTGTTTAGTCTCTACTTGATTATCAATAGACTCTTTAAAGTCTTTTGTCAAATCAACCTCGACACAAATACACTTGTTAATGTGTGCAAAATAAAACCTTTGTAATTCATGGAAAAGCATGTGCTCTATGTGTGTGTGTGTACTTTATTTTGTCTAAATTTCCAAAAATAAAATATAATTGAAATACACAATAGTAAATGGTTTTTCAAGTCGGGAACATCAACATATAATCTCTACCAAAATTTTACTTGTTACTTATTTCTCTCCTATACCAACACATTGACATTATCTTTTATTTTTAAAAAAATATCATATTTATTTCACATGGTAACTTCTCATTTTACATTCAAATGTGCAAGTCATTTAAAATTTTAACTACAATTACCTTTTCAAAATTTCCCTTCATTATTTACTATTATAATTTATAATAGAAGAAATGAAACACACACACACACACACACACACACACACACACACACACACACACACACACACACACACACACACACACACACACACACACACACACACACACACACACACACACACACACATTTCACCCTATTTAGCATTGTACTACAAAATTTCACTTTGCATTTGATACACATTACAAAATAAATTTAATTATTATGTTGTCTTACCCATTACATTCTAACTATGTAATTACTTACATTTTTTACTCTTTATTTAAAATTTTATTTTTTAGTGGAGAAAGCCATAATTACATAGATATCAACATCTATGTGCATATTTTGGATTACATATAGTAGATTATAATTTTTGAGTAAGTGTATATAGAAATTAAAATCTTCCTTGGACAAGTAACCATAACTAAGGGAATCCAATCCATAAAAGTCACGTAGGAAACGATCCTAGGCCTATTTGTTTGACTCTCCATATCAAATATCTAGAGATATTTGTACCCTTATGGATGGTCTAAAAACCCATCATTATTAACAATTGGACTACAATTATTTTGAAATTTTCAATGAAAAAAAGTTAAAGCATTTTATGGCACAAACTTGTAGTCAAATATCAATAACAAAAAATAAAGCTACCGATGTTATGATTTATTTTAAATCCATTCAATTCTAAAGTTTAAACAAGAATACCAATAAGATCATACATTACCACCACCAACTATGGTAAAGGGGCCGATTATTGGTTGGGGTTCAATAGTTGTGATGCTTATTGTGAAGGGAGGTCCCGATTATTGTTCAAATTGATATTTATTTATTAAAAATGCTAAAGTACTTTTCACCAAAGCAATATTATATTTTATTTTTTTATCTTATCATTATTAGGGCAAGCAAAGAAAAAAGACCTTAATTTAAAATATTATATAATTAAATTCAAAGTTATTACATACCATCATTTTCAATAAAGCGTACGTCAAATTAAAATACATATAAATTTATAAAACATCAAACCCTTATGTGATTTTTTATGTGCAAGTAAGTTTAAACTTTTAAGTAAACATGGACGCTCACTATGGGGTGTGTGTGTGTGTGTGTCTATATATATATATATATATATATATATATATAATGTGCAAGTAAGTTTAAACTTTTAAGTAAACATGGACGCTCACTATGGGGTGTGTGTGTGTGTGTCTATATATATATATATATATAGACACACACACACACACCCCATAGTGAGCGTCCATGTTTACTTAAAAGTTGGACGCTCACTATGGGGTGTGTGTGTGTGTGTCTATATATATATATATATATATAGACACACACACACACACCCCATAGTGAGCGTCCATGTTTACTTAAAAGTTTAAACTTTTGTGTGTGTCTATATATATATATAATGTGACTATTGGCTCTAAAATTAGAGATATTCAATCCATGTTAAAATAAAACAACCAATATGCTACACTAAATTTTGGTAGATATGATACGGTTATCTATAAATGAAATATTCTACACAGACTAATCTTTATATTTCAAAGAGCATGGAATTTGAGAGTTTGTTAATTTTGATTGAAAATGGATCTCATATTGAATCATGGGATGATCAGGACAATGCCCAATAGATGTATTGATCAATGTCATTTTTTGCAGCTGATGATGATGAATCACTTGTAGTGTTGGTACAGAAAAAGCCCCATTACATACCCAAGGAAGATGATATAAAGTGCTTTAGGAATCAAAATATCAACATCTACACACACAAGGAGGTTATCAAATGGCTTCTCAAGGTGGTTAGTTGATTTATTTGGTCCCAACTTACATTAAAATTGGTACTTCTTATAAAAGAATATTTTTATGGGTTTTTAATTTTATCTTGATTAAAAATGTATTAGGTTTTAAATTTTTGTTTTGATTAAAAAATAGGTGTAATAATAATGAACCAGGTTATTTGTGTCTCTATTTTAGCCAAATTGATTTTTTGACCCATAAAGGTGTATTTACTTGCATAAAAAACTATTTCTATGGGTGTTTAATTTTAGCTAAATTGAAAGTGTATTTGGGTGTCCAGTTTTATCTTTGGTGTAAGTAACTTGTCATTGTAGATGGGTACATTGTGTTATAAAGCCAAATTAGTCTGTAGACATGTCAAACTTTCAAGGTTTATTTACTTGTTTGGAAAACTTCACGTTTCCACCAATCTTGACTTTCTTGATTCAATATTTCATGTACTTAAATTTTAGTTTGAAATAAGATTGGACTCATTATTTTATAGTTTAGGCTTTATATCAAAGAATCTTTGTGTGTGTAGGTGCATTGATTTTATAATTTTGGTTCTTTAACTAGTTGGATTGGTTCTTATCAATGTATAAATGAAAGTAAGTAATATGGAGGAAGATAGTGCTACCTTATTGGTTTTGATAGTGTTAATTTATTAGTTTTTTTGAATGCTTGCGCTCTTTGTTGGTAAAGAGTTTATTGTTTTTTTGGATTATATGTTAAAAATGGAAATATAGGTTCATGAACACTATTTCATCTGTAGATACCGAAATCTAGTCACAGGTACTTCACAATGCTAGTTATTGACATATCCTAAACCACTTGACTTACACCTAAATACATGATTGTTATTTGCCATTTCTCTATTTATCTATATGCAGGCTTAACCCTTTGTTATCCATCAGTATTATGCATAAATTTCCAATGAATACTTAAAACCTCTATTACATCTCTCTTAGATTACCTCCAACTTAAGACAATTGTCCATGATTCTTCAGGATAGGTCTGTACTGTGAACCTATCCAACTAGTGCAACTGTGTGCCACACCAATTAACTACTAGTTTCCAAATCTTTAAATATCTATTTAGGTCTTCCCACATGTTTCATAAAGTTAAAATGAAATTATCAAAAAAATTCCTGTATAAGAAAATCAAAACCTCATTTCAACTATCTAACATATAATCTTTGCACTATTGCACATTGAGCAAAGATGTCATTTAATTCCCAAATTTAATATAAATCACTAAGAGCAATCTCAAATCAAGTTTGAAGCACCTCAAAGCAAATAAAGATCTATTATTATTAAGTATCAAAGCGACATTTCTAACTTTATACATATAGTCAAAGAGTAAAATTGTACAATCAATCTAGGTGGGAGAACTACGTGTGACTTGATTCCCTCTTCGGAGTGTCTAGATATATAGGAAATGATCAATCATCAAGGGGGTGATGAATTATAGATAAACCCATTACACTCCCCCTTCTTTTGTTTTTGTAGGTTTGTATCCCTTTCAAAGACCCTAGGGTTTCCTAAGCAAATAGGAGGAAAATAATGACATCCATGCAACACAATTTGAATCTAACTATCTCAACCCGATAAATAGACACAAGCATATAATTAGAATAGGTATAGTTTTGTCATAGTCAATGCAGGAAAGTTTGTAGGCAAAGGACACAACCAACCTCTTCTATTGTCCAATAATTATGGTCTCGATGAAGAATATTCTTAGATCCTACTTTTGATCTTACACTGTCAAAGTTATGTCTTTCTCTAATTTTCATTATCAATTATTAGTCAAAGTCAACTCAAACAAGTCTGTAGTCAACAGACGTGACTGACATTCATTATTGTCCGAGGAACATGGTCCTATCCAGAAATAATTTCAAATTATTATATTGATTACGCACATCATTATCTAGTATTTTGTTGATTTCCATTGTTAGATATACAAAATAGTCAAGCATGAACCAAATCTAAAGTAAATACATTTCTTATTAACGTCTTATAAAAAATATATATTCCCATATTTAGCATTTATAAATTAGAATTATTAATAATCATATATCTTTAGCATTATGACGTCTTTCAAATTTTACATCTATTAGACAAATATTTTAATTGTTAAATAAAAATAGGGTAAAACATATTGGTGAACCTGTACATTTTTTAATTATTGTTTTTTTTTTTTTAAATTTTTGTTCTAGGGTTTCAACTATTTTTTTAATTTCTAGACACTAAAAATAAATCTTATCATCATTTACTGCATTTGACTAAGCACTGATCTAGGATTTATCTTTGACCTCGAGGCTTAAGATTGAATTACTGTTTTCCTTGTACAAAATTCTTAGATTTTGTTGGCTTTCATTTTCATTTTTTTCAGTTGTTTTCTAAAATTTGTTTTATGATAGTTTCAAAACTCACAAGAGCTATTTGTTGTGACCCATTTCCTAACACATATCCAACATTTCATAATAAAGAGTAATTTTTTTGTTTCACAATCATTTTAAACCAAGTCAATTTTAATAAATAATGAAAAATGAGAAATCAAAAAACCCCTTATTACATCAATTTCTTAGATAACAAATTATTTTAACACAAACAATCTTTTATAAAAAAATGTTGGATATAATCTAAAGTCATAGAAATGTAACCTTCTTTACAATATAATCCAGCTTATAACCCAAAGCATTTCATACTTAAACCATATAAGTTTTCTCCCTCTTCTATATTGAGCAATAAATACTTAAAGTAAAAATAAGGGAATCACATCCTCATAAAAAAAGGTAAGGGCATATATAAAACTCCAATTATATAATTAATCATTTTAACACAAGTGCACAATCCTTTCTTTAGAGTTTACAATTTAACATTGTTAATCATCCATTGTAAGTAAAAAAGTAATTATTTTAAGGAAACACCTACATATCCAATAATTCTTTCTTCTTTTGAATTAATAACTCTATATTTTATTTTCACAACACAAAATATAATATGACTTCCACAACATATTTTCCCCAGACACAATAATTCAAAACAACATCTACTATCTTCCACAATAAAATCCTTTTCCAAACATAAAAATACACAATATATATATATATATATATGTATATATATATTATCTTCCACAATAACATTCTTTCCAATACACAACAATCTACAATATCCTTTTTTCCCAAGCACAACAACTCAACAAGCAGGCAGAGGAGGAAAAATCACCTCCTAATTTTGTGAAGTCATCAGGCATCCATGGCCTTCATCAATTTCTGAGCCTTAAATTTTTCATAAAGGACCTAAAATCTAAGTATGGTTGTACGCATAAGGTAGAACACATAATAGGTATTTAATGCTTAAATATGGCTAAAAATCCATTTAAGAACAATCCACATAACTTGATGCAAGTTAAGTAAGAGGAAACCAAAGGGAAAAATACATATGGACATCACTTTCAGCAACTAAAGAATGGTAGGAATTCAAATTTTGAAATAACATTCAAATAATTAATCAAAACTAAGGTTCAAATATCAATAAATCCATTTCCCTTGTTAACCCTTAGTTCAGTCTTTATTTAAGATCACCTACATAGAGGATTATTTTGTCAAAGTAGTAAGTAATACATCACCTACCTGATTCTGTAGAAATCCACCTTCTTCAGCTTGGTCTTTTTGTATCTACAATCCTCTACTTTTTTTCAATTTCTTCTCCCTTTATTGTAGGTAGAAGTGCTTACAACAAAAAGATTGCCTTTAAAAGGGGAAGAGGTTGCTTTCATTTATAACCAATTATGGAGGGACATGTTTCCAATCCTGGAGCCATACAACTCCACTCCTCTAAGCAGCCTAGAATGCCTCAACCTTGGTTTGAGGGCTTACTAGAATGTCACAAAAAGGTACACACCCCAAGACATCTAAATTTTAGCTAATGGTAAAGCAAAATGACAATTTTAAAGTTGAAAAGTTTTGGCTCTCATGCCAAATCTGAATTCCACATTTTTTAGAATGGGTCTAACCTCATACATAGGAAAAATGGGGTTTGTTTTAATTTAAATAAATATTATCCTTAAGGTAAAATAGTATCTAGGTAATAATTTGTTAAGATAATAAGTTATCAAGGTTTAATATTAACTATATGCACATAAAGGTTAGGTAGAAATGCTAAGGTTTCAGTCCATGGCCCTATGTCACATCTAGGTTAGGAGTGGTCAATGGGTATTTGGTCCACCTCTTGTCCCCTCTTTGTATTCATACATGTTACACACACTCACTACACCCATAAAAATAATCACATGTAATCAATTATTATATAAATAATGCAAATTTACCCATCTCAAGATATAGTCAAATAAATATATGGAACCCACCACGATGCACATCTCAAAATCTCTTCTCAATTGTGTGTATATCCCAAATCGTAGGTTGAGATATGTTCCATGGTTGTACCCACCCTTGGATATGTCATATGTAAACCACTACATGAGGGGTTAGAAACAACAAGTACAAAATCTACTATCATATAGTTGCATTCATTGTCAGAAAATTAATAGCCACAAACATATATGTAGACACATATACACATGATAACAATGAACTATTACTGTAAAATAACTAAGCATGTTATACCAAATATCCAAACACGTCCATAGCCAATCCATATAGTGAAACAAAGATAAAAGATATCGGGTCAATTACTACATGAGGGGATAGAAATATCATGTCCTAAAAATATACTACCACATAGATTTTATCATGGTTAGAGAACTAATATCCAGGAACATGTATATATATGTTAACGACAAAATAATAATGAACTAACTTTTTAAATAACTAAGCATGCTATATACAATATTTGAACATGTCCATATCCAATTCATATGGCAGAACTAAGATACATGATATCAACCATGTCCATAATCCTCTAAAAATATAGTGAACTATTACCTAATGAATCATAGGAAGGAACAAAGAAGGTCTCCAATGTTTTTTTAGAATCAAAACACATGTCTCTATTTTTCCTAAAACTCCAATCATCATCAACAAGTAAAACAAGAAATAAAACTTGTAGTAGGATACCCATCTGCTATAGCTAACATATGTTTTACCTGGGATGCCATTTATTATGAACAAGTAAAACATGAAATACAAATCTTAGATAGATACTCATCTGCTAAAGCTAACATTTATTACACCAGGGAGGCCATTCTATATAATCAAGTAAAATAAGAAATACAACTGGTCATAAGATACATGCCTGCTATAACTAACATTTTTTTTAATCCAGGAAGCCATTCACTATCAACAAGTAAAACATGAAATACAAATTATATCAAGGCAATCATCTACTAGATTTAACACCTGTTCTGTTTAGGACTCTCGTATGATCTTCAACAAGTGAAAATAAGGAATAAAACTTGTAACATGGTACCCATATACTAGAGATAATGTCTGATAATCTCTTAAACATGATACCCATCTACTCATAGGAGGATTTCAATATTCATATTTATATTTTAATAACATGGGAGGAGAGTCAGTAATGACCCCATAATCCCCTCTAGCTCCTATGAGAATCAATGAGCATCACAAACCTTAGTTACTACTAGACACCATAGTAGTACACATCTTGTCAATATCTGACATGTTGTTAGAGTAGTGACCAATAACACATGTGGATGTGACAGTGTAACCTATCTGTATGAATCATTTATAATCAATTCAAACTATCACATGGTTAATCTATTCAAAATTACATATCATATGTAAGATAGCTCACAATCATGTTTTGTATCCAAAGAATCATGAACAATAATTGTGTATGTTGATCATACATCTAACTAGATCATTACTAATAATTGATATCTCACAATCCTTGATAACTATGTCTATATCTTAGTAACACATTGATGAGAGAGAATACATAGATGAAGAGAGAGAGAGAGAGAGAGAGAGAGAGAGAGAGAGAGAGAGAGAGAGAGAGAGAGAGAGAGAGAGAGAGAGAGAGAGAGAGAGAGAGAGAGAGAGAGAGAGAGAAAGAATACAATTTTTAATGTAATCAAACAATGCCAAGTATAAAGGTAACTGAAATTCTAGTAAGTTATTTATAACAAGTTAATCGAAGTGAATTTAATCAACATGCACACATACCATGGATAATAGGATCATATTATAGATGTTGGATACTTGCATAATAACAAGGGCATGAAATCATGTCAATTGAATAACAGATTGATATGAGACAAAACAAGAAACAATCACTCACAAATATTGTCAAGATCTCTGGATAGGATAATATATACATACACACACATCATGGTCCACTAGAATGTAATCTAAAATGAACTATGTCCAAATCTAAAAATAATAATAACATGGCCATATAGTCTAATCAAAACATGTTTAAGGAGAGACAAAATCCTTTGCATGGTAAAGAAACTACCATGTGCAAAACATAGTTAACACTAGCATTATTATCAGTATGAAAATTCACATATATGTCGATGGGATATATAACAAGACTACTTAATAATGGATGAAGACAACATGTGCACAGGTCAAAACCAACCTAGGCTACCTCCACAAAACTAGGTTGACACAATAATTTAGCCAAACAATCATGTCAATGTGTGCCTTAAGAGAGGTCGATTAAAATGGGGGGTGACCAAATTATTTAAACGTAAAAAAAAATAGTCATTAAAAATATATATAAAACCATTTAATAAAAAGGTAAGATCTCTAGGAGGCACCCAAAAATAGAAAAAATAGATGTATAACCCAATGATGGCCAGAGAAATCGTCGGACATAAGGAAATGCCAAAAGTGGGGCATGACATTGTCATTCTAGGCCAAACAATTTTTAGTTTTACTTGAGTCATGGTGTGAGGGTACTACTACAATAATCAAGCCATTAGAAAAAATATATACAAATTTCATTTTCCATGTACCTTAGGTATATCAAAAACACTTAGGTTTTATTTTTTTGCCATAATAAGCCTTCGACCATTTGTTCTTGTAGTGCACTGATAAGGGGTTAGCCTGATAGGTTACTCTCAACATACCATATAGACAAGATAGTGAAGTTAAGGGAAGATGAAATCCTATGTAGATAGTGTCCTTTGGATCTCGTTCATTATTTATGCCTAGGATCAATATATCTAAGAGCCTACAAAGCAAACACACTTTGACTCGTTACACTCCTAATCCCTTTTGTAAATTCAAATTTTAAAAAACAAATCATGGAAATAATGAATGTTTGTGCTTGCATTTGTTGAAGTTCATTATCACATTATATGTTACTTTCCAAGGTGCTATTTGGATTCATTATATATTAACATAAATTAAATTTAAATCCAATAAAAAGGCTAAAATGAATAATGTAAACACTCAAGTCTTACTCAACTCACATTGTTACAACAATGCTCCTAAGATACAAACACAATTAAGGCAAATATTTTTAAAATCAAGTATGACTTGGAATCAAGAATAGTTGTACATTTGGAATGCTATAAGGCATATTGCACACTCTATCGATGGAATTATCATGACTGTTAATACTGATAAAACTAAAATAGGGAAAGTGGATGAAGTTAATGATAAATAATTCATTGAATATCTTAATGCCAACCCACATAAGAATGACACATTACTATACATTTCAATAGATGAATAAAATAAATCGACTTAAGCTTCCAATTCCACTTTAATGTTCTAGTTTCTGCTATTCCTATATCAACACCCCCAATTACATATGTGACATCTTCCCTAGATATGGGGACATCAAAAGGTTTCTAATAGATTAATATGCCTATTTATACATTGGCATTATACACCTCTCCTTTGATTGTTCCACATGGTCCACCACCAACCTTGCCTAATACATACTTTATTGATTAAATACTTATAATCTTACATGTTAATGTGTCAATTAGAGCAAGGTGTCTCCAAAGCTAATTATTCAATAGATTCCCACACTTTGCTTCAAAATACTCTCAAACTGGAGATAGAATCTTACCCATTACCAACAAGCTTTATAGCTCCTAAGCAACCACTCTATGAAAGTAAAGGTGATCTTGAACATCATCTTCAATCATTTCATGTAACATGCTTGGATTATGATTACAATGATAAATTAGTAACCAATATATTTCCAAGAATCTTCAAATATTATGTTTTATGATGGTTTTTCAATCTTCCATTTTAATCAGTTAAAGCATTCAACCCTTTGTCTAATCAGTTTCTAGCACACTTTTCTATCAATATTGGTGAAAAACTATCTTATGCACAAATTAAAAAATCAAGCAAGGGTAAAATGAGCCAATTGGTGAATATGTTATTCAATACAAAAATATGTTAGATAAGATGACAAATTATATGGTAGACAAATAGTTACAAGATATCTTCACAAAGAGTTTATGAGCACCACTCCATAAGTCTACCATGTTCGATAATTTCAAATATTTTGATGCATTATGCCATATAGTCAAAGAAAGAGAATTCAAGATGATAGATTTGAACAAAGTCAAACACACACCAAATGTTCCATCTACTTCAAATATCAAGTTTTAAATCAAACCAAACTACAAGGTCAAATCTATTGAAAGTAAAAATGAATTAAAAATAATAGGCAATGCAATATCATAACCAATAAATAAAATTCAATTGAACACTCAACCAAGGAGGTAGTTTTCAAGGTTATCACATCTTCTTGATGTCTTTTTATAGAAATTACTTGACTATAATATGATATCTCTCCCTCCACCATTAGAGGTTGATATGACCAAGCCTCAACATAAGGGCTTTGAAAGTAACACAGATTGTGATTACCACAGATCTATCAAACATTCTATAAATAAATGTTTCAAGCTAAGGCATAAGATAAAAGATCTTATCAATGACAACACTATTGAGTTAAGAACAACAATAGAGCAAGCTAGACCACAAAAAAATGATAATGAAAAGTTGAAAATATTCAAAAATCAAGTAATAAATCATGACATAGCTAAAAATATAGAAAAAATAGAGTGCATAATGTGTACAATGTGAACCCTCCCCTTCGAGATATGGGCATCCAATATATGGTATTATCCATACATTTACATGCACATCAACATCGTGTCCCATGATCATATTTGATGATATTGAAATTGATGATGATGATTCAAATAGACATGCACTCTTTATTCGAGATTATATCAATAGACAACCCATTCACAATGTCACAATTGACAATGGGTCAAATAAAAACACATGTACAATGATACTTGTTCACACTCTTGGGTATACAAAAAATGATTTACATCTACATCAAAAGTTATCAAAACATTCGATGGTCATATACATAATACTCTTGGGCATATAGTGCTACCTCTTTAGGTTGGTTAAGAAACATTGGCTAATCCTTTCTTAGTCGCACCAAGTGCAAGGGTCATTAATATGTTATTAGGATGCCCTTGGATACAAAAACTTCACACAGTACCATCTATAATACATCAATGTCTAAAATATATACATTATAATAAAGTGTTCAAATTTCTAGGCATTAAATAAAATTACCCTCTACATTCATTGGTAACTCCTCCTCACCCACCACCACCTCATTTGGTTATGGCACATATTCAAGAGCGTAGTGCAATGTCAATTGTTGCACCTATAAAAAATATTTATATACATTTAGTTCAAAGAAAAATGGTACACCTTCCTAGACAAAAAATTTCACATCAAAAAGATATTCAAGGTACATAAAGATCTTCATCTTCTACAATGTGTCCTAAGGTAGTACCTAAGACAATTTTGTGTGTTATAAAGTGAACACAAGTAGTGTGACCTTCTCATAGTATAAATAGGAATCCACCAAGTCCTACAGCATTTCAAGTTACACATAATGGAAAGGATTTTATGAACAATGATCAAGATAGTTACGTTACAAAACCTGATGCCCTTTTAGAATTAGATTCATCTACATGTATCACTTTTCGTCCACGAAAATTCACCTTCCAATGCTATAACATAAACACACACTATGGTCCTCCCATTGATGGGACCATAAACTAGTTTATTTTCCTTTCAAAAATGTCAAAAATATAAAAACATTCAAATATGTCAAAATTTTAAAAAAAAATGTTAGAAAATACATAAAAATTCAAAAAATTATCAAAAACCCAAAAATAAGATTTGAGCATGACATGAGCTTCTAGTTTATTTCTTTACATATGTTATTTATCACATATTTTGGTAGATAACATATTCTTTTTTAAACACACATACATTTCAAAAGGTATATGAGTGTGATGCATGACATATATATTATACATGGATTCATATAGGTTGGATTCCATTCTACCCTATGGCCATGCCAATGTCAGGGGCATCTAATTCTACAAGTTACATTATCAAGAGGTTATATAATCCTAGGACCTCTCTACCACATTAAGATATATATCTTATGAGTGTCTTTCTATTTACTCATATATTACATTTTGTGCTTGAATATGCTACTTTTATATGATATGACATTAATACATATGGATGGAATAAACCAATTTTCACTTGTTCTATGCTCCTTCGATGTTGTTACTTTCTTGCTTGATAGGCTAAGACATTTCTTGCTTATTGGGTGTGGCCCTTGGCCCTTGTGTGAAAAAAATCCTTGATCATTTCTATGAGATTTTTTCATGGTATGTGTGATATTTGAACATGTCCCATTGCTTGTGGCCTTTGTTCCCATGTGTGTAATTTTTGTATGTAAAATTTTTGAACATGTATATTATTTGTGGCCCTTGGCCCTATTTTTGCTTGTATGTGTGACATTTGAACACATCCTTTGTTTGAGACATTATTATTTTCCTTTGCATGTGGATGTGGCCATTGGACTTATGTGTGACATTGTGTGACATTATGTATTGTGCTTGTTTCACTTGTTGAGATTGATTAGTGGTGCCATGATCTATACAATGCATTTTTACTACATATTCTAATCCAAATATGATTACTTTACTAAGTGTCTCATTGTTAAATTTATATATACATGCCACTTGTATACCTTGCATTCAATATTTTACATAATGCTTAAATGACAATTGCATTATCATGATGGCATACTTGTCACATGTTGACATAATGATATAAGATTACATCTTTATCACATGATATAATTAACTCTTATTTTGAGATGAGTGACTTACATGTTGCATCCCTCATTTCACAAGGGGGGTATTATAGTGCACATTTCTTAATGATCCAAGCCTCTAAAAATGAAAAAAATAGATTTGAGATAAAATACAAGTTTCAAATATTCAAAGTACAAGTTTCCAAAGAATCAAAGTAAATTAAAAAATAATATTATATGATAGAGTACAAGTTTCAAAGATTCAAAGTTTAAAATATTCAAAACTTTAAAGATTCAAATTAAATCAAAAATCAAACATAAATAGATATTGGCACATTGATATAGATTATGGGGGCATATGATATGCATATGCACTCACTTTAAAAAAACTTGAGTACACATTACTACACATGTGAATGTATATGCACAGGCATATGTAAAATAGCTGTCATGGATTAAATTACATGTTTCATAATTAATTACACTTAATCATATAGATAAAAGACATTCTATATCATTTGCCATAGATTCAAGGGGCATGATACTTATTCATACTCATAAATATATTTTTCAAAGTTCAAAAGGCATGATATTTGTTCATGCACATTTTCAAAGTTCAAAGGAAGGTTACTAGTTCATGCACATATCAAATACAATATAGTTTACAAATTCAAAGACAAATTTTCATTTTAATTCAAATCTATTGGCATTAAGATCATGATGGGGGCATGCATATTTTTCATTCTCTTTCGATCATGCAAATAGAATCTAGATCCATCTACAATAGTGTGATTTGATCTGTTATGGGTAATGTACGTTCAAGCCTAGTGACATCCAATGGCCTTGAAATTACTTCTATTGAACCCATTGTCTGGTTTCATATTTTGTTACGAGTGATATATGTTCAACTCTAGTGACACTCAATGGCCTTGACATCACTTCTAGAGAACCCATTGGGCTCCACCTTATTTAGATTAGTACATTGGATACTATTACCCATTCATGGAAGTTGGAATATGCATATTTCAAACTTAAGGGATCGATTAGTTATTCAATATATGGACTTGATCATTCTTAATTCCTCAATGATTAAACATAAGGAACCATCTCCCAAAGTGCTTCAATAAGGGGACATAGTTATCCATTATTTTTATAGGTTATATGACAATTTGGTTTCATCTCCATACAGGTGTACTCCTTCCTTGCTCTCTTCTCAATTTTTTAATTTCACCATTTCATTAAGCCATTTATCTATATGTGAGATCGACCCTTTATTCATCATCACTATTACATAAAAATTTTCAAGTTAATACTCAAAACCTCTATTACATCACTTTTAGATTACATCCAAGTCAAGATAGCTATCCCTAATTCTCTGGGACAAGTCTACCATAGGTAGACAAACCTGTTACCAATAAATGAATAGTTTCCAAATTTTGAAATATTTATTTGGGTCTTCTTGCATGTTTCACAAAGTTGGATAAAGTAAATTATCAAAAAGTTTCACTAAATAATCGAATTGAAACTTCATTGTAGGGGATTGATTTTTATCTAGTACCTAATATTTAAACTATTGCACATTGAGAAAATTCACCCTGTTCTTACCAAATTCAATATCAATCACTAGAAGTAGTCTCAAATCAAGTCTGAAGTACCTCAAATCAAGTCAAGGGTTATCATTGTGAAGTATCAAAGCCACATTTGTAGTTACATACATATAATCAAGGAACAAAATTGCACAATCACTAAAGGTGGGAGAACTACATGTGGCTTGATTCCTTTTTTAGAGTATCTAAATACATAAGCATCAGTTAATCATCAAGGGGGTGACTGAGATTAACTCATCCCATTACACCCCCCTCTTTTTCTTATTAAAGATTTATATGCCTCACAAAAATCCCTAGGGTTTCCAAATCAAAGAGGAGGAAAACAATGAAATCCACACAACACAACCTAAATCTAACTATCTTAGCCTGGTCAATAGACACAAGTGCAAAAGGTAGAACATGTATAATTTTATCACAATCAACACAAAATATTTTGTAGTCAAAGGACATGGCTGGATTACGTTGTTGTCCAAGGAGTGCAGTCTTTTTGAGAAATATTCTCACATCCTACTTCTGATTTTGAACTATCAAAGTTATGTCTTTCTCTACTTTTCACTATCAAATATCAGTCACAATCAAATCAGACAAATCTGTAGTCCACATATATGACTGACTTGTAGTGTTGTCTAGGGATCATGGTCTTATCTATAAATAATTTTAGATTATGCTACTGATTAGGCACAAACACGTTCTTGTCTATTATTGATTTCCACTATTAAATATCCAAAACAGTCAACCAAAAACCAAATCTAAACTAAATATTTTTCTTCTTATTGTTTCCCAAAAATAGCATATTCCCATATTTATCATTTACAAATAAAAATTGTTAATAATTATATATATTTAACATTTTAATATCTTTTAGGTTTTACACCTATTAGACAAAAATTTTAACAATTAAATAAAAAATAGGGTAACACAACAACAAGCTATGCATAAGGCTTGGATGTATCAACTAGTATTTGTTGCTTGCTTGTCCTTCATGACTAAAATGATAGATACTCATGTTCCTCTTCTCTCAGACTTGTAGGTAAAACATGACTAAAAATCACCAACATATATGTTTGTATTCATTAGAGCAAGACAATGTGGATGAGAGATATGATTTGTTATTTTTAGTAATAGATAGAGGGATGATGCAAAATTCATATTTGATGATAGTATCATTCAAAGAATGGAGCTTCTGATCTTGATCACACTAAAAAATTAGAGAAATCATGAAGTAGGGGAACAAGTGAAGGTTTACAATTATAAAGGTACCTTTGAGTGGGCTTTCAGATGAAGCAAGAAAAAAATTGCTTTACTAAAGATATTGTATAAACTAGATATTCAAAGCTACAAAATCTATTACTGAGCTATAGCTTGAATTTGTTTGGATGCTTGAACTCCATATCCAAAATATTTTTGAGATCCTACACTCATAATTTTTCAATGCATATGAAGACATGTTCATTTTGTAAACCTTGTGATAGTTTCTCAATGGAGATCTTCTTCTTTCCTAGTGCAAAGAGATTGGCAATCTTAGAGTGCAACTATTCGACATTATTTTTTAGTTGACATTTTCTTATACAATTTACAACCTTTAAAAAAATAGTTCCACTTCCAAATGATCATATATTATGTCAACCATATTTGTTTTGCTTTAGTATTTACAATTGACCCATTTTTTACACAACCCATTTTCTACAAGACACCTTCGTAGTCATTAAGACACCTTTAAATTTATTTAACTCTACCAGACATCTTCCATAATGGCCCCTTTGTTGTTTATATTACTACATCCTTTCATGTGCATATTTTCATCTCACATTAAAAACAATGAATGTAAATGTATTCAATTAATGGTCCCATTCTCATTTAAAAATGAACATATATATGTCAACAGTTGGTCACCCCTGTAAAAGAACGTGTAAATGACACTTCCCATAGAAATGGCGACATGGCTTTTGACGAATTCTAATTTCCTTCCATTTCACTTATTTAGGATAAGAAGACTGTCAACCACCTAAATGCCAAATTTGATATGATGAGGTGGCATTATGTAAAAGATGTGAGACTCTAAAAATATGGGTCCTAGCTACTGGTCCCTCTCCCCTTTGTGAACATTAATCTTTAAAAAAATATACAATTTTGACGTAGTCGATAACACCACTATTTTCTATTCCTTCTCTTACAATGTCATGCACGTGAATGTGAAACATGACAACACCAAGCTATGAACCTCAAGTATAAATTAATGCATTATGTAATGGTTTACAAGATTTTTTATTGAAGGATACAAATTTTAGTTCACCACATATTATTGACCTTGTAATAAATATAGCTCTGCATATTTTACAATTGTAACATTCCAATTTATTATGCCAAAGAGATGTAGATGAGTTGGTAAGTGGGCTAGTTGTGCCTAGCCCCACCCAGGGTTAAATCTCGTTCATAGCTCTGATATCTGAAAAATGATGTTTAATTAAAAAAAAAAAAAAACAATTCATTTTATTAAATTTTTATTTTAATAATACAAACGGCTTCCCTACGTGGCCCTTGGTAAATTTTGAATTAATCCCACACTTGTGTGAAATTAATAAGCGAATAACTTTTGATATATAGTTTCCTTGTAGTTTTAAAGAAAATGGTTATAGATCTTAATTGGCACAATATAAATTACATAAATTATAATCATATTTCACATTCCTTAACAATTTGGCCATGTCATTTTGACATTTTTCAAAATTTATAAACATTTCGAGTGATGGGTGATTGTTTAATGTCCCAATAAAATACATCTAAACTCGATGAAAACACCCAAGATAGGCACCAAAACTCAACCCTATATTGAATATATATGAGTGGAATAATATCCCTCCACTCTAAGTCCCTAGTAAAATTATCAATCATATAAATATACTCATCCCCAAACCAAACAATTAAAGAGAGAATATACTCATAGACTTATGTAGGCAAAGCAATGCTTACAAAATTTAAAGTTATAACAAAAAAAAATGTCCACACACATGATACATAGTATTTTCCCCTGGTAAAATAGTGAAAAAACCTAGCACATAAATGTTCTTCTTTATTGTATTAACTCAATTGTTTACAATACAATAATGTACTTCAAAGTTCTAATTTACCATAATGCATGTGCAGATATTTATAAGCAGATCAATAGAAAACCGTCTGAACGGTATTATAATAAAATAGGTATAAAACCAAGGGTTGTGAAACCACCCAATGTTACTATAGTTTAAAATACCCACAGACTCACCAAAATGTGCATTTGCACTGGGTTATACAGTACCTAATGGGTATAAATCATGTAAAACATATAACAAATATCTAACATTTTCACACATATTAAACACTTATCATTGGGGTTCAAAGTGACATACTTTTAGCAGTTAAGGGTATCCATGTGCATTGAGCTTGTGCACCAATAAAAAATATCATTACTCATAGCCTTCATCAAGGAATCAATAACATTCTCTAAATTATCAACATTTTCCAACAAGGACTTCTTGTCTTCAACCACATCTGTAACAAAATGGTATACACCAATATGCTTCGATCGAGGATAATAAGTATGGTTCTTTGCTAAGTAGATTGCACTTTGATTGTCACAATCTATTCTCACTTTTTTTTGGTAGGAAACTAATATATGAACACAACCTATGTAACCATACGACTTCCTTACTTTGCATGAGTGGTTGTGTGTAATAAGCTTATGTATTTGATAATGCAACTATTGCCTACCTCTTGCTCGTCCAATTCATTGCTTAACCAAACAGGTTAAAAAGGTAACCACTTGTAAGTCTTCGACAATCGAGATCTCCATCTTGGAATAAGCATCAACAAGGCCTTGTTCATTTAGTGTTTTATTTTGCTTAGGTGTTCCTTGGTAGCAGATTCCATAATCTGAAGTGCTATGCAGATATTTGAAGATTCTCTTCACTGTTGTCCGATGTTCCTTTTATGGATTGGACATATATCTACTCACAACTCCCACTACATGGGAAATGTTTAATTTAGTGTATATCATAGTGCACATCAAAACTTTCACCAACACTTGTATGAGGGACCCAGGACATTTCCTCAATATCTTCTTGTGTCTTAAGATATTATTTAACATATTAAATTTGACCAACAAGAAAGGGTGTACTTATAGGTTTACATCCATGCATTCTAAAGATCTGCAATATCATCCCAACATACTTCCTCTTATTCAATCATAGTTTCCTATTTGGTTGATCCCTTTAAATTGTTCTGTCCAAATAAATTTTGCAGTGCCTAGAATCTCCTTCATATCAAACTAAAATGAAAATTGAGATTTAACATGCTTGATCATTTCTTTGTTGTTACTAATTAACAACATATCATCCACATACAAAACTACGATAACAAAGTTATAACCAACCAATTTAAAATACATTCAATGCTCATATTTGCTTTGTACAAACCCAAGTCCCAACACAAAACTATCAAACATTTAATTCCATAGTTGTGATGATAGATTCAAACCATAAAGTGACTTCTTCAACTTGCACACCAAGTCATCATTTTCTTTAACCTTAAACTCACCTGCATAAATGTTGTCTTCACATTCATTTATTATACCTTAGATCTAAAGCATCAACAATAGCCAAAATAAATCTAATAGAATCTAATTTAACAATAGGAGAAAAATCTTGCCAAAATCATTTCACTTTACATGAGAAAATCCCTTAGCTCTCAGGTCAGCTTCATACTCCCCAATATTTCATTATGCATTGCATTTCTTCTTAAACACTCAATTATAGACAATAAACCTTCTACCAACAGGGAATTTCACCAAGTCCTGTGTCATATTTTAATCCAAGGACTCCATTGTTCCATCCATGGCCTTCTTCTAACATTTACTTTCCTTTGATTCAAGGGCTTTATTTTTTTAGATATATCCATAGCTTTTGACCGGAGCAACTGAACCGGTTACATCAGCAGCGACAACTGGCCGACACCAGAATACCAATATTCTCATCACAACTGGTGTTTTACATTCTATTTACTACACTATTCCCACCACAACTGGCATTTATGATCCCGCTACAACCGGCCTTTTCCATACTTTCAAGATTTGACCTTGGGTGGTGCATATAACAACCAAGTTGTCTTACCAATGGACCCCCATCTCTTTAGTGATTCAAGGGCTTTATTATAGTCCTAGGAACTTCATTAATAATATATAAAACTGATAAAATATATGCAAAATGGAAATCAGGGGGATTATATATTTATGTATTCCTTCTAGTTCGATCTAATCTTCTCAAGACTAGAGTTTGAGATCATGTCCTTCCTCTTCTAGTATATCATCATTTTCTTTGTTTGTTTTTCATGTGTAACTCCCTTTTTAGTTCATCTTTTTCAATTGCTTCATATCTAGATATAGATTCTCTCTCTTCTAATTCACCACACACCTTTTCATGTTCTTCCTTTGGTTGTCCTTATTGTCTTGGAAACCCCTTAACCTCTCCAAAGGTTCCTTATGATTGTATATAATATTTTTTATTTATGGGTTCCAAAGATTATATCTTTTACAACATTACTATATTCAATAAATATATACTTACTTGATTTATAGTCTCGCCTAATTTTATTTTATTTTGGAGTATGCATATTAGCATCACAACTAAAAACCATGAGATGTTAGAGAGAGGGTTTTTTACTAGTCCATGCTTCTTGTGGAGTTTTATTGAAAATGGTTGATGTGGGCGATCTATTGATAAAGTAACAAGTAGTCATGACTGGTTTTGCATAAAATTTCTTTTCTAAGTTGCACCTCTAAGCATATTTCTCGTCTTATCCATCAAAGTCCTATCCATTCTTTCTACAATTCCATTTTATTGTGGTGTATACGAAGTCATCTTTTGTCTTTCTATTCCACACTACTTAAATCACTGATCAAATGCATTTAAGCAATACTCTCTACTATTATCACTTCTCAAGACATTTATCTTTTTGTCCTTTTAGTTTTTTAATAAGAACATTAAACTCTTTAAATTTATTGAAAATATGAGATTTGTTTTGGAGAATATAGACCCATGTATTTCTCGAAAAATCATCTATAAAAGTAACATAATATAGAGATTTTCCTAGTGATTGAACCTTCACAAGTCCAAACACATCATTGTGTATTAAATGCAAAATCCATATGCTATTGTAGCACTACTAAGAAACTTTTCTTGAGTCTGCTTATACCAAATAAACAATATTCATAGAAATCAAAATCTAAAGGACAATAAAAAAATTCTTCCAATATGTTGTATCATCCAATGCCAAAACAATCTTTTCTGCAAGCAATGTAATAGGCTGATCTAATTCATTTTTAATCTCTGGAACAATAGAGCTATTACACCCATGACTTACAATGTTTGCTTTAAGCTTGAACATTGTTCTTGTGTGGACTCCTATTTTTAACAACATTGCTCCATGAAACATCTTGCAACCATCCTTATTAAATACTACCCACACACCCACATCATTCATCTTACTTACATAAATCAAACTTCTATCCAAACTTGAAATATGCATAACACCAGGGAGGGTTTTAATACTTCCATCTTTGAGCATCAAATTGAATCTTCCTCGACTTATGATTTTATGTCATTTTCTAAGTAGTCATCATCTCCATTGATCTTTTCATATTCACAAAACCCCTACCTGTGGGGAGTCATATGAAATGAGGTCCATGTGGAAATCAACCATGTATAATGGCATGAATGTGTACTTGAAGTTGCTAAGAATAGATCCCTTGAGTCTTCACTAGAGGTCTTCGATTCTGTAGAAGGGCCTTGTTAGATGACCTATCCTTTTCAACCTTTTTAGATTTGTAGTCCTCTTAAAATGCCCAGTTTTACCACGGTTCCAACATTTCCTCTAAGTTTTTTTTGAAGTCTTATGTTTATCTCTGGACTTTGATTGTTTATCCCCTAACTTCTTTTTATTTCTCTCTTGGGAATGACCTTTCACAAACAAAGCATCCTTCGTTTGATAATCCTCCATAGATTTTCGTCTTGTTTCCTTTAATAACAAAGTTGTGATTACATCCTCAAGCTTTGACGTAATCACAACACTATTAATGGCCATGCCAAGGTTATCCCATGAATTAGGCAAAGAACATAATAGAGTAATACACTTTTCTTTGTCCTCCATTTCAATCTCAATTTAAACCAATTGCCTTACCACAATGTTAAATGCATTTAGATGCTTTGTCATGGAGTCATTGTCATTTATCCTTCAGAAATACATCCTCACAAGAGACTTTGTCTAATACAAAGTCCTTAACTTATCTCAAAGTAACTTAGCACTTTTTTCTCTAGAGACATTTAAAAACACTGAATCTGAAAGACATACTCTGATTGAGCTCTTCACCTTTTAATCCTTCTTCTCCCAATCTTATTCCTTCATACCCGCAAGTGTTGGGGATCAACCAACAATATGATTACACTTATGAAAGCAATAAACCACGAAATTAAATCAGATAGATAAGTAACTAGAATCAGATAATAGCAAAGAACAAGAGATACAAGAAACCACCATGAAAACTTGTATTAAACTCTTTACAAAAGGAATACAATTGAAGAAACTTCTTTCTTCCACACCTCTCTCAGATGCACAAGATCTCTCTCTAGATCTCTATTCCTCAAGAGCTCTCTCTCTCAAGTATAATCAACTCCAACAACCTGGATTGATACAACTCTGTACTGTTCTTCAACATTCACATACAATGAACTACTATAATAATCACACTAAGCTAAGAAGATCTAATTCTACATATAGAATTAGGAAACTTGAGCATGCACTTACAACCAACAGTTAAGCCTCTTGAACAAGGGCTCTAAAAAACAATCTTACTAATAATAGAAACACGAATTTAAGACTAAGACTTAAACTCATCATGCAAACACTTGGTTCTGTCTTCGAAAATAGCATTTTAGACGCACAGGTAACCGACGTCGGTTCCTGCCTGCTTGCCTGTGACCGACGTCCGCCGATCATCTGCCGACGCCGACGTCTCTTTAACTGCACCGGACCGACGTCGGTCACTCCTGACTGACGCTGGTGACTGTGTAAACCTGCAACTTTGGTAATGCGCTCATATGTGAAGCTTTTAGGCTCCACACCTTAACAATCTCTCACTTAGAGATAAACAACTGCACCAGTACCTGTACAACATCTTCTAGCTCCTCCATCTTCAACTTAATCATGAAGACCAACAGAAGTTGAATGAAGATTCAACTTCTCCTTTGTAACCGGCTTGGTTAACATATCAGTAGGATTCCTATCTATATGGATCTTCTCTAGCTTCAAATCACCATCTTCCAATACCTGCCGTATGAAGTGGTACCTTAGCTGTATGTGCTTGGTTCTTGAATGAAAAGTTGAATTCTTTGCCAAATGGATTGCACTCTGACTGTCACTATACAATCTGCAACTCTCATGCTCCCTTCCAAGCTCTTTCATGAACCGTGTCATCCATATCATCTCTTTGCTAGCTTCAGTGGCTGCAATATACTCTGCTTCTGTAGTTGACAAGGCAACAACCTTCTGCAACTTAGATATCCAGCTAACCGCCGTTCCACCTACAGTGAAAACATAACCTGTAGTGCTCCTCCTACCATCCAAATCACCTGTCATATCTGAATCTACATAACCATGTAGAGAAGTATCTGAACCTCCATAGCACAAGTGCTTAATGCTGATTCCTCTCAGATATCTAAGGATCCACTGAACTGCTTTTCAATGTTCCTTACCTGGATTGGCCATATACTTACAACTCCCACTGCTTGGGCAATATCCGGTCTAGTACACACCATTGCATACATCAAACTCCCTACTACGAAAGAATATGGAACCTTACTCATGTACTCTACCTCATCATGTGAATTAGGACATTGTTCTTTACTCAACTTAAAATGTCCAGCCAAAGGTGTGCTTACCGGTTTAGCATCCTGCATATTGAACCATTTCAACACCTTGTCCACATAATCCTCTTGAGACAATATCAACCTGTGATTTTTCCTGTCTCTCTTAATGCTCATGCCAAGGATTTTCTTTGCTGCTCCCAAATCCTTCATAGCAAACGTTTGAGCTAATTTCACCTTAAGCTCAGGGATATCCTGCATGTGTGATCCTACAACCAGCATATCTACATACAACAATAGAATAATATATCTACCGTTATCCAATCTCTTAAAATACACACAATGGTCAGATTGACACCTACTGTAGCCATGCTCAGTCATAAACCTGTCAAATTTCAAATACCACTGTCTAGGAGCTTGCTTGAGGCCATACAAGCTTTTCTTCAATCTGCACACTAACTTCTCCTTACCTTTGACCTCAAATCCTTCCGACTGTTCCATATAAATTTCTTCATCCAAATCTCCATGAAGAAACGTTGTCTTAACATCTAGCTGCTCAAGATGCAAATCCTCAACAGCAATCAAAGACAGTACAATCCGTATAGAAGTCATTTTAACAACAGGGGAAAAAATCTCACCAAAATCAATACCTGGCTTTTGTGCAAATCTTTTCACTACCAATCTGGCCTTATATCTCATCTGTCCATTCTCACCTTTTTTCAACCTGTAGGTCCATCTGTTCTTCAGTGTCCTTTTACCAGCTGGCAATTCAATCAAATCTCATGTTTGGTTCTCTCTTAAGGACTCCATCTCTTCAACCATGCCACGCTCCCACTGACTCTTGGACTCCACCTGTATTGCTTCTTCAAAACTCTCTGGTTCTACACCATCAGTTAGCAATAAATAGAATAATGAAGGAGAATATCTAATTGGAGGCTTACTTACCCTTTCAGACCACCTGATGGATGTCTGAGACTCGTTCACAACATGCTGTCCACCCAAATTCTCTGACAGTGACCGACCTCGGTCACCTCCAGACCTGTTACTGGCCGACGCCGGTTCTGCCTGACCGATGCCGGTCCCTGTCCTGCCAACATCGATCTCTGTATGACCGACATCAGTTTCTGTTCTGCCGACGCCGGTTCCTATCCTGTCGACGTCGGTCTCTGTGTTTTCCTGCAAGTGATTATTTCTTTTTCCCGCGAGCTCATTTTGGACCGTCACCTCGTCCAATTTACTATTGCTCTGCCCAGATTGATTCAGCTTCTTCAGCTGATCACTATACATCACTTTTTCATTGAAAACAACGTCACGGCTCCTAATTATCTTGTTAGTTCCTAGATTCCAAAATCTGAAACCAAAATCATCTGAGCCATAGCCAATAAATGTGCACCTCATAGACTTAGCATCGAGCTTCTTTCTATTTTCTTTATCTACGTGCACAAAGGCTTCACAACTAAAAACTTTGAGAAAAGAGAGATCTACCTTTTTACCTGTGCAAGCCTCTTTTGGAATTCCACCATTCAGAGCTGTAGAAGGTCCTCTGTTAATCAGGTACACTACAGTGTCAACAGCTTCTGCCCAAAACTCTAAGGGCAAACCAGCATGCAATCCCATACATCTTGCACGCTCCATGATTATTCTGTTCATCCTTTCAGCAATTCCATTCTGCTGAGGTGTCCTTGGAACCGTCATTTGCCTACGAATTCCATGCATGTAACAATACCAGTTGAACTTATAACTGCAGAACTCTCCACCATTGTCAGATCTCAGGGACTTTAATCTTTTGCCTGTTTCATTCTCAACCATAGCTTTCCAAATCTTAAAAGTTTCAAATACATCAGATTTTTTTTTAATACAATAGATCCATACCTTTTTTGTAGCATCATCTATGAACGAAACATAGTACTGTGATCCTCCAATAGAAGCTACCTGAGCCGGTCCCCACACGTCTGTGTGAACAAGTTGCAACTTATGCTTCTTCTTTGTAGACCCAGTCTTGAGAAAACTAACCCTTTTCTGTTTTCCAAATACACAGTGCTCACAAAATTCTAGATCCATGCTTTTCAAATATGAAAGCTTACCTTTAGACTTAAGAATTGACATCCCCTTCTCGCTCATGTGGCCAAGCCTTGAGTGCCACAATTTTGCATCCACATCTGAAGTAGATAATACAAAAGGAGAATTGTTAGTAACACAATTACACAAATAGAGAGTACCTACTCTCTTACCTCTGGCCATAACAAGTGCACCTTTGGTCACCTTCCAAGATTCTGCTGTGAGAGTTACTGTACAACCCTCATCCCCTAACTTTCCTGTAGAAATCAAATTTCTCTTCAAGCTAGAAACATGCATAACTTCTCTGAACACCCATGTGTTGCCATTCTACATTTTCAGCAGCACTTTACCTTTGCCAATTATTTTACAAGGCTCGTCATCCCCTAGATACACTATTCCAAAATCTCCATGGATATAGTCACAAAATATTTCCTATTAGGGGTAGCATGAAAAGATGCACCAAAATCTAACACCCAAGATTCTATATTATTATGCAAAGAGAATATTAAAGCATCTTGTGCAATACCTGCAACCTTTGCTTCTTCTTTTCTTTCGTGCTGATTGTCCTCCTTAGGCTTTGACCAGCAATCTCTGCTTATGTGCCCCATCTTTCCACAATTTCAGCATTGTGGCCTTCTGCCATTTTTGAATTTGGATCTACCTCTCCCCTTAGACTTAGATCTTGATCTCCCTTTCTTGCTCTTCTCTTTTTGCCTTCCCCTGCTTTCAAAACTTAAAGCGTTCCCAGATGTCTCTTCTGTGCTTTTCCTGCGAATTTTTTCATTCAAGATAACACTAACAATATCCTCTACTTTTAAAATATTTGATGCAGATGCAGTATTGCTAACTGCCATTACTAAGCTATGTCAGCTTTCAGGCAAAGAACATAATATTAAAAGAGCTTTTATTTCATCATCAAATACAATTTTGACTGAACTTAATTGATTTACAATACCATGGAAATCATTCAGGGGATTAGATACAGATCCACCTTCCTGCATATGCAAATTAAATAGCTGCTTCATAAGATATACCTTATTAGAAGCTGAGGGTTTTTCGTACAAATTTGCTAGAGTAGTCATCAACTCTACCGTTGTTTTTGCCTGTGATAAATTAGATATCACAGTAGATGCTAGACTCAGTGTTATAGACCCCAGAGCCTTTCTGTCAAAAACTTTCCATTCTTCATCCTCCATGTCTGTGGACTTCTTTGCAATCCCACCTAATGGTAAGTATAGATCATTCTGATACAGATAGTCCTCTATCTGCATTCTCCAATGTTGATAGTTTTTGTCATTGAACTTCTCCATTCTCAGTTTACTTTCATCTGCCATTGCTTCTTCCACTCAAACAGAAATCTCTGCAGAAACCCCTGTGAGCAACCTGTAATCAATACACACTACACAGATCTGAACCACCTATTAGTGAACCTGAGCTTTGATACCAATTATTGGATATCAAACTCTAAACCTACAACCAAGGCTCTGATACCACTTGTTGGGGATCAACCAACAATATGATTACACTTATGAAAGCAATAAACCACGAAATTAAATCAGATAGATAAGTAACTAGAATCAGATAATAGCAAAGAACAAGAGATACAAGAAACCACCCTGAAAACTTGTATTAAACTCTTTACAAAAAGAATACAATTGAAAATTTTTTTTTCTTCTACACCTCTCTCAGATGCACAAGATCTCTCTCTAGATCTCTATTCCTCAAGAGCTCTCTCTCTCAAGTACAATCAACTCCAACAACCTGAATTGATACAACTCTGTACTGTTCTTCACCATTCACATACAATGAACTACTACAATAATCACACTAAGCTAAGAAGATCTAATTCTACATATAAAATTAGGAAACTTGAGCATGCACTTACAACCAACAGTTAAGTCTCTTGAACAGGGGCTCTAAAAAACAATCTTACTACTAATAGAAATGCGAACTTAAGACTAAGACTTAAACTCATCATGTAAACACTTGGTTCTGTCCTCGAAAATAACATTCTGGACGCACAGGTAACCGATGCCAGTTCCTGCTTGCTTGCCTGTGACCGACATCGGCCGATCATCTGCCGACGCCGGCGTCTTTTCAACTGCACCGGGCCGACGTCGGTCGCTCTTGATCGACGCCGGTGACTGTGTAAACCTGCAACTTTGGTAATGCGCTCATATGTGAAGCTTTTAGGCTCCACACCTTAACAGCAAGTGCATTTCCTGACATAGCAACCCACTTATCTATGTCCTCAAGAAGATCTTTCATCTTGAGATTCCCTAACTCAAAATGTTGGCCACTATTTTTTTTTAATTCTAGCCTTGTGTTTCCCATCATTTTCCTTCACGCAACGATTCTCACATACACAACTCATTCAAGAATAAGTTTATCATAGGGCCAAGATGCCTTAGCTTTTCAGACAAAGCTAAACCCAAGCTCTAATACCAAATGAAGAGAGAATGGACCAATAAACTAGTGTACAAGAAACAATGCTTATAGATTCTAAAGCTATAACAAAAAGATAAATGACACACACGATACATAATATTTTCACTTGGGAAAACCTTTTCAAGAAGAAATAAAACATAAAAAACGTCTTTATTGCATTAACTCAACAATTTGCAATATAATAAGGTACTTCAAATTTATGCTTTACCTTAATGCATGTGCGAGTCTTTGTAGGCACATCAATATGAAACCGCCCAAGCAGTATTCCAATACAATGAGTAAACAACCATCGGCCATGAAACCACTCATATGTTCCTATAGGTAAAAATACCCATGCACTCACCAAAATATGCATTTGTTCTGAAAAAAATTCTTGGGGTCCCCTGCTCTCAAACCTCCAACTGAAGCAATTCCCCATACCTCATTAGCCATGCTAGGCTATAAAGTACCTAAGAAATGTAAATTATGCAAAGTATACAACACATATTCAATAACAACTATTATGTTCATAAAACAGTCACTTCCATTGTGGCACCACCTCCATTGGCATAAGGATCATGGCCTATTAGGTTTATATGGTACTTCGGATCAAGCCTACCAACGGATGTAAGATTGATTTTTTGAATGAATATATTTTTAAAATATTGTAGCAGCAATGCCAATATGTATTGAAGAGGCATATAGGACTCAAGGTAGTAAGGCATGTATTTAATGGTAAAAGAGGAAACATTGGAGTTATATTATATTTGGTTGTGGATTTTATTACGAGGGAAAGTCAATTGGCATTTGGTAATATCAATGGAAGTTTAGTATAGAGTGTTTATTTTGAGCGTAATGTGATTTCAATTAAACCTGAAAAAACTAGACATAAAAGAAATGAAGTTAAAAAGATTTAAGCATCCGAATCTTGATGTATTGCTGTTTTTCTGGGAATAAATAAAGCATGCTACATTTTTTGATGTTAGATCGTTTTGAAAGTAAAGCACAGCAATACATGTGTAGGAGCAAATATATTTAGTTTAGGTTTGTATAAATTTTTTATTGGAATTGTTTTCATTTACATTTCAGCAATTACATAGAATAGTGGGCTGTTGTGCAGTTATTCATTATTCATATAAATATGGAACTCACAACTCACAACGAATTATACAGCCCAATGAATGCTGACAAGGAGCATGCCCACAGAATTGGAGCCTTGATCTTTCTGCATTTAGTGCCCCAACTTACCACTCCACCAAACCTCTAAGAACAACTTACTTAAATTTCAATAAAAACTTATGTAAAACATGTACTCCTTCAGTCTTACATCATTTCCATTTAATCAATTTTAATTGTAAAAAAATAAGATATATTTTGTTTACCCATATGTCAATATCGTTTTAATTTTTTGAAAAGGAAGACTTGTAGTACTCTTGAGAGCACCATACAAGCAAATAATAGGAAACATGCATTGTAAACTTCAAGGAAAAGATTAACCTGATCAAATAGAAAGAAGTAGAAATCTTTCTTTTAGAAATAAATTGTCAGTTAAAATCTTATGTGATTAATTAGATACTCTTAAATTTCAGATGTTTTAAAGGATACTCTCATTTAGTTAGATTCATGTCTTTCAAAAAGCTAATATTGAGCTTAGCCAGTTCGAATCCACTCTATCATTTGAGATTTAATAGGACATGGTACTAAGAAATACATCATTTATTTTCAACCCTTCAATTCTCATCATATTGAGAAACATAAACCATAAGATGAACATTAGGGTTCAAAATGCCCTTAGATTTATTTACAAAAATATGTAAGCTTTTGTCAAGTTACATGTCATGGAATAGCTTATATGTGTTTGTATCTATTACAATGAATCTGATTGCTCCAATTGAGCCTAGTATAGCCACAATTAAATACCACACAACAATGACAACATTCAAGAAACGTAAAAGAAGGAAGAGCAAGTTATTCTTAGGCTTTCGTCCAACTTTCAAAAATGCAAGTGCTGGTAAAATAAAATCCAGTGGAGTAAACCCAACTGCCCCACAAAGAGCAACAAAATCTCCAAAAAAGGGCAGAGCTGCAGCACAGAGAGTAACCAATGCAATATAAAATGATGTACAAAGAAAGCGTGTGATGTATTCTCTCAGCAAGTGTGTTTGACTTTTTGGTATCAATTTCTCCTCAAAATAGGCATATGTTGGTCTACAATATATCTGCAAGGTAATGCATGTCAATAAGTTATTAGACCCTTTAATTTGTGTGAAAGGAAACTGCTGGTGCGTTTACGTTGAATGTTGTCGAACGCACACGGCTTAACACTCACCACCATGTAAAAGTGTTAAACAGCTCATGCGTCGATGCCAATCAACATGAATACACCAGCTGTTTAAGCTATAACTTTAATTTCATAAACTTTAGAAGTGAAAAATTCAATTCAAATTTAATAAGCAGGTCAAACGTTTTCTCATAATAATGACATGCAGAACAAAAAACTAGAGACAATGCACGGTATTATGAAATTTTCCACAAAAACAAACATAAATTCAGAGAGACAAATATTAAGAATGGGATCATGACCACCAAAAAAATATTACAAAATAATTTCAGTAAGAAAATAAAGAACAAGGCAGATGTAATCAAAGTATCATCCTAAGCTGAGTACTAAATGTTAGGGTGCATTGAGTGAGAATGTCAAAACATTACTCAATAGTTCCCAATCTTATTTTCTAACTTATTTTGAAGGTTAAATGGTTTTGATTTTAAAGCCTAAGAATAGACTATACACATCAATCTTCCCACATTCAAAGTAGCCTCAAAATTTTAGATAGATTGTATTCCTAAGCTTGCTTCAATTGCAATTTCTACCCTTTTTATAAGTCTTCTTTCTTTAATTGCAATTTTTTTGCTTTGTGTTCTACGAACCCCTGAATACATTCCTTGATCTACTTCTTGAGCTCTCCTTGCCCTGGTAACCATCTCAATTCCAGAATTTAACTTGAGTGCTCTCAACTGACAACGAATATTGTTTGTGATACATTGGAAATCTTACAAAGTCATCCCAAGGTGGTTGTAGTCTGTTTTATAATGTGTAAATTACATAATTCTTTCCCAATTGCTTAGATGTAAACATGAATTTGGTTGTAGTCTGTTTTATAATGTGTGAATTACATAATTCTTTCCCAATTGCTTAGATGTAAACATGAATTCAGGTTCATTTGTTACTCTAATATTCAGATTCAAATAGAAAGAAAACAGAAAAAATTACAATTCATAAATAACAAGGATACTACAACATAATAAAGCTAACCAGAATCAAATTTCTCATTTATATCTTTAAAATGTCACGTGGTATACTGCATTCTTTTCTTTCTTCTATTCTCTCATGTCCCTTTTAACTCTTTTCCCCAATATATAAATGCTTTGAATATGAATTAATACTAGATAGGTTGTCTGTAACTACCTATCAACTACCCCTTTTTCACATAGCACATTTTTACTTAATTTTCTGCTACTAAATCGATCCTTGTAGATATTACAAAATATACATTTCATATACTTTTTCGCACCTTTACAACATATCAAAATGGTTACATATTCATTCTGCTTATTTCCCCCAGACACCAAAAGAATATGATCAATACATGAAAGTGCACCATTAATGACAACCGTCAAGCAGGAAGAGAGAAAAAAGAACAAAGATACATTATAAGCTAACATTCCTTCTTAATGGCTGCTTCTACTATAACCATATATCACGTGAAGTGTCTCCCAAGCCTGTTCTATTTTGTGCTTTTGTTCGAACACTTTCCTAGGTGGAAGTTGTCATAGTTTGGGAATCAAGTCTTGAATTTTACGTTGGGAGATGTGTTTTTCATTCATTTATTTTTTTTGAATTTGTTTTAATTATCTTTCTTATGGTATTTGTTTTTTCGGTGCTTTTCTGTCAGTTTGTTTCGAATTCTCCATTTGAAGACCAAAGAAATAAGTTGAGCTAGCATTTTTGGCCCATTTGTGATTAACATCTCTCTAATGTGATAAGGCCTTCTACGTAGGTGTCTAAATTGTACTTGGACATTTACTTTGTAGTAGATCAACATTTTATATTAACTCGGCTGCGATGATAAATAAAGTAATGTTTAAAAAAAGTCATGTTAAGTTGCTAGGTAAAGACTAAGTTGTCCATTATCATGTTCATGTCAGCAATTTACAGACCACTATTAATTTTTGAGTTAGTCTTTCGTCAGTTGAAAGTGGAGCAACAAATATATAGAGGGTGTTATCTTAATAGGTTTAGAATGTAGTTTGGTTGGGCCCACAACCAAGAAGGTCATCAGAGCCGGTATTGGTAATTGACAAGGAGGGCAAGAATGGAATTTCCAAATCACTATGACCACCAGCAGTACTTTATATTTTATGATGAGGGAAAAGAGGATTCGATTCAACATTGTCAATCCTGCATCACCATTTGGAAAGCCAATCGCCAAAATGTTCAAGACTATTGGCTAACATTGTTCCTAGCCAACCTGAAGAGTGATGCCATAGATTGGTCCATGGAGCAGACGAAAGTAACAACCATTTGTTTTACCATATGGGAAAAAAATGAAGAAGGATTTAAGGAGTTCAAGTTGTTGCACCATGAAAATGAAAGAGTCGCAAAAATCTATAACACCCACCAAGGAAAGACCAAGACTTTTTGCACATAAAACCAACAGCTCAAGGAGTTGTTGGGAAAGTTGAAACCAAAGCTAGCGAACAACCTAAAGAAGAGGTGATTTATAGGAATCCTCCTAAAGATGCAAAGAAAGATGAGACTAGTCCCTCTGATGAATTAAAAATAAGCCTTCAACAAAGCAATGAATCTAGAAAGCGAAAATAAAACATCCACCAAATTGAGGGCCTATAGCGATTCAGAGAAGGAAGATAGAGATAAGCCCATATCTATTGAACCTTTGAGGAAAAACATGATGGGAATGATGAAAGAACTCAAATAAGACACCAAAAAAGAGTTAAATGGAGTCAGACATACTAACTGTGGAATGAAATGCCACACCAATGCAAATTGTCCAAACACCACCTTATGTGATATCTACCAAGTTGTGCATCACATGAGGAAGGATTGTTTGTTTAATATGAAGAAAAATATGGCACGTCTTACTGACCCCGCTAAGGGTCCTCCAATACAAACACAAACGGCACCACCAACAACGGTTCCAATAACAACTGTGATACAAACAAGTATCAAAACAATAACAATGACAATGGAGGAAGAATTCAATGACTCAACTTAAATACCTATAGTTCACAGCAAGAAATATCGTTAGGATATAAGAGGGGTGGAATGTTATACACCTAAGGATATGATACCATGATGTATATGAGAGTATGGGCTAGCCGGTTTGTGGCACACATAACTCATGTTTAAATGGGATGGGCCCAATGGGTGATGTCAAATGGTTAACTTGTGAAATAATTTATATTTGTTTATTAGTAGGCCTAATGTGTAAAGAGAATACCCTCCCCCATTTTTATTTGATATAAAGTGGTATGATGGTTCAATTTTCCATAATAATCAATATAATTTGTCATTGTATATGGATCATGGATTATAGATCATTTTGTGTTGCGTAGTAGACATGAAAGGCACCATCAACGGCAGTTCCAAGAACAACTATGATAAAAACAAGTGCCGGAACAATAACAATGGCAATGGAAGAAGAATTCAATGTGACTCAAACAAAAGACCTATAGTTTAGTGCAAGAAATAATGTTAGGACATAAGAGGGGTGGATGTTCTACACCTAAGGATATGATACCATGATGTATATGAGGTTATGGAGTAGCTGGTTTGTGGTACACATAACTCATGTTTAGATGGGATAGGCCCAATGGGTGAGGTCAAATGGGTAACTTGTGAAATAAGTTATATTAAGTTATTAGTAGGTCTAATGTGTAAAGGGTTTAGTCTCCCCCATTGTTATTTGATATAAAGTGGTATGATGGTTCAATTTTCCATAATATTCAATATAATTTGTCATTGTATATGGATCATGGATTATAGATCATTTGTATTGGGTAGTAAAGGTAGAGTAGGATAACAAGTTTGGCTCTTGTAGCGGGAGATATTGTGGAGTGGTTCCTTAAAGAATATTTTATGGTGTAACCCTACCTTAAGGGTATTTCTACTCTATTTATGGGTATATTGAAGATTAGGGTGAATTGAACTATCATACATGTCTTGTGCATGTGATTTGTGTTATTATTCAATATTATTTTTTATATTGGATATGTAGTTAATGACAAATTCAATGAGTGATGTCAATTTGCCAAGAATCCCTTGATCAACCAAACAGCTAAGGCGAACTACACAAATGGTGCGGTCTAGGTGTTATAAACCTAAATAATATTGATTAGTTACCAAGAGTTACATTATGACGAGTCATGTCCTCTCAAATGTGACCCTTGAATTTATATATATTCCAATTCATCTATTCATTTATTCATAACTTTCTATATTCTAATTCCTTTATATAAACTTATATATATATATATATATATGTAAGTTTTTATATATTTATTATGTATACCGACTTGGTAAACAACATTGGTCAACCATAATAACACAAATTATCCAAAGAAAGGATGGGTAAACATCAATAGGGTTGATGTAGAAGGAATGATGGCGATGACGCACTTGTAGGCAAAGAAGATGCAATACCCTGATCCTCAGACAATGAAGTGATGTTTGGTCGAGGCCAGATTTGAAGTCGAAAAATCCATGCAAGAAATGGAGAAAAAGAGAGAAACAAATCCCATCTTAGTGAGATAGGAATTTTCAGCCCAAGCCTCGGTCATCTACCGGCTATTTAACAAAGAAACAGTAGAACAAGTATTGCTGACGTTGGTGCTGGTATGAAAGACACATTTATTTTGAAGCATTCCAGATATGAGAGATGTCACTAGCACAATCACATTGTCGTGGAGCCCAATTTGTGTCCGAACCAAGTAGCATTGGCACAACCTTTTGCGGTTCTTGTAGCCTAGATGATGGTGATTTCCATACAAACACTCCTCCTAGATTCTGTCATTGTATCATTGAGGGGCGTGTACAATGCTCTCCTCGGCCAAGTTTGACTGCATATGGTTAAGGTAGACCAATATTGGAAGAATGATTCCTTATTTATTGAGAAATGAGGTAGGAAATTTACAATTGATCTCAAGAATCACCAATTCAGCAGGTATTAGACATTGTTAGACTCCTTAGAGTTGAATGAAAACCTGCACATAGCAGCCATCGCTCCTATGGACAAGGGAGTCTTGGAACTCAAGGAATGCTTAGAAGATGAAAGAAACTTGAACAATGGGCTGCTGCATTGGAAAATGAAAGACTAGGAGGTGTTCAATGAAGACTACCACTACATCGATATTAAAGAAAGTCCAGAAAAGAAGATGGTGATGGAGTTGAAATCACAAATGTATCCTAGCACAAGTTCTTCATCGCTACAGACTATCCCTCCACAATTCACCAATAATGAAGTTGGGGAAGCAAAGTTAAACATGGAATCAACATATCAATTTGTAAAGCCAATGGACATAATTACAAAGAACCAATGACCAGAAAGGTCAATCTTGGAACATATGAATCTGTTTGTTATTGTAGACTGGCTTAGCAAGATATACATACTCATTCCATACAAGAAAAATATTAAGGGCCATGAAGCAGCTGATTTATTTTTAACTAAAGTTTGGGTTCACTTTGGCCTAGTTCCATTATCTCAGATGGATATAAGGTTGTTGGGCAGATTATGGACCACTTTGTTGAAGAGAATGGATACAAGGTTGAAGAGGTCAACTGCATTACATCCCCAAACATATGGTCAAACTGATGTAGTAAACTAAACATTTGATGTGACTTTTAAAAGGGTACAATAGGAAGCATCTGAACACTTGGGATGAGAACTTGCAATATATTCAACACTCATATAATAAGGCAGTCTGTACCTTTAAAAACAAAGCTCCTTTTGAAGCATGCTTTTGTTTCTTGTCTCCTAACCCATTTGATGTTGTGATGGGACAGCCAAGAGTCAACAAAGAAGAGTTTGACTCAGCAATTCAAAAGGCTGAAATTTGTATTCACAAAGCAAGGCAGATTCATCTCAAGTTCCAAATTAAGTTGAAGGAATCTGAAGCTAAGTATAAAGCAGAGCATGATCAACATAGAGTTGAGCACAAGCTCCAAGTTAGGGACAAGGTGTGGCTTTACTTAACCAAGGATATACTCCAAGTTCAACCAAAGATGTTGAAATCACTTAGGTATGGCTCATTTGATTGTTGAGTAAGTGGGAACCAATGCACTCAGAATAAACCCACATACCTTGGGTGATTCCGTAGAAGCATAAATATGATCTTGAGATTGTGTAATATCCTATATAGTTGTAGGATGATTGTACAGCTGAGTTTATTAGTGAATTAAATTGATTTTTGCGAGTTTCAAAGCAGGACAAGTTTAAGAGAGCACAGTAAAACTGCAGTAATAGACCTACAATGTTCTTGAAGGCTCCATGAGAGCAACTGGATTGCAATTATTGCTAATTTTGGTTCAGATAAGGAGGCACAGCCCCAACTTGTTGGAGTTTCCCACATTGGTTTTCTCCAGGGTAAATTCTCGTGTTTATCTCCAGGATAAATTCTTATGTTTATCTCTTTGTGTTTGTTTTCAGTCATTTACTTTCTTATTTTCATGTTCTACGAGTGCAGTCATAAATTCAAGCACTTTTATAGGTTAACAATTCGATGTTTAAGTCTTTTTGAAGCAAAGCACTTAAGAAACAGCAACAAAAATCAGTTTATATCAGAATTAGCATGTTAAGATTTGTGTTAGTAAATTAGGAAAAGAATATCTATCTTAACTATGGATCATTTTATTTGGGACTACTACATTTTTGTTTTGGAATTGATTTTTGGCAATTAAGAAACTCACATTGTCTCAGACTCTCACATATAGAGCATGCATAAAGTTGTTGAAAACGTTTCCATGATATTTAAATGCAAGTTTACATAAACACACTGAAACACGGTTGAGGTTATTACCTTTAGATGATTTAGAGAAGGTTAGTGAGACTTCGTGGTGGGTTAATATTCTTGATAAATGCTAGACCGGAAGTTTGTTATATAGTTAGTATAGTGTCTAGATTTAAGAATGCTCCAAAAATATATTTATTGCAATGCAACAAAGAGAAATTCAAAAGTACTGTTGATTTCAATGTAGTGACAAACATAGAGCTTAGCTGGGGTGGACCACGAGATGACAAGAGCTTCATTTCAAGGTACAATTTTAGCAGGGGTCAAGTACAAGAGTATTTCTTGGATCATAAAGAAATAACTAACCGTCACAATGTCATCAACAGAATCTGAACATAGGACAGCTGTGAATGCAACTTGTAAAGCAATATGGCTTAAGAGAGTCCTAACAGATCTTCAATTGCTACAGGTGAATACAACACCTATCTTTTCCAAGAGTCAAAGTGTGCTTAAGCTACTGCAAAATCTCATTTATCAGCCTCATACCAAGCATAGAGATGCCCTTTAGCACTTCATCAAATAAAAGATACAAGATGGTGAAGTTGAATTTATATGTACGGTGACCCTAGATCAACCAGCTAACATAGTAGCAAAATATGTGTCTAAAAATAATTTTGTGAAATTCAGAATAGGGGTTTTAGGAATAATTTCCAAATAATAAAAGATAATGATGTTACTCACATAGGTGCATATAAAGATATACCGCAAGTCCATGATTACCATAATGGTTGATGTTATTGTTCACTATTAAAGAGCCACAATGAAGGGGAAAAAATGGTAGCCAATTTCCTTCATTAAAAGGATAACCTTGTCTCCTGAGAGCAGGTGAACAATTTACAAAAAGAGGCAATCAAGCAAAATATTTATAGTTTTAGGTCAAGAAGTGGAAAATAAACAAAATTACAAGAGCAATTCACTACTTGCTCTAAAGCACAAAATCATTTATTGAAGAGCAACTACAATAATGGAAATGTTAATAAGTGGCAATTCTTGAGTAATTGAAGCCATGCACTCCTATAAATGAACAATGCTTAATGTGTATAAAGTTTAGAGAAATTGATTTTCCAAATACAGGACGGCGTTTTACCTGAAAACAACCTGAAATCTGAATCACTGCAAACATGTTGGCCATAACAATTGTCCATGCAGGGGTTGTCAGGGAATTCAGGACATATGGTTCCACAGTTGATCCAAATGCCCAGTAACCTCCAAATGCAAGTGTCCAGTAGCTTAGAATGATGACCGTGTATGCTGCTGAAACACCTCTGTACATATTTTCCTTTGCAGGATCTCTAAGAGTTGACTGGAGAAGAGGAAAGGTGGCTTCAAATTTACATTCTTTGTATTTATAATAGTTGAGATAACTGGACTATAAAAAGATATAAATTCATTGCATAAGACAATTTATGATTTCATACAGTGACTCTTGGAACCCAAAATAATGTGCAGATATTGCGCACAGATTTTGACCTTGGAGGCAGCTTTGATAGGCAAATATATTTGTGTTACAACATATTTCTAAGCTATCACTGATCAGTCAATCCAATGATCAGGGTAGCTCTGTCTCAGGGGATCTGTTACTACATGAGAAAACTACTGAATCAGATTTTCTTGACAACCATTGGGGTATTATTCAATCCAAAAAGATAATTGAGCACATGACTACCTGTATTTCTGGTAACATTGCATCTCCAAATGAAAATGCTACTGTCCCCAAAGCATTAAAGCCTTTAAATATCTTGGTGGAGGAAGTCCCATGCAGCTGATAATCAACTGAATTTCGATTCATCTGCTTTCCTGCTTGACAAAACTTTCATTAATCCTTGATCACACAAAAATGAAAGAGTCAACGATTTCTAAAATATTAATCAAAAAAGGTGTTGGCCATTTTTAATGCTTTCTATTAAATGTACACATTGTGTGTGTGTGTGTGTGTGTGTGTGTGTGTGTGTGTGTGTGAGAGAGAGAGAGAGAGAGAGAGAGAGAGAAAATGCAAGTTGTAGCCGTTGTTGAAAACATTTTTGACATGCATTTAAAAAATAATAAAAGAAAAAAATCTGAAGTTGAGTTGTTCTCCTTTCCCACTCCCATAACAGTTGATAATGAACATGAAATGACTAAACATATTCAAATCCGGTCCTTTAAACAGACTGAATTAGAGTGAGTTACCAGGGAGAACCTATCAAACTATCCAAAGGATAGTTCTTTGGTAAACCTTGTTTACACTAGATGGATGATTAAAGATAGTACATACAAATGGGAAACTAGTTAGAAACCCATATGAACAGAACGTTTTCAACTTCTTGTATTGACAATCTACATCCACTTCGAAGCCAACTGCTCCAGGGTATGTTGTGGATCATCTGTTGTTCACAATGGAGAAGTGATGTCTCAAAGTCAAGTAACAAGTCAAGAAACTCAATTTTATGAAACATCGAACTTCAGATTATGGGGATCAATACTTGCCAAAGTAGTCAAATGACATTGTAGCATGCAAGATCATATAATTCAGAACACTTGTTAAATTTTATATTTGAACTTGATTCTTTAAGGTAACTTTTGAGGCTCTCCTCGCCTTTGTGGGGAGATCTCTCAAATGCGATCCCCCTTAGTAACTTCTGTGTTATTGTTGATTTGAATGGTACTAAAAAGCCAAGCAGAGGATTTGGTTCCAGAGGCACTGGGCCTATGAGGGGGTTGGAACCTAACAATTTAAAGACAATGGGGGCCTAAGCATTCATTAGCACATAACATATTTTAATTTACGCTTTACCATTGATGTATGGATCTGCTTCTGTTAACATTTGGAAACCATTGCAGTACCTTATTCATTCATTACAACTTATATAGGTTATCTTTGCATCATTAATCATATTTGGGGATGCTAGATTGACCATAAAAATGTTTGTGCTTTTTCCTTGATGTATGGATTTGTTTTTGCTAAGCTTTAGAAGAAAACTATTGTAGGAGATTATTTATATGTTATATAATCTACTTTTGTGTCTTTTGTCATCGCGGTCATGAAAAGACTTTAGAAGCAATTGGACCTATCTATGTAGAGGGTATATACGTGTCTTGCCAAGGATTTAATCTTAGCTTTACATTGCTGAAACTACTCAACTTGCTAATTTGGAATGTACAACTTTATATACATCAAATACACATAAATTCATGTCAAAACTAAATACTAAATTATCAACCGTACGTCAAATACTCAAGCAGGCATAAAACCCAGATACGTTTTGTTCCTCTACCAAGCAGTAACCCAATTTAATCTTAGCACTTTTATATTCCCAGTCCATCCAAGCTACTTTGGATTCTTGGAAAAATTTAGAACATTTCCGTTATTGCAATACACAAATGTACCCTGCAACTGTGTTGCCTTTAGGTCTTCAAGAATCCTCTTCAACTACAATACTTCACTGTTACTATAACGTACCTGTAACTACTGGTTTATAATTTACCTTTGTCAAGGGAAGATCGACAGCAGGCTGTTTCTTACTCCATAATAAAATTGAATCTGATCCAAGATTAAATACATAGAGAACTGTAAATGATCAACACTTCGTCAAATTTCCTGGGTTTGAAGACTTAGAAAACTTTTAAGTGTAACTAGAGAAAAAAGTCATGGTTAAGAAGTTGCACCAATTTGGTGTTGTTGGACTTGGCCGAAACTGAGGTCGCTAATGGGTTGCACAAATAATTGGTGTAGGGAGATTATGCCAAGCTTGTGCCAAGATAGATGGACATCGCCATAAGTAAGGTTGTGCCAAATATTGAAAGGAAACATTGGCAACAAATAGTGTCGAACAACCAATGCCAAAGGTGCATCAGCCAAAGGCATTGCACCAAGATATATGTTGCACCAATGTTTGTGCCAAAAGACTAGAATTGTCACCAAATTTTCTTCAATACCAAAACCAAGTTCACTAGAGAATATGAACAATCATACCCAAATAGTCATATCTGATAAATCCATAACATGGTTGTTTCAAGATTTTCTATGACGTCTCCATGGGAGGTTAAATGGTTGAATGTTGATCCCCATGTCATATTGTATAAATATTTTAACAAGTGATGTAATACGGTCTGCACATTGAGATTCAAGGGGAATTATTCTTGATTCTATATTTTAAAAAAGCTAGATCGTAGATAGTTTTAGACATCTTGATAGCAAGCCACTCAATATAGCAATACAAGTAGAAAGACCACTTGAGACTGCAAAATTATGGTGTAAATGATGAAAAACATCATTCTGCAGCCAAGTTCATATGAGCATGAAGAGTTTGAGAAGAGGTTTACTTGGATGGAGAGTAACATCCCTATCCTAACAGACATGTCCACCAAGTTCATCATCGTTATGATGAGGAAAGAAGGGGAAGCTACATTGTAAGAACCTGTGTTTGAGGAATTTCCAAAGAACAAGTTCGATAACCTCAAAAAGGGGAATCTTAGATTTCAAACCCTGTTTTCTCATTGTTCCATATGGAGGCCAAATTGGACATTCCACCTTGTGCAGTATAGGCATATACAAAGAATGGCATTTATATCAAGGCAGAAGGTGATTTTTACTAGCTTTCTTGGGAAACAAGCTAATGGTAGCTTGCGTGAAGAAATCATATGAAGGCAGAACAAAATGAAAACATACAAGTCAATCGACAAACTTATTAGAGATGCATACCATCGTGTAAAGCCACGCCAATAGCTGTGGCAGCAAATCCAATGGTGCTGAATGTACAAATTGCATTCACCCACCTTAAGGAATGAATATCTGGAAATTGGGACAACAACAACTCGTACACTCCAAACAAAATGATGAATTCCTGCAATGTAAGATTACCACTGTTGTGATAATGCTTATAAATGGCCTGCACAATAAGGAGGTAAAGAAAATTAAGACACGAATGAGTCCTTACACAGAAAACAAGCATGAAAACCAATCAAGGTAGCTTTACCTTAAGGCTGCTGCCTGCAGCAATTTGTATAGCTATGTTGTTTCCAACAGATGCAATCTGCTGGAAAAAAGTAACTGCCCAATAACCTTTTGCTCCTTCATTCATCGTCAAATACAAACACAAAGCCTTGCTTCAATATTCAGGATTGATTAGCCAGAAATACAATACACAACAAAATTTGCAAGGAATGTCCAATTGAACATTATTCTTACAAGTTGAAGAAAAAATCATGATACCTTCAGTGGGGTTAGAGGTGGTTCCTTAAACTAAATGGAATTCTTTGGCTCTAGCCTTTCAGGCCAAGCAGCATACATTTTCAATTATTTTGTTTAAAGCGGTTAGAAGTGAAAGGGCAAAGTTGCAAACATAATTGAAATCAGTCAATCCACCAATATCCTCATCAATGAGAAAAGATTCAAGTATAACCTTCAGAAAAAAATTTAGTTAGTGATTTCTAGTGAAGATGAAGTATGTTCGATTAGATTTTAAGATAAGTCATTCATAACTTACACCTGGCCTTTCTTTACCATGACAGATATTCTTCCAAAAAATTCACCTGGGACTTGCACCTAATCTCAGACAATGTCTTTATCATGATGAGTGGGTGGAGGCCTATGGGCCATTAATGCACAAATACAGAGGTCTCCACTTGTGTTTTTACACCTGGTAATTCCATGTCTCGCGCACTCAATCACAAACTGGCAGACTTATTTACAAGTTTTTAAGAAACAAAGTATCATTAAGTTTTAAATAGATAATTTACTTTTAGAAACAGAGCACATGGCGTAGCAGAATGTAAGGGTCAGGAAAAAAGTACCATAGATGCTGGAGGCAAGTTTTCTGTAGGTCGTATGCCGTATGCCATCCCATTTCCACAAAGAAGCAATCAAGAAACTAGAGTACCATGTGACCAGTGTTGCACTCACCAAACTCACAACTCCTGCAGTAAAGAAAGAAATAAATTATATAAATCTCTCCAAGTGACCAAAGTCGATCGATAAGACTTGAAAGTACATCTAGTTACAATAGATAAATTACTAGAGCGAAAAGAACTACCATAGGCTATGAAAGGAACTAAATACTGTAAAAACCGTGACTAGAAAGGGAAACCTAGAGCCCCTAAACCCAAGAAACCACATAATCTAAATACAAGTCCAATGAAGTTGAATGGGATGAGAGGTGAATCTAGAGCACCTAAACCCAAAAAACATATAATCTAAATACAAGTCTAATGAGGTCGAATGAGCTGAGGAGTAAATCTAGGGCCCCCGATGCCAAAAAAAACATATAGTCTAAATATAAGTCGAATGAGGTCGAATAAGATGAGCTCAGGGGGTGAAAGTATTGAGCTTTCATTATGAAACACAATTGACTCACTGGGTGCAGAGTCCCCTATTGGATGAGGCTAGAACCACTGGGTCGTGGCTACTATTAGTGTAGGATATTTATTTTCCTTTTATTTTGTTATTTGGATTATTCCAACAAACATGGATTATTCTTACATTTGAGTTAGCTTGCTTAAGTGTACTTAGACATAGGGAGTTGCTCTTGTTCATTATCATTGGCTAGTGGATGTTACTCTTTGATTGGTCATTTCAGACTTAGGAGTTACATGCCTATTCTAGGCCTTTTTTGATTATTCGTAGAAGAGTTACACATTATTCTTCTATTTACACATCTTTTGGTGAGCTATTCTACACGAAGTGTGTTGGATGATTTGTCTAGTTTTTGGGGCAATATTCTCATTTTATTTTTTGCTCATATCAATGTTTATGCAATAGCTTTGCTCTTGCTTACAAATCTGTCGTTTTAATTGACCCAGAGATCCTGGCCAATGCTCCAACAGCTGCTACACTGAAGGTTACCCCCCAAAAATAAGAATTTGTCAATTTAAAAAGAAAAATATTATGTCTAGTTATTGTCAAATGGGATGTAGTCAATTAATGGAGTATATGGACTTTCAAAGCAGAACCCCAAGTTCAAAGCCCCCAGAAATATGATATGATATAAATTCCAAGACATACTAATTAGATATATCTGACTTGAAATATTAAGACATTTTAAAAAGCTATGGAGGAGAAGCGGAGAGGCTGAATTTTCTCTCCCTTAAATAAGATGATCTCAATTAGTGAATTATAAGGGCTTTAACAACGAGCTCAAGTTCAAATCCCCAAGAAATATGACAAACTGTCTGTCATGGGCATCTAAGCTTAAGGCTGAAATTTACCCCCAGAGGGGAAATTCATCAAATAAATAATAAATAAATACATAAATAAGATTAATTAGTTTTTAACATTTGATATATAGATTTCTGGATCCACTGTATTGAGTGAAACAATTTTCAATTTTTCTATATTTTATTTGGAAACACGTAAAATAGAAATAAGGGGTTAAAAAAAAGAGTTCAGTGAGTCTGATAAGTAGTTTTTTTGGTTTAGAAATATGTACAAATTGTTTGCTCGATGTGTTTCGAATTACTATTCGTGATTCAAATATAATCTTTTTCCTGATGATGAATCACAAATATTGATTTGAAACACGTCAAGCAAACAATTTGTACACAGTTTTAACCCAAAAATCCTACTTATGGATCTCATGGACTATGAAAATATCAAAGCTCTTATTTCAGTGAGTCTATTTATTTAGAAATACAATTAGCCAAGAAAAGTAATGGTAAATGAATTGGGCACCTCCAGGCCAGCTCAAAGAGGCGAGGGCGTATGGCAATGGGGCATAAGCAGCAGGTGTAGCAATTGTTGTGGCCACATGGAATGCTGCATGTAACCATGTACCTCGTCCATGTGAATTTGAACCATCAACAGCAGTCTCTCTCTTCTCTTCCGTACCAGTTTCTTTTTCAGTTGCAGCTTCACCTGTGAGGGTGTCCATATTTTTCTAAACCAAATTATACTAGAGCGTTTGCATTGACTGGTGATAACACAGGCCATTCAACACTTTCACCTGTTGGTGAGTGTTAAGCAGGAGGCACTCAACATGAATGCACCGGTTGTTTACATTCAGCCAGATTATACTAGTCATTATTATTCCCCGCCTCGGGGATTGTGGAATAATATAATAAACTCTTTGCCTCAAACTCATTGACTCTGCATTCGACTGCCCAATGGAATAGAAGTCCGATTTTTTTTCCTCCGACCACCCTCTCTTGAATTCAAACTTTTGAAAAAAAGTAATCTGGTTGCGTTATATTTAGGTAATCCCAACGTCAAATTCTGGAAAAAGACATGAGAGTGGGGTTAAGCTTTCAATTTCGTATACTGTCTACCAATTGTTTTAAGAATATTCTGTGCATGATATCTGAAATCAGAATCTGGGTTCTAATGATATGGGATCATATTGGCATCATATATTTCCGGCCGGCTGAAAAGAATGAGATTTGACGCCCGTCTAGCTGATTTTGAATGTATTTAATGTGTTTCTAATCAGCGTTGAGATTTTGGATAAGTTTATTAATTTTTAAAATTGTCAAATTTATTTATAGTTTATTGTAGATATTTAATTTTGGTATGGGATAGTTGTTAGTTGTAAAATTATAGTTTTTAATTGAAAAATGTGTATATATTAATATAAACAAATAATGGTATACCGTTGGTCATACAAAAGAGGTGGAAAAAGTCTCATTTCATAAGATATTTGTATTGTATTTATGTGATTATGGTTTATTGGTCTAAATTAGATTCATATTAGTACATTTGTTGAGAATTTTTGTTTGTTTCGTTGTTTGTGGTCTCTCTCTTCTCTTATCTTTGGGTTTTTCTCTGAGTCCCTCAGAACAATACAATGTACATTTATGGCGCTTAGAAAAGGGCATTGTATGATACGAGAGAGGTCAGTTCTTTGGGTCGGGTTTGAGTGCAACCATGTCATGTGAACTTAATTTGTCAAATTTTTGGCCTATTGGGTGCAACCTTATGTGCCAATAAAGTCCAAATTTGAATTCAAGTGGTTTATAAATACACATGGGCATTGGTTCATACAATACATGATTTGACATGAATGATATATGTGTCATGTATGCAAAAGTCTTGTGAAAGTGCAATAGCAGTTATTCAAGCATTTAAAGTATAATTCAAACATGTCTAAATCATTTATTTCTTTTTCACGCATTCATTCTAATATGAAAATTCATAAAGACTAGGCTCTACATTTATTGGACTCCCTTGACAAACATGCATTATATTTGGTCATTTGATTGTTAAATTTGTACAAGCATCTTAGGGGCTTGATAATAATAGTTGAAGGATAACAAAAGCCCATGAATACATCTTCCATTTTCGTTGTTCTTTCTAGATGTTGATGGCGTGTCTCCTTTCTAATTAATTTTCATTTAATAATTAGTTAATCTAGTTTTCAATTACAAGGGAAAAATAAAATAAAATTGGTACCAATATTTAATTAATTGTTTATTTAGAATTAGCAAGTTTGAAAAAGGGGATCAAGATAAATAATAATACTTTATTAGTCAAAGTGGGGCATGGTGTTTTTAAGAAGGATAATGATGAGGTTTTAAAGAAAATTAATAAATTATTTTTGTGTTCTTATCTTCAAAAAAAATTGGCCAATTTGAAAAATTCATGGAATAGGACAAAAATGGGAAAAACACGATTTAAACAAATCGTGGAAATCGGAGAAAGATGACAACTAATAGCGTTTTCTAAGTAGTTTTTCATCTTTAAAAAATAAGTTGGATTTTGACATTCTTTTTGGGCCCTCTTGATTATTCATATGTTTTATTCTGAGGGATTTTTTGCCAAACTAATTATTTTTTATTATTGAACAGTGTTCACCAAATAATTTTGAAATGAAAACTCTCAGATGTTGGAGGTCTTTTGATGGAAATCCATTGATTCCAAGGATTGTAGGATGAAACCCTTCTGATCTAGAGATACAATTTCACACAAGAATAGTAATAGAGTTTCAATGAGTGCAGATTCAATGAGTATTCAGTGTTTTATGTAGACAGTTGGTGTGAGTAGAGGTTACAAAAGTATTTTCATATTTATGGGTTTGTTAAAACAAATAGCAAGTGTCTTGTGGGGTTATTTGTAGGTTATTTCAATATTCTCTAGTATTATGTAATCAACCTATTAATCTTGTGACTATATGTTCTGTTTTGAGTAGTGTTTATGTGTAATTCTAGCAAGGGCTTTGTCCAAACTTTATATCTTGATCCAAGACTATTTTGGAGTAATTATTACAATGCTTTGTAATGTTTTTGGACTCATTTTGATGCAACATAAATTTTCATATGTGTTGGTTTAGAGTTACTTTGTTATTCTAAAAAAAAATATCAAAATTTAGGTTTCATTAATTAGTGTAGAGAAGAACATGAATTTTATGAAAAAAGTCCCTAATATAAAATTAATTTCAGATCTGATATTTCTCTATTAAATTCAGTAAGAAGACATGACAGTGGTATCAAATCCAAGTTCTTGCCACCTTATAGGGTTTTAAGAACATATGCTTCCTAGTGAAAGAGATATTAGGTATTTCAGACAGGAACGAAAGAAGTTACAAATAGATAAATTAATCTTTGTAGAAGAAACTATGGCTGAAATTAAAAGGGGTAAACAAATATTAACAGATGAAGAAAGAGCAGAGTAATTCCATACCACCTTAAAAAACATAAATTTTGCTCAAAGAGAGTTGAGAGAGGTGATGGGGAAACTAGTGGGTCAACTAAGTCTTGGGGATATTCTTAGAAGGGAAGGCTCACCTATAAACAAGATATCTATAGGGCATTCCATTTTCAAAATCTTAAAACCCAATTTCATATCGAAAGAGGAAGAAACCATAATTGCACCCCCTCAGTCCATTGAAGCAGTTGTAGTAGAAACAACATAGATATATAATACATACAAGAATTTAGATGAAGGTCTCAAAGTTTTCCTTTCTTACGATAAGTGTGTAGAAATGTCAAAAGGATCCACATGCCAAAGAGGACAAGGAAATTGGTAGGTTGGTGGAGGAAAGGATCTGAAAAATAAATTGAGTAAAATATTAACTCCTCCCTATGATGGTGGTGATACAATTTCAGCATGGACTTGGTTACAAAAATTGCAAACCTACCTTAATCTCAGCCTTATGAAGGAGAATAAAGCAATTCAATTTGTTACATTAGATTTGGATGGTGTTACGTGTGATTGGTGGTACCATGGCCTAACAAGACAAGGTCACAATCAAATAAACACCTTTGAAGAATTTAGCTAGAGGTTTCTTGACAGATTCGAGTTGAAGGATGAAGAAGAGTACTTCAAAGAACTCTCTAAAATTAATCAAAAAACCTCATTAAGTACCTATGTATCATAATTTCAAAATATGATTGTAATGGTAAGTGATATTTCAGAAATAGGGGTTATTTTTCTTTTTATTGATAGACTTTTTGAGCTCTTTAGAGATTTTGTCAAGGCTTTTGCATTAGTCACCTTATAGGATGCTATGAGAAAAACTTTAACTCTTGAACCATTAGCACAAAAGAGGAAGTTGTCTTATCCTTCCAAACCATTTTCTCCTGGGCAAAATTGGAGAAATTTTTAGAAGAGAGAAATTCCTACTTCTCTTTAGAAATCCATACCTCCTTCTAACATGAAAATGATGGATGAGGATACTAGGAATGAAATACGAAGGAAGAATTTTTTTTTCACATGTAAAGATATGTGGGGATCAGGTCATATATGCCTAGGTAAGGGAAAGTGCATTGTATTGAAGTGATATCAAATGATGAACAAGGTCCAGAAGAAGCTAAAAACTTGGAAGAAGTGGAAAACCCAAAAACATAAGAGAAGGGAAATCAAATTAAAGGTGGAGGTACTCCAATAGCCCTGTCAAGAGCACCTAAAAGTCACCCTTTTTGAGTTCATCGAGTGTTCAATAGATAAATAATGAAAATACTCATTGATAGTGGAACCACCCACAACTTCATTGATAGAGGATTTTGATGCAGAGGGCTTCTTAAAAATTTGTCTTAATTGCATGAAAATAAGAATTTCATACACCTTCACTTACCTCTGCCATGCTTTACCGAGTTTGACTCTTTGTTTGTCTTCACACCTTTCATTTTTTGTCTTCAAATGCCCTATTTTTTATCTGATACTTTTCATTCACAATCACATGGTTAATCTTAATTACTTCATACTCTTAGCAATTTGACAATCACAAACACAATCCTATTAACCCTTTCTTTTATCCTGGTTCATTTCATGCTCGAAAGATCCTATTGGTTGCCAAAACCATTGAGTTTTATGCTGAATGAGTCACATTTCTCCATTGTCTACAATTAGATTTACATAGTCTTTGAAAATAATACACACTCACTCACTTTGAGTCTTGTCCACATATTGAAGGAGGTCAAAAAGGTTCTTACCAACATGCTCATTGGGTTTCAACTTAATTCTTTCTTAAATGACATATTATATAACACCTGCTAAGTCTCTCTGTCTACTTACACAAGCTCAAGAGGGATTATCTCATGATTGTGAATTCCATAATGGTTATCAAAGCACTGTGATTATTCTAAAACATCTACCTACCTCCTATATAACTTCCCCAAGTGAGATATTTCACTTTGTGACTATTAACGCTCAGATTCTTAAGTTTTTTGTGTTGACTATATACTAAGAGACATGTTTACACTACCCGAGAAGGGCTCTTGAAGGGGTTTAAACAATTAAGTGGGTTTCTAAACAAATCACCTTTGCTTAGACCATTCACTCTCTGTTTAATGTTTATCATAAAACCTTGTTTGACTGTATATACGTATTGTCAATTAGTCTATAGTTGGGTTTAGTTTATTCACAATTTGAAAAGCAATTGACCAAAAGTGTCATGAACCTTTTCATATAACTAGTTACAGATTGGTTAGAAATAATTGAACATCAAATTAGGATTCTTCATGTGTTCTTGTCTACAAAACTAATCCACATAGTCATTCATGTGACTGTCACCCAAAGATCAAATGTCTAAGCACAGTGTTTCAAAGAGTATAAACACTAAACACTCAAGGGTTTTAAGAAAAAGAGAAGGAATCTTGATAACAGAGTTAAAGTTTACATTCCAATCTCATAGGACCTTCTATTTGACAAAGTGTTCTCTCAACCTCCTTATTGAACAAAGAATGAGATTTCATCACAGCCTAAAACTTTCCATTTAAAACATGAAACTTCTTGAATCTTTTTTAAAGGTGACAACTCCTCTTTTGATTACTAAAAGTCTGTAGCATATTCACTCACCTTATACAACCAACAGTTACCACTTTTGACAACTCTGTTCACCTCTCTTAGACAGTTTTATAGTTGATAATATAAATGTAAGTAATTGTTAGGCTATCTTACAGGGTTGATTAGAAAACATAAACCATCATACGTTCAATAGACTTGGAAATAACACATAAATATTGGAGCACATAAAATAAAAGACTTACCTTAGATTATATATATATCAGAAATAACTCTTTATACCTTCTTCCTCCCTAGAACAATTCAAAAGACAAAATAGACATAGTCTGCCAACAATATCTTAAAACAAAGTGTTGATTATTCATGTTCTTGTGGTTTTCCCACTTACACATTAAATTAGACCCCCATTTTTTCTTACATTCCATTACTCTTGAAAACCCACACTATTATTTATTCAAAAAGAGACTATAACTAAATTTTAACTTCTCTTATTATGTTTGAGAAGTACAAAACTATCTAACACCTAACATAACTACCTAGGTGACTCATCATGTGAGTAATTTATGAACTTAGGTGTCATTAACAACTTCCACTACAAGACCACCCTATATTGACCTCCTATTAAGTACTTAAAACATGTAAACTAGATCACTTATATCACATTGGTAGTGATGCTCCTGCACATACTACCAAGGAGCAAGAGAATCTTTTCACAAAAGTTATACTTGATTTGTCTTTTAGGTTCTTGGCAACATCTTCCTTCTAAGTTTTGGCCACCTGGATCCCAAGGCCTCTTGGAAACATATAGGCCTTTATGATGCTTGCTCATGATGGCTCCTTCTTTATTCTTCTTTCTCTCATTCATCCTCTTGATTTTCTTCTTGCTTTGCATCTTCCCAATCTTTAGTAATTGATGTTCATTCTCTTTCCTTAAATGACTTGCACATGATGCAAACATGTGAACTAAAATAACTTTTTGCTTGCTCCCTTGGAGTTCTCCTTATTCATTGCTTACCAACTCTTCTTCTTGGCCCAATATTGACCTCAATGCAAATTCAGCTGCCATGATGTTATTATTGTCTCCATGAGACTTATATCATTAGATTCTCCTATTATTTGCTACCATAACTTATCTTCTTCTACTATATACTTATCTTCTTTACCTTTATCTTCTATTTGTGTCAAATAAGACACCTCAACCTACTACAACTCAAATCTTTCAAGCACTTCAACTTGTGCTTCCTCTTCATTCTCTATTACTGCCACCTCATATGTGTCAAACACTTCATCATATGTTAGTGTACCTTCTTATCTTTCCATCAACACATTCATTAGTTTCATTGTGATCTCATATAATGCATCTTCAACAATATTCAAATCAAAATACTCATCAAACACAACATAAAAATCATTACCTTGAGATTTTTGTTTCTCTTCCATGATTACTTGACTGAAACTTGCCTCTTTCTCACTTGTCATGATGCATGGTACTATTTCAATCTCTCTCTCTTATTCATCATCCTCTAATGGCTCATCTTCGTCAGGGTATCATATGATTGTGTCCCCATACTCAACCATCCAACCACTTTCTTCTTCACTAGTATGTTTCTCATGATTCAATATTTCTTGCAACTCTTCACCTATATATACACATGTTAAAAACTCATTATTCATAACCATGTGAGGTTTCCATGCCCCTTCATTTCTCATTCTAGGTTGCCTTGCTTTCATCCTCATATTTTGTCTTCTTCTCTTCTCCACCAATTGCTTGATTGGCCACTTGAGTGGCTTCTTCTTCATGACCCATCCAAGATGTGGGTTCATAATCTATTTCAACTGCTCTATCTTGGTCAACATCTCATCCATTTTTTACATCATCTTTATCATCTATTTTCCATATCAATCTTCTTCTTGGTGTCTTCATGTACCATCTTCTCTTTGTAGTGGCTTTTCTCAACCTTGCCCTTTTTCCTTTTCTCTCTTTCTCACCTCATCTCAATCAAGATGCCTATTACTTCTTTGGTCTCATCTAGACCTGTTATTCTTTCTGACAAGCCTTCTATCTTATCCTCTTGACCATTCACTTGATCTCTCACTCTTCTTTTGTCCTCATCTAGGACTATTCTTATCTTGTCTTACTTATAAGACTCTCTCAAGCTCACTTATGAGCTTCTGTCTCCTTGGAGCTCTCACTGACTCTCTTCCTTCTTTAAGCCTTCTTGGCTAAGGGCTATGCCACTCCTCTCACTTTCTTTCACTTATTACTGCCTCTCTTTTCACATATACCTATAGCCTCTTCATTTTATATATCTGCAACCTTCATTAACTTCTCACTTCTTCTCAACACAACATTCAATATGTACACACAAAATCGTCTTGCATTTGTAATCAAAACTTCAAAACATACCTCAACCAGGCCGTTCAGGCTCTGATACTGCATAATGCAGAAGGATTCTTAAAAATTTATCTTAATTGCAAGAAAATAAGAAATTCATACACTTTCACTTACCTCTACCATGCTTTTCTAGCTTTGATTCTTTGTTTGTCTTCACACCTTTGATTTTCTATCTTCAAATGCTCTTTTTTTATCTGATACTTTTCATTCACAATCACATGGTTAACCTCAATCACTTCATACTAATAATTTGACAATCACAAACATAATCCTATTAACCATTTTCTTTTATCCTGGTTCATTTCATGCCTAAAAGATCCTATTTGGTTTCCAAAACCATTGAGTTTTATTGTTGACTGAGTCACATTTCTCCATTGTCTACAGTCAGATTTACATAGTCTTTGAAAATAATACGCACTCACTCACTTTGAGTCTTGTCCACAACTTGAATGAGATTGAAAAGGTTCTTACCAACATGCTCATTGGGTTTCAACTTAATTCTTTCTTAAACAACATATTATATAACACTTGCTCAGTCTCTCTGTCTACTTACACAAGCTTGAGAGGGATTATCTCACGATTGTGAATTCCATAATGGTTATCAAAGCACTGTGATTATTCTAAAATGTCTACCTACCTCCCACAAAAATTCCACAAGTAAGAGATTTAACTTTGTGACTTTTAATGCTTAGATTCTTCAATTTTTTATGTTGACTATATACTAAGAGACATGTTTACACTACATGAGAAGGGCTCTTGAAGGGGTTTAAACAATTAAGTGGGTTTCAAAACAACTTCAAATCTACTTAGATTGTTCACTCTCTATTCAATTTTTATCATAAAACCTTATTTGAATGTATATACAAATTGTAAATCAGTCTACAGTTGGGTTTAGTTTCTTCACAATTTGAAAATCAATTGACCAAAAGTGTCATGAACCTTTTCATATAACTAGTTAAAGACTAATTAGCAATAATTGAACATCAAAATTGGGTTATTCATACATTCTTGTCCATATAACTAATCCACACATTCATTCATGTTACTATCACCCAAAGATCAAATTTCTAAGCACAGTGTTTCAAAGATTATAAACACTAAACACTCAAGGGTTTTAAGAACAAGATAAGGAATCTTGTTAACAGAGTTAAAGTTTATATTCCAATCTTATATGACCTTCTATTTGACAAAGTGTTTTCTCAATCTCCTTATTGAATACATAATGAGATTTCATCATAGCCTACAACTTTTGATTTAAAACATGAAACTTCTTGAATCTCTTCTGAAGGTGACAACTCCTCTGTTGATTACTAAAAGTCTGTAACATATTCACTCACCTTATACAACCAACAATTACTACTTTTAACAACTATTTTCACCTCTCTTATATGGTTTTATAGTTGACAATATAGCTATGTAATTGTCAGGCTGCCTTATAGGGTTAATTAGAAAACATAAACCATCATACTTTCAATAAGCTTGGAAATCACACATAAATCCTGGAGCACACAAAACAAAAGACTTACCTTAGATTTTATATATATATATATATATATATATATATATATATATATTATAAATCTTTATACCTTATTCCTTCCTAGAGCAATTCAAAACACAGAAAAGACAAAGTTTTCCAATAGTATCTTCAAACAAAATGTTGATTATTCATGTTCTTAGGGTTTCCCCCCTTACACATTTGAATCAGACCCCCATTCTTTCTTACGTTCCATTACTCTTGACAACCCACACTATTATTTCTTCAAAAAGAGACTATATTTAAATTTTAACTTCTCTTAGTACATTTGAGAAGTATAAAACTGTCTAACACCTAACATAACTACCTAGGTGACTCATCATGTGATTCATTTATCAACTTAGGTGTCATTAACAACTTACATTACAAGACCACCCTATATTGATCTCCTACTAAAGACTCATAACATGTAAACTAGATCACTAATATACATTGGTAGTGATGCTCTTGCATCTGATTGGTGGTAAAAACATGGTTACAAATGGAAGATTTTGAAAGATTCAATGTTGTTGTAGATGGATTTACAATGCCATGTAACAAAGTGATCAAACAACTCAATGTCATTGTGGGAGACTATAAGGTATGTGATGACTTTTATGTGGTGAGTTTGAGTCGAACATATATGGTCGTAAGCGTGCAATGGCTACATTCTTTGGGGGATTTTCACCAGAATTACCATACTATGGAATTCAAGTTTAATTCCAATGGGAAGGAGATAGTTTTTAGGGGCTTGTCTAATGGATCACCACAAATGGTCACAACAAAAAGAATGGAGAGGATTATCTAAAGAGGCCAAGCAACATGGATAAAAAATTATTTGATAAATTCATCTGATTTATGTAATGGTAATTCTAATCCTTATTATGTTGGTATAAAAAAAATACACTCACATAGTAAAATTTTCAATGATTTACCCCCTGGTTTACCCCTAGATAGAGGTTTCTAACATGTAATAAAATTTAAACTAGATGCAACACCAATCATCACAATTCCATACTACTACCCAAGAGGGTTTAGAGAATAAATTTAAAAGACCATTAGATAACTCTTATATATGGGTTTCATAAGACCAAGTTCTATCCCCTTTGCATCTTTTTTAGTTATTGTTAAAAAGAAGGATGGGACCTTGCATATGTGTATTGAATATAGAGCCTTAAATAAAAATACCATCAAGAATAGGTATCTTATTCTGAAGATAGATGAGCTCATAGATAAACTACATGGTGCCATTTATTTTTCTAAGATTGATCTAAGATCTGAATATCACTAGATTTGAATGAGAGATGATGTATAAAAAATGCCTTTAGGTGTCATTATGAACATTTTAAATTTTTAGTCATGTCTTTTGGGATAACCAATGATCCTGATACTTTTCAATCTACTAAGAAACATATATTCAGGGATCAGTTGAGGAAATTTGTATTGGTATTATTTGATGATATATTGGTTTAGAATAGGATATGGGAGGATCACTAAAAATATCTAGACATTATTTTGGGCATATTAGAGAAGCATGCATTTTTTTCTAAGGAATCTAAATGTGAGTTTGGTTTAATAGAAGTTTTATATTTGGGTCATATCATTAGTGATAAAGGAGTATAGGTGGATCAACAAAATATCCAAGCTATCTTAAATTAGCCAACTCCTACTACTTTGACACAATTAAGAGGCTTCTTTGGGTTATGCAGTTATTACAGGAGATTAATCAAGGGATTTTATCAATTGGAAGCCCCTTTTACATATTTGACCCAAAAGAGATCATTTGTATGGACAAACCTACCTCAAGCTACATTTGAGAAATTAAAAGAGGTAATGAGCTCTTACCTAATGCTTGAAATTCCTGATTTCTCCCTCCCATTGTTATAGAATGTGATGCTTCGAGAGAGGGAATAAGAGTTGTTATAACTCAAAATGGGCATCCTATTGCTTTTGAAAGTATGAAGTTAAAAGAGTTAGAAAAATGCTACTTTATTTATGACAAGGAAATGTTATCCATAATGTATGCATTGGAAAAATTTAGACAGTATTTGGTATATGACAAGTTTATTGTTAAAATAAACCATAATAGTTTGAAATTTTTCGTGGTGAAAAAAGATTTGAATGATATAAAATAGAAATGGGTGAGTAAACTACAATCCTATAATTTTGATATAGAATACATGAAGGGGGGGAAAATATTGTACCCGATGCACTCTCTACGAAATATGCCCTGTATTCTATTTCCTCTATTTCTATTGATTGGAAGGCCATTATTATGATGAAATTTACAAAGATTGCTTTTATTACTAACATCATTGAGGGAGTGATAAAAGATGACAAGTATACAATATTTGATGAGTTGATTTTGTAAAAAAATAGAGTACTTTTAGTACCCAAATCTACAATGAAGGAAAAGTTTCTACCAATAGTGCATGGTGTGCCAATAACAGGGCATCCGAGGTACTGCAAGACATATAAGCAAGTTCGAGAAAGATTAACTTGGAAGGGCCTCAATAATGATGTTCTCAAGCATATTAGGGAGTGTACCATTTATCAATAGAATAAAGGGGAACATGGGTTGTCAGTGGGATTACTTAAACCTTTACCCATTCCCAATAAAAAATGGGAGAATATATCAATGGACTTTATCACAAGTTTGCCCAAGGTAAATGGTAGAGATTGCATCTATGTAATAGTTGACAGATTAACTAATTTTGCACACTTATTTGTTAGATCATCATAATTTAAAACCCCTTAAGTCATCTAATTATTGTTTAAGGAAGCGCTTAGATTGCATGGACTACCACACAATATTGTTTTCTCTTTTTGGCAAGAGTTATTCAAATTGGTAGGTACTAAACTCACTTTTAGCACTAGATACCACCCTCAAATTAATGGCCAAATAAAAACAGTAAACAAATGGGTAGAGGTTTACTTAAGAAATTATGCCTCAAGTCAACAATCTATATGGGTCAAATGGTTACATTTAGGAGAATTATGCTACAATACCACTTACCATATGTCCATTGTTATGTCCCCTTTCAAAGATTTATATGGATATGATGAAATTACATATAGTGATCTAGTTTTTATAGATAATAGAGTTTCAATAACAAGTGATTTAATTAACCATCACTAGGAAGTATTGAAAAACTCTAAGGATCATATGCAAAAAGCACAAAATCAACATGAGTATTATGCAAATAAAAACCACACAGAGAGATCTTTTGAGGTAGGTGACATGGTCTATCTAAGGTTACAGCCATATAGGTAATCATCCATCAAGATAAGTAGAGTATATAAAATTAAGCCCAAATTCTATGGAGCCTATAAAATTTTAAGAAAAGTTGGTGAGGTAGCCTATGAACTGGAACTCCCTAAAAGTATTAAAATTCATAATGTTTTTCATGTCTTTTGTCTAAAGAGAGATTTGGGGCAACATATTACATGTTCCATAGATTTTCCACCTTTAGATGAGGAGGGGAAATTGATCCTAAATCCTAATGAGGTGATAGATACTAGGGTTAAGAGATTGAGGAAAATAGATATCATTGAATATTTGGTTCGTTGGAAGAGTTTGCCACTTGAGGATGTCACTTGAGAAGGTCCAGAGATTTTAAATCATCCAAATTTGAATTGCTTGAGGACAAACAATTTTTAAGAGGGAGGACTTCTCATGTCCCCTTTTTAATTAATTTTCATTTAATTATTATTTAATCCAATTTTCAATTATATGGGAATAGGGGAAATAAAATTAGAACAAATATTTAATTATTTATTTGGAATTGATAAGTTTGAAAGCTGACAAGGGATCAAGATAAAGAATAGTACTTTATTAGCCAAAGTGGGACTTGGTGTTTTTAAATCAAATTAATGAATTATTTTTGTGTTCTTATCCTCAAGAAAAATAGCTAAATTTGGAAATTTTTCTGGAATATGACAAAAACATGAAAAACAAGATTTAAGTAAATTAAAAAAATTGGAGAAAGATGATAACTAATGGCTTTTTTTAATTAGTTTTTTATCTTTCAAAATTAATGGGTTAGATTTTGGCACTCTTTTTAGGCCCTCTTGGTTATTTATATGCCATAATTTTATTTTGGAAGATCTTTTATCAAACTAATTAATTTCTCTTGTTGAACAATGTTCACCAAACCATCCTAAACCATAAACTCTTGGATGTTGGAGGTCTTTGAATGGAAATCCATTGATCCCAAGGATTGTAGGATGAAATCCCTATGATCCAGAGATATAATTTCACATAGAAATTATAATAGAGCTTCAAAGAGTGTAGATTCAACAAGTATTCAATGTTTTATGCAGGTAGTTGGTGTGAGTATAGGTTATATAAGTATTTTCAGATTTATGGGTTTGTTATAGCAGATAGAAAGTATCTTATAGGATTATTTATAAGTTATTTTCATAATCTCCACTATTGTGTAATCAACCTATTAGTGTTGTGAATTTATAATCTATTTTGGGCAGTGTTTATAGTGTTTCTGTGTAGTTCTAGCAAGAGCTTTATCCAAACTTTATATCTTGATCTAGAACTATTGTGGAGTGATTAATATTGTGCTTTGTAATATTTTTGGACTCATTTTGATGCAAAAAGGTTTCCATATGTGCTAGTTTAAATTTACTTTTTTATTCAATAAAAAATGTCAAAATTTGGGTTTCAATAGCTAGTGTAGAGAAGGGCATTAATTTTACAAAATTTGTTCCCAATATAAAATTAGTTTCAAATATGATATTTCTATATTAAATTTAGTAAGGGGACATTATAATTGATGCCATACTAGGGTTTTAAATAAGGAGACCAATTTTCTAGACAACTATGAGGAATTTTAGAAAATTGAGCTATGTTTTCAGAGCCCCAAAGTTGATGAACAAGATCATCAAATAATATTTTGTTTGCGCTAAAAGTTGTCAGAACTGTTACTTGACAGTTTTGTGTTTGTGTGTGTCATATTCACACTTGACATGAAGTACACCTTAATTAGTTTTGTTATCTATGTGAGACTTTTTTAATGTGCACAATATTGTTAAATACACATTTAATGTAGTAGTTATCCTTAAATGTGTGAGGAAGGTTATGTGTATTTAGGGAATGTTTCCATGTTCTACTCCATCCATAATCATCTCCCACCCACCTTTTTTAGTTCGCATATATGGAACCTGTGTGTCCTTTATAAGTTTTGATGCATATTGTAATTAGTGAGTCAGTAGAGATGTAGTCATTTAAGAAAATTAAGGATCACTCCTTGATCCTTGGTGTTTTTGTGCAACATTTTGTTGTTTACACACTTATTCATTGTATATCTCTTTGTTTTTTTAACACATTTATGTTTATTTTTGAAATTTGTCATTTGGAGTACTTGTATGAGTATGGTGTCTTTACATGTAGAGTTCTTGGGTCTTCCTCTTCCCTGACATGGTTTTCAAGCTAAAAGTTTATCTCTGATATGGAACTAGAGCATATTATTCATATGTAGAAGTTGTATAATTGTGTAATATCAAGTAGCTCGACATTCCCATATAACTTCTCCAGCCCCCTAACAAGTTTTTGAGCCAACAGTCATAGAAGGTTTAAAAAATTACCCATTGGGTATTTTATGTTCGAGTAAAAACAATATTTTTTAGCAAACCCTCATAGTGGGTTTTCAAGGTTACACATTTAGTATTTTTTGTCTAAGCAATAACTACAATTTTAGGTCATTTACATGGATTGAGTTTTATTATATGGAGATTTTTTTCCCTGTCCGATCTCTTATTATCTCAGATATAGTTTTTCCTTCAAATTGATTTGCATTGATGTTGTTATTCTGCATGTGGAGGAGTTCCATTGAAGAGTTTTATTTAATTTTCTACTTTTGAGAGTTTTTTGGTCTAAATCACATATTCACATTGCAATCAAAGTGCCAAAAAAAATTGAATATGGATTTTGTTTCCCCCAAATTTGACACCATAAGCTCATTTAGTAATAGATGTAGATTGTATTTAGTATAAATCTAGGGAATTAGTGGGGAAGAATCACTAAATGGGAATAAACACAGTATTTTAAATTCATATGGAATATTTCTAGGATTAGATTTCACTTTTTTTTCCAAATTAGGATGAGTTATTAGCTTTTATATTCGACTACTGATTGGATCTAAGTCCATTGGGAGGGTGAATTTTTTCACCTTACATATTTTTTTAGATCTATGTAATGGTGGGCTCAATTTTTTATTTTGATGAACCATTTTTCTAGAATTTATAGTTTCTTTCCTGATTCACTGAGCAATGCTTATTTTTTGGACATTCTGGAGGCCATAACTTTTGACTAGTAATTCAGATTTGCTTACTATTTTTTGAAAGTGCATATTTTTTTTACTATTTGTAGTAACAATATCTATTTATTCTGATTCTATATCAGATTAGTAGTTTTTATAATAAATGCTTTATTTAAAAACTATAAATCACACTACGTTACACAGTGAATATAGGTGCCGCCTCATTTTTAGAAGGGGTCACTTTTAAGTGCTTTACACAACTTTTAGATGGGTTTATCATATATATATTATACTTGCATTGATTTATAAATGCCATGAGGGGTTTAATTTTTTAGGCTTGTCAACCTCCATTCATGAGTGTTTTTTTTATCATGCACCCTTTTCTCATATAAGTTGTTGGGTCCATTATATGACACATTGACCAATATCTCTTAAAGATTTTGATGTGGTTTTTTCACATACATACATCATTGACACTTTTTTGAGATATTAATAGTTGTGTTGTCTTCACTCCCTAGTCAGTATTATGGGGGGGAGGGGGTGTTGTGTTTGCATTATGTATTATAAGGGTAATTTTTCCTTTGTTTTTTGTTGAGTATGAAAATGAGGGCTAGTCTTAGTAATGTGAGATGCTGATTAGTTTTTGAGTTTCTAGTGGTCATAGTTATTATCACTTTCAATATTTATTTTATTTCTTAACATCTATTTCATTGGCATTGGAGGCTTCATCAAATTTAATAGTCATTTATTTTAACAACTTCATTACTATTTTGTTTTTCCATTATACATGGGTACCTCACAAAGCTTAGCTGTCGGGAACCATCTTTATGAGCTTAAGGTTCTCTTCTCATTTACCACATCACTTAAAGTTGATCTTCAAGGGTGTGTTGATTTGTGTCATATTCACATTTGATGTGAAGTAATCTTTATGTAGTTTTATTATATAGGAAGACATATTTAAAGTGTACAATATTGTTAAATGCACATTTAATGTGGTAGTTATCCTCACATGTGTGAGAAGGTTAGGTGTATCTAGGGAGTACTTCCACCTTCTACTCCATCAATAATCATCTCTTACTCACTTCTTGCACTTCATATATAAGGAACCTTTGTATCCTTTATGGGTATGTGATGCACTAAACTTAGAACATATTGCAACTAGTGAGTTGGTAGAGAAGTCATTTAGAAGAACCAAGGATCCTTAGCATTCTTGTGCAACATTTTTTTGTTTGCACAATTTTTGAATATATATCCTTTTATTTGGTTGATATATTTGTGTTTATTGGTGAATTACATCATTCTAAGTACTTATATGAAGATGGTGTCTTTAAATGCAAATTTCCTGAGTCTCTTTATTTCGTGACATGGTTTCAGAGTTAAGAGATTGTTATTGATATTCTGTAAGGGCACACTAATGTTACTAAAAGAGTGCATTAACGTTATATGGTGCAGTGTCTATTTGTTTCAATTTTTTTAACTTTTTTTTACCTTCTCTATATTTTCTCTACATTTTTATTTTTGATGACTGTTAGCAAATTCATGACAAATCAAATATGATAATATCTTTGATGTTTTCATAGTCCATAAGAGAATAACAGTTGATTTCTAGGTGAAACTATGAGCCTAGTTTTTAACGACATATTTTGAATCACCATCCATTATTCATCATCAGTAAATGTTCATGAATGGAATTGTAGGATACTTCATTATAAAGATATACAATGCATGTAGAGATGTTAAACAGTCAACTAAGTTAATAATGTTACCAAGCTAAATGGTAAAATGTGAAATTAATATTGAAAATGACCACCTTAGGGTGTATGTTGGGTGAGAGAGACTTGTTGACTAATGAAATGAATGAAAAGACCAAAAAAGGTGAAGATTAATACAAAGTTCATTAGGATTGGTTAGTTAAACTTAGGTGTTATCTTCAAATTTATAATTTATGATTTTCTAGAATGACACAAGTTTATTCTATGTGTTAAAAATAAAATTTTTGTTGTTCTAGAATATCACAAATTATAATTTGAAGATAACACCTAAGTTTAACTAACCAATCCTAATGAATTTTGTATTAATATTCACTTATTCTTATTGTCTTTTCATTCCTTTTTTCAGTCAATGACTCTCTCTCACCCAACGTGCACCCCAAGGTGGTCGTTTTTAATATTAATTTCTCTTTTTATTATTTAGCTTGGCAACATTATTCAACACTATTACCTTAGCTAATTATTTAACATCTTTTCATGCATTGTACATATTTATAAGGAATCTACTCTATGTTCCATTCATGAACATTTATTGATGATGAATCATAGATGGTGATTCAAAATGTGTTGATAAAAAACTAGGCACATAGTTTTACCCATAAATCAACTGTTAAAATTAAATATTATTCTCAAATCCCCTCTTGTATTTTATTACTATATTAGGAATATTATTATATACCATTAAGTCTAATTTTAATGTTTAGATGTGACTAAGTTTATTTGTAATATTTTGTGGGTTAATGTATTGCATGTAGATTTAAAATCACTTTCCCATAAAGTATTTTGGTAAACCCACACTCTCTTACACATATTCAAAAATTAGAGTTTTCCTTGCATTATGATGGATCTGATTTTTGCTTAGGGTTTCATAAACCCTTGGTGTGTTATGCCTTCCTCGTAAAGCTATATCTTGATCTTTCATACTGTCATACTCATATAGATTTTATGTTCTTTCATTTTTACATTTCCTTAGCCCTAATTGTTTTGTGTTTAATTGTAAAACCTTGTGTGATGTGTTTCTATATTTCCTTATCATAAGTGCTTTGTTTCATTAAATATTTTCCTATTATATTCCTTGGATTAGATCTAGGTCAAGCTTGCATAATAAATATGGACTCTAGAAATGCATTTTCAAAAGTTAAATTGTCTCTTACAAATAATGTACCTTCCTTGAATGATAATGATGTGCAAAATATGTACGATTGTGAGGATGCCTATGATTATGAGATTGAGATAGAAGAAAAAATAGGAATGAGCCCATTGATTATGTTTAGAAATATGTTGTAACTATTCCTGCCAATATATCTAGAATAAAAAATCTATTGAAATAAATTGATTGTCATAATATTCACTCTCATGATGTTACTTTATTAATTCCTCCTTACCCTACTCATCTTTTTATTTACTATACCGTTGATTATTCTCAAAATGCCACTTTTTTAAATGTTCAAAAAGATTCTACTTATTGTCCTCCTTCTCAAACTTTAATTTGTACAAATTTTCAAAATTTTTAATGCCTTCTCAACTTTTTTCAAATTTTCAACATGCTTCAACAATTCCTCTGGTCTAACAATCTCTAATTTATCAAATTGCTCCTCATTTAATTATACCCTTTTAATTTCTTATATTCCAATTTCCTTTACTACCTCTTTTATTCCTCCAAAAGCTTCAAAAAATAATGACTACCCTTACGTGTTTTGTTCCCAAAATCTGTCACTTGCTTTTGTGGACAACATGTCAACCATTTTGGTCTTGCAAGCTAAAATGCTTTCTTCCTTTCTTTCAAAATGTTCTGAGTAGTTAAGTTTTCCAAATATTCAAGCCTTTTCAGCTAAGGAAGTTGCAGGTTCAACAGGTGGGATTTCTTCAAAGGAAATTCAAAACACTTAAGGCATTTCCTTAGTGTTTTGAGGAAGGTTCAACACAAAGGTTTGATCAAAAGACTTAACGATGGGCTTCAAAGAAAAAGAATGAACCACTTTGAACCATGGAACCATTGAACCCCACCTCTGCAAGGTTTAATGACTTTGACAGACTTATAGAATAGAAGGATTCAAAGAGTGAAGATTGAACAGTTGAACCTTAAACCAAAATGGTTCAAAGGTTCAAGGTTCAACAAGTTCAATAAGTCCAAAAGACTTAGAGAAAAAAAGGCTCTGAAGAGATAAGGTTGAATTGTTGAACCTTGAACTCTTTTGGTTCAAAGGTTCAAGGTTCAACGAGTTCAATAAGTCTGAAAGACTTCAAGAAAAGAAGGATTCAAAGAGTAAAGATTAAGCCATTGAACTATTGAACCTTGAACCAAAATGGTTCAAAGGTTCAAAGAGTTCAATGAGTTTGACATACTTAGAAATGAAAAGATCTAGAGAGTTTGAAGCTTCAAAGAAATCAAAGAAATAAGATTGAACTATTGAACCATTGAACCTTGAACCGAAAAGGTTCAAAGGTTCAAAGGGTTCAACGAGTTCAATAAGTTTGATGGACTTAGAGAAATAAAAGGATTCAAAGAAAGAGAATGAACTGTTGAACCGTTGAACCTTGAACCCAAAAGGTTCAAAAGGTTCAAAGAGTTCAAAGTTCAAGCAGAAGCTTTGAGTGAATGGAGGAAGCAAAAGATTCCAAAAAGAAGTTTAAGGAAATGGTTCGACCGAAGAAGAAAAGAAAGTGAATGTAGCCCTCCACAAAACTATTGAACCTTTGAACCCTTGAACCTTTGAACCAAAAGAGTTCAAGGTTCAAGGTTCAAAGAGGTTCAAAGGGACTAGTGACGTCCTTGTGGATGTCAAATTTAGGGTGATGGAATAATCATTGATTTTCAAAAGACCTGAGAACAAACTCAGTGATCAGCCAAGGAAGGAGCTGAAGAAGCGAATGCAGAAAGTGAGAAGATAGCCCCGAGATCTTAGATTGCTAAGAAGAGATAAAACGTGGCAAGGAAAGAGAGAAAAACTATAGGAAATCTAGAAATATCTGTAGGAGAGTTATTTGTAGTAGGTGGAATAGTCCACTAGGTGGACATCAGAGAACATAAAACATTCAATGGCATGGCCTATTTTTCTTCTTTAAGTAAAAGTGAATAGATAGTCGTGTAAGCGTCATCAAAGAAGACCATACAACCCATGCTTAAGAGAAAACATTTGAGATGATTCAGAACACCAAAGTTAAGGCCGATGACCTGTTCCAACATGGCCTTTTCACAAATAATCAACACATTCAATTCAGCATGGGTCATTTTTATGAAAACAAGCGCCCAAGTCTTTCTTGTGATGCTATATATTGTAATCTCTCATTTTGTATAAGGGATATCTCTCTGTTATCAGAAGTGAAGCTCTACCCAAATTGAAAGGCATTTTTGAGACTTTGAGCTTAGATTGTTAATCATATTTTGTTAAATGAATGAGAAAGCAAGCGACCTTTTAGACTTTGTGTTGGAATAAGCTTATGTCTTCTAGGAAATTGATCTTATGTCTATTTCATAAATACAGTCTTGTCCATTTAATCAAACAAGTAGAACAAGTGGAAGTAAGCTGGAAGATGTCCAGAAGCTGATTGTGGGAGACTTTGTGCTGCCATAATTACCTTTAGTCTATGTTTTGTGTAAAGGATATTGGAGAGACTTTAAGCTCCCCTTATCCTTCTTAACCTTTTACCCTGTTGTAGTTGAAGTGGAGACTTTGGGCTATGCTTCAAACTACTGTGTTCCTTTATCCTTGTCAGTGGGAGGAACAACAAAAGACTTTGTGCTTTTGTGGGTTTTTTGTGGTTTCTTCTACTACCCAGGAATTCTCCTCTATTTTGTGATCATCATCTCTGAAAAAAGAGAGATGGATGGTATGATTTCACCTCTATGTCTATTTTCAGCTATCTATATACTATAAACTTTAGGGAACCTCCCCTTGCTGAGAGGAGAGATTTGTCTCAATATGGCTGTAGTCACCACATCTGTTTTGCTGAATAAATCTCCTTATGCTGTGGTTGATGCACCTATTTTGCTGTTAGTCAGCTGGTGACAAAATATTCACCCAAAAACGTGATGTATGACAAAAATTTAAATTATTTTCTTAAGGGTCACAAAATCTAAGTGGTAGGTTCACTTCTCATGATATACTTTTAAACCCTTTAGTTTTCAATGTACTTGCTTGTATTTTTACACTTAGTTTTATGGAAAATTTGCATTATTTACTAGATAATGACACCATTCTCACCGTGGACACTTAATTTTAGTAGAAGACCTTTTTCCATTGTGTCTTTTCCTTGCTTTGTCACACTTGGTCCACTTATGTATAATTGATAATTTGTTGACACTTCCTAGACATTATTGTCTCTCCAACCTTTGAACCCTTTGGATGTCTTCAAAATTATATTATATTTTTTTACTTTCATATTTTGGGTCTTAATCATTTATGTCCTAAGTAGTCTACCTTCATTCTTGAGCATATATTTCTCTTGGGTCATATTTGGTGACCTAATGAATATGTCTTAGATAGATTTGAAAACCCACTAAATCCCTCTATATTTTCAAGGTCCTTCCTAGCTTGGCCTAATTTCCTGTACCATGACTTTAGCTTGTTGTAATATTCCATGCTCAACCTCAACGTGTCTTATCCTAGAGAACCCTATATATACAAGGCCATCCCTAGTCATTTATCAAGTATTAATCGAATGGTGAATCCTTCTCAAATTTTCAAGTTTGAGACTACATTGATTAAATACATTTCTACACTTGTGATAAAGCTCACACCTTAATACTTCAATCTTCTTCAACATCTTGTGACATCACCAAGTTATACCAAAAGAGAGTTTAGAAAATTATTCATGTAGTTTCATTGCATTTCACTAGGGAGAGGATGTGAAACTCTCACTTAAAATTATACTCACATTCATAAAATAACTACATATACTCTAATTCTAAGTATATGGGATACATAGCTAAAAGTCCTCAAGGGGTACGTTGAGTTAGATAACATTGAATACACTTGTCTTGTTATTTTCAAGGGTTAAGTCAATTAGTAAAAATAGGATAACTCAACACATTTCCCAAAAATTTATGTATTATAATCACAACAATTTATTGTATCTGAAATTGCACCTACACAAACAAATACAAAATTAGGAACAATGTAGAGTAAAAATTCAGAGGCTAGGGGCATATTTAGTGGTAGGAGGTAGTATGGATTCATATACTTATTGAATCTACCCATACTTATAATTTAAATATAGTAACTAAGTATATTAGATTACAACCTTATTTTTCATTTCATTATGTAGACACTTAGTTTTGGTACATGCCTTCTTATTGCAATGTTTTTGGCATTGTTTTGTGCATGTGGGTCATTACCTTGAATTAGGGACTTATTAGCACTTATTTGTCTTTATTATTCTTATTAATGAGATCTTGCTATTTAATTTTATTATTTTTGACATTTTTTTGTGTTCATAAGCCTAATTTATCTCTCCTCTCTATGTTTGTTCATTTATTTCTCAAGAATAGGAATAATAGTTCACAAATCCTACCCTAGGTGGGATCGGTGGCTTGCTAATTCAGTCATGTTTATTTTCATGGGCCCTTCTGCTCATGGTTTTGTCTTTTTGGTGTTTGAAACTAGTTTTCTATTATTTTCATTTTATTTTTTTATTTTTTCCCCATGTTTATAGGACTTTAAGTATTTTTTATGATATCTATTGCTATGCCCCTAACCTATCACATGTATGAGGATAGTATTAGCCGACTTATGGCTTACTTATCCCTCTTTGACATTATATTACATTTATCTATGTTTTATTTTGATTAGTAGGTCGGCCTATGGAGTAACCATGGCCTAGATATACTATATATAAGAGGTAGTGGGTAATCATTTATCATCATATTGTGAATTCTGCTCTTATTGAAGCTTGTGGAGGTTACCCCCTCAAAGTGGCTTATCTATTATCATATATTTGGATATAATTTTTCTGTTATACTTAATTCTTGAAGTAATTTCATTACAAGTGGTATCAGAGTTGCGATTTGGGCAATCTTGTGGGTGAAACACTAAATTTTCTAATTTTGCGATATATAAAAAATGGTTGTGAATTTATCTGAAATTGTTTTACTAGAGGTGAAAAATAATCAAATTAAGCTTCCATTAAAATTTCAGCTCATTTGGATCTGTTTTACAAAAATTATCGCTATTTTATGGTTTTTCATAAAATTGCTCTATAGTGCGCAATTCAAAGATTTTTTTTGAGTTATTTACATTTTTGGAAAGATTAGAAAAATTTGGATATGGTATTTTCTTTGTATATTTTTATTTGAGGCTGACATAATTCGAAAATCGCTTGGTCAAAGTTGGGTCAAAAGTTCCAATAAGGGTCAACATCGTAAAACCCTTTTATGGCAGGTCCACAAACTTGGGGCTGAGAGAAGGGTGCTAAAACTCTAGGTAAAACTCATAACAAGGAAGAGATGGAGTTAGAAGGGGGATGTACTAGACCCTTTTTACAAGGGTTTTCTGACATAGATCACAAAGTGAGCCAGCTTGACTATAGTATGCAAGGCATTCAGAGTGAGGTGCAAGACATACAATCTAATATGCAATCCATACAAGATAGTTTGGGAGATATCATGATAGCTTTGAACTTAATTAGTCAAATCATCAAGCTAACTCTATTCCACAAACCCACCAGGGTGGTTCTCCTAACCAGTCTACTTCAAATCCAACTCCATGGCCACAGAGGAACCTATTACCAAAGGTGGATATGCACAAATTTGATAGAAAAGATCCACTCAATTGGCTCAACCAAATGGAGAGTTTTTTTGACCTACATCAGATTTCAGGTGGATAGAAGGTTACCATGGCATCCTTATATTTTGAACCTAATCAATTCATTTGGTATCGATGGTTGTGTGCTCATAAGAAAGAGATGACTCTGAATGTCACCTAGTCAATTTTTACAGAGGAGCTACAATTACATTATGGCAATAGTGTGACCGAGAATTACTTCAGCCAACTGGCAAAATTGTGACAAACTGGCTTTGTCAAGGATTATATTCATTATTTTTAAAACCTATCCTTACGTGTGGAGACAATTTCTGAAGCAAACTTGAATGACCTATTTTTGGGTGGACTCAAGGACCACATTCAACATGAGGTACGCATGTTTAATCCACTTAATATTTTTGACTCTATTATCCTATCACGTAGAGTTGAAGAAAAATTCATAGCCAACAAGAAGCAGCCATTCACTCACTTCAAAGATTGTAGCATATCATCACCAACATTTCCTCCACCTACTATATTGACCCCTCAACAAATTGAAGAGAAGCATGCAAAAGGATTATGTTTTGGTTTTGATAGCAAGTGGAGTAAAGGACATCAATGTGTTGAGAAGAAGTTATTCTACATTGAGGGACCAAACAAAGATTAAGAAGTAGATGATGCCTCCAATGATGATGAGGAAGATATAGAGGAGGTACCTGAAGATTCCCAACCTACAATCTCTTGTCATGCACTTGCAGGTATTAACACTCCACAAAATCTTAAGGTGGTAGGTTTCCTCAAGAAACAGAAGGTGACAGTGTTGATTGATTCAGAGAGCACACATAACTTTATAAACCATAAGTTGGCCACTTGATTGAACTATTTCATCTACCCAACACCAAAATTTTAGGTCATGATTGTAGATGGTGGCACAATTAATTGTTTAGGAAAATGCCATAGTATTAAGCTTACTATGGGTGGGTACAATCTCGACTCTCCTATGTTTGCTATTCCCATGGGTAACACATACATTGTTTTAGGAGTCCAATGGCTCACAACCTTAGGTACCATTGAGATGAACTTCCAAGAACTATTCATGCACTTTCATTTTGAAGGTAAGAAAATTGAACTACATGGATTACATGCAAAATCTCCACAATTGATTAGTTCACATCAGATGACCAAGATTCTAAAAAAGGGGGTAGACGGAATTATTGCACGATTATGCTCCATAAAAGTTCAACCCACACAGGTATCTACACATCTTGATCTACAAATAATTCTTGAAGACCACTCATCTATTTTTGGGGCCATGCCAAAAGGACGACCACCAAAAAGAGAACATGATCATGCCATTCAACTAATTCTAGGTAGTCAACCACCAAATATTAGACCATATAGATATCCATATGCACAAAAGAGTGAAATTGAAAAGATGGTCCATGAAATACTGGAGGCAGGGATCATCAGGCATAGCCAAAGTGCATATTCATCACCAGTGGTCATGGTGCGGAAGAAGGATGACACATGGAGGATGTGCTCAGATTATAGGGAACTCAACAAGTACAACATCAAAGATAAGTTTCCTATTCTAGTAATTGATGATTTACTTGATGAGTTGCATGGTGCTAATTATTTCACAAAATTGGATATTTGCTCGGGGTACCATCAAATTAGAATCAAGGATGAAGATGTTCATAAAACTGCTTTTAGAACACATGAGGGCCATTATGAGTTTTTGGTAATGCCCTTTGGTCTTACAAATGCACCATCTACATTTTCAGAGCTTGATGAACACTATTTTTAGGCCTTTTTAAAGGAAGTTTGTGCTGGTTTTATTTGATGACATATTGATTTATAGTCAGACATGGGAAGCACATCTGCAACATGTGAAACATGTGTTGATAGTTTTGGAGAAGCACCAACTTTATGCGAAGCCATCTAAATGTGCTTTTGGAGTACAGGAGGTAGAGTACCTCATTCACATTGTTTCCCATGAAGGGGTCAAAGTTGATCCCCAAAAGATCAAAGTGATAATGGAATGGCCCATGCCAAAAACTCTCAAAAACCTTCGAGGGTTTCTTGGACTAACAGGTTACTATAGAAGATTTGTGAAAGGTTATGGCATCATAGTAGCTCCACTCACTACATTGCTAAAGAAGGATGCTTTCCATTAGAATGATGATGCCACCAAATCATTTGAAAAACTAAAAGTAGCTATGTGCACCACTCCAGTTTTGGCTACTCTAGACTTCTGACAAACATTCACTGTTGAATGTGATGCTTCTGGGTCTGGATTGGGGGCAGTACTAATGCAAGAAGGAAGACACATTACATTTGAAAGTCATCAATTTAAAGGTAAGAATCTAAAAAAACCTATCTATGAGAAAGAAATGATGGCTATTCTTCATGTAGTTAAACAATGGAGGCCTTATCTGATGGGTAGACACTTTAAGGTGAAAACAGATCATGACAGTCTCAAATACTTTTTGGAGCAAAGATTATCATTTGAGGAACAAAAAAATGGGTAACCAAAATGTTGGGTTATGATTTTGAAATCATCTACAAAAAGGGTAAAGATAATGTAGTAGCAGATGCATTATCCAGACGGGATGCATCCACAGAAGCATTACTTTGTGCAATGTCCATATTGCAAGCAGATTGGGTGGATGAAGCTAGGTTAGAATGGGAGCAAGACAAGGATACATAGGTTCTGATTAAGAATATCCAGCAAGGTAATTTATCCTCTGACAAATTTGAATGGAAAGGTAATGTCCTATGGTATAAGGGTAGGTTATACTTGTGCAAAAATTCAGAGCTTAAGCATAAGATTCTTGCAGAGTTGCATGCATCTCCAATTGGGGGACACTCAAGGTTCTTGAAAACTTATCATAGAATTAAGAAAGAATTATTTTGGTAAGGACTCAAGGGAGATGTACAAAAGTTTGTGGAAGAATGCTTGATATGCCAATAGAATAAAGGTGAAACAACTAAGACCCTAGGCTTGTTACAACCATTAGCAATTCCTAGTCAAAGGTGGGAGGAGGTTTCCATGGATTTCATCACTAGGTTGCCTTGTTCTGAAGTTAAGAATGTTATTTTGGTCATTGTGGATAGGCTTACATAATATGCCCATTTTTGTGCTCTCTCACACCCATTTTTAGCAAGTACAATCACGGCTATTTTTATGGAAGCAGTTCTCAAATTACATGGAACCCCAAAAATAATTGTAAGTGATCATGATCCTATTTTCACTAGTAATTTCTAGACTGAACTATTTTCTTGTTTGGGTACTTAGCTAGCTCATAGCTCATCTTACCACCTCTAATCTGATGGACAAACTGAAGTGGTTAACAAATATTTAGAGGGGTATATCCATTGTTTTGTATCAGATAAACAAGAACATTGGGTTAAATGGCTACCACTTGTATAATGGTGGTATAACACATCTTTCCATACCTCTTCTAAACTGTCTCCATTTCTAGCACTATGTGGTTACCATCCACCTTCCATCACTTCTTCATTAAAGGTGCACACCAAGGTTCGAGATGTGGAAGAGCACATTCAACATCAACAAGAGGTTTTGGCTAGTTTGAGAGAGAATTTGGCCTTGGCACAAAATAGGATGAAGCAACAAGTAGATCAACACCGAAGTGAGCAAAATTTTGAGGTGGGTGACTGGGTATTTGTTTGTTTGCAGCCTTACAAGTAGATGTCCTTGAAGCAACCAAAAAAGGACAAAAAACTTGCTTCAAAGTATTATGGTCCTTATCAGGTTCTACAAAAAATTGGAAGTGTGGCTTACAAGCTCAAGTTACCTCATTCATCTCACATACACCCAGTATTTCATGTTTCTTGTTTGAAGAAGGTCATTGGACAAAAAGTTTTTGCCAAGACAGAGCTCCCAGAACTAGATGAAGAAGGACGAGTCATTTTGGAACCAGAGAAGATCCTCCAAACACGTACTAAGAGGTTGAGAACCAGAGAGATTAGGGAATATTTGATCAAGTGGAAAAACCAAAGCAGTGAATATGCAACTTGGGAAGGTGAAGATTTTTTGCAACAACATCCAGAGTTGTTCAATGTTGAGGACAATGTTGGTTTGAAGGGGAAAGGCATGCTATGCCCCTAACCTATCACATGTATGAGGATAGTATTAGCTGACTTGTGGCTTACTTATCCCTCTTTGACATTATATTACATTTATCTATGCTTTCTTTTGATTAGTAGGTCAGCCTATGGAGTAACCATGGCCTAGATAGACTATATATAGGAGGTAGTGGGTAATCATTTATCATCATATTGTGAATTCTGCTCTTATTGAAGCTCGTGGAGGTTTCCCCCTCGAAGTGGCTTATCTATTATCATATATTTGGATATATTTCAATCATATTTGGATATAATTCTACTGTTATACTTAATTCTTGAAGTAATTTCATTACATCTATTAATATAAATGCAACAAAAACTCAATATAAGGCCACTTCGAGGGGGAAACCTCCAAAACTAAAAATAATAAAGGAATAAATTTCTTAATACAAATTATGATGCTTTTGAATAGCCTTTCTCATCTTTATTTATAAACATAATTAGTTAGGGCACTCTCATTCATCCTAATTATTTTGGCCTAAGAAAATAATTAGAACAAATAAATGAAAATATTAAGGTTAAACACGCCACAATTTGACTACCTATAACCTTATTACACTTAGAAAGATAGAATATTAGGGTCCTAACATGCCCTTCCCCTTAAAATAAGCATTCACTCAATGCTTAACAAATTTGGATGCTTATACATGAACTATTCATATTCCCATGTGGCATCTTAAGTTGGTAGATTCTTTCACTTGATTAGGAATTCAAAAATGGCTTAGTTTCACAATTGCTTCACTCATTTCTTGATGATGGCTTTAGGGTCCATAATAAACTTCCCTTCTTCATCTAACTTAGGAAATGTTGACTAGAATAAAAGTTTGTTAATTATTATTTTATTCAAGTAGGTGTAGACACTATTTATGAATTATATATCACCTCAATCTTTTACACTTGGAAAATACATATCTTGGATGCACTTTCAATTTCTAGATATTTCTCATTGCCAAAAGGATCACAAACATTATCTTTTTGTGCCTAATTATTTATCTCTTAGTCTGACCAGTGTTATTCTAATGACTCAGACCTTCTATCATGCCCAAAATGTTATAAACTTGTTTATCTTCCATCTCTATAACTTTTGGATCTTCAACTATTTTCTAACTACCTGGACACGTGTGTCCTAGTCAGAAGCCTACTATTGTTAAATTCTAGGGGTGTTTTTTTGAAAACAAGTGTAATCATGGGATAACTCATTTTCCATTCAACATTTAAACACTTAGCTACACTGACATCAATCCACATAAGACATAGGCCTTATACACTCACCCAAAGTGTAGTTGAGAAGGAATTGGGGCTTGCATTGGACCAATTATGCCATTGTGTGAGGCTCACTAGGGGGAATCAATCAATGCAATATAAACTTAAATCTAGGTTAGACCCATAGGCGTAAGCCTTTTTTGGGTTAAGTTAGAGGTCATATAGGAATTGAGTGGGTCGATTCAGATTATTATCCATACTAAACAAATGCAAATTACATAAGGGTTGAGTTCATGAGCATAAACCTATACTCATCTTTCATGTAGGATGATGATGACATCATGAAAAATATAGAGACTCCATTAAAATAGTAAAACCAACAAAATACATGAACTTTAGTTCACATAATTGATCAAAAGTGTGACATCACACATACACTTGCATCCCATAACAATACTACAAGACATGCAAACCAAACAAACTCAAGTACATTTTAGGGCAACACCATTTCTCATTGTTCAAAGTATAGATTAAGATTTTATATTCAAAATCATACTATTAACAACCATAGGCTCATAGATGAGCTTGGGCATATACAATTAGAGCCATAGTGGCCTTTATTCTATATCTAAGTATTAATGGCCACTAGATCAAACTTTATAAAGTATGATTTTGAATTCATTATGTCAAATCTTTGTTGTAGTTATCCATATCTCCTTTTTCTCTAGTTTGAGATCTTTATATTAGCCTTAATGAACATCTTTACTAGGGTGGAAGTTGCATGCTGAGCACTGAGTTGTAGTTTCATCATCATAACCACCATCTCCATGACCCCATGATTCCTATGCTCCACTTTCCACATTTATTTAGATATTCATTGATGTTATATTATCTAAGAGATGGTTAGCCATCGGTCAGCTGGCATATAATTTATGGTACAACCTCTATCTGGCTATCAAAACTATTAGGATAACCATTTGACAAAATATCTAGATGCACTGAGGTGGATATGATGTTAGTGTGAAAAATACACTAAAAAAGGGTTAGGGGCACAACATTACCCCATACAAAAACCTTAGTCCACACTCAGACTAAGACGTCAAACTCTTTAGAGTGCAAAACTCAGGCACCTTCTCCTTAAGCTCTATGCTGAAATCCTCAAAACCATTTATGGATAACTTGATCTCACTTACAGTGATATCAATTTTGGTTGAGATAGTAGTGAGTGTAAGTGTATTTATTTCATTTAAATCCTTTTGGAAGGCTTTTATATTGGCTTGCACCTTTGCCACACTTCCTTCCAAAATCTCCCCTTGTTCACAAGCCTTAATCAATAGGGAATAAAAGAGTTCTTCTAAGGTTCTCTCTTGATCCTTGATCTAATTTCTCAATGAGTTTACACTACCCATGATCCATGAAATTTATACCTTGCATACAGAATATGCCTTAGCCATCAGTTACTCCTTTTCATCATTCACTAGCTTCAAATGTGCATCTATTATTGAGGCTTGGTTGGAGAAGCTCAAGAAGATTACATCTATTACTTTTGTGCCTTCCTTTAACTTTGCAAAGAGATCCTCCACTTCTTGGATCTTATTTGATAACTCCTTATTTATCACAATGCTGGGGTCTTCCTCTTCTTCTTCTTGGATTAGCTTAGGCTATACTCTTGGGAGCATTTGCTTTACCAATACATAAATCTTATTGACCTCTAATAGGTCTAAGGTGTTGACACTGACTAGAAGATATGGCTCAATTACCTCCATGCACTCACAAAGTTGTTTTAATTTGATCATGTTGTCCTACACTTCTTCCTTAGATTCCTTGAGGAGTTTCTTTAGCTTCCTCACCTTGCCATCATTTATGACATTTTGGCACATTACTTTTGTGGCCATTCTTATTAGTACATTATTAGATTGTATTGGGTTCATGGCCCATGCATTGATAAGAAGATATTCCTACCCTTCCTCTATATCCTTAATGATCAAAGTTACAACCTTTGGTGCCTTGAATTGGGGCTCATCTATGTAATAATTCAATGCAAATGAAGGCTGATTGCATGTCCTTGTCATGGTAGCTTGGGGGGCATAGTTTTATATAAGTATAAATGTTTGTCCCCAATCATTCTATGTCATTTCTCTAATGTTGAACTTTCTATCATCATTTTCAATGATAGCCTTCTCCATGTGCATTTATTCCTCTTCACTAGTGCTACTACTCTCTTCAGTGTGCTCCTCTGAGAAGTCACTTGTTTGGTCTTTGGGGGTTGCTTCATCGAACTTCTCCCCCTCATCCATTTCTTCATCTTGGGGCTTCTCAATGTTTATCTCAAGGGTTATACCTTCGATGCTAGGGTTTCCTTGTTGTTTTTGGTGCTCCTTAATTGTCTTCTTTTTTTGCTTCGAGGTGTCAATATCGCCTTCTTTTGGTCTAGACACCACTTTACTACTTGGGTGTGCCTTAGTATCTTCCTTTGCTTGTCTGATAGAGTCACTTGGTGCCTATTCAACCACCTCTACTATTGGTTCTATGCTTAAGGGTACTTTTGGGGCCCTCTTCTTCAACTTGGCCTTATTTTATTCTTAGTCAAGTTTTTTCTTTTCTTCAAGCACCAAATCTTATTTTATATCTCCCTCATTGAGTCCCATCTTCCTCCAGGCCGCTCTTTTCTCTTTGATAGATTGAGGGGTTACTAAGAAAGCCTTACCTTTGGATGTTGATGTTGTTTTAATTGGCAGGATATTTAGCAAGGTTACACTAGAGGTAAGGCTTGTCATTTCTTCAATTACTCTTAGCATTGTGGTCACACCACATTACAAAGACTCCTGAATGTTTCCAATGCCAAAATCCTCTTTACCTTCCTCTATTTTTAGGATATGAGTCCCTACCCTATCTTAAATTTATTCTTCTATTATAGGTGCTAGGGCCACCTCATTTTCCATATCCACAAGGGTTTTGATAAGGAACACCATAGGTCCCTTAGTCTTTCTTGGATGCTTGATGGAAGAAGCACCCTCTTGTTTGAATGCTACACACTGCTTTGGGGTAGGTGGCATGATTTGTTCCTAGAAGGTTATCTTCAACTATATGTGCTTCATAATTTCCTCTAATTTTTCACCCCACTTCTTCTAGAGTGACTTCACCTAGACCTTTGGCACATCCTTTCCTTCATCATCAGCTAGGAGGTGGCAATCATCATCTTTGCCAGGGTCTCTATCCTTCTTGGATGGCTTCATCTCATAGTATAAATTGAAAATTCTCCCATTTCTTATAACCCTCTAAAGGTGATGGATGTCAGGTCCATCACTATCATCCTCCTCATCCCTGGTTGTGTTGGTTCAAGAGTGAAAAAATTAGTGCCTCATCATCCTTCTATCCTAATCCACAAATTTGGCCTAGATATCGATTTGTTGCATGGTTGGGATCCTCTTAAGCACTGCCATTAAGTATTTGGCTAAAAATGCATAAGGTAATCGGATCTAACCTTAAAGATTTCAATCTATGAGTACTAGGCACACCACATAGAAGTATTATATCATAATGAAGGTCATCGTTCCCATAAGATATTGAGGGAGTTCTTGTGGGACACACCACTCCTTTCCAAAGGCCTCCACATACCTGTCGAACCACCCTTGTAGTCTAATTTTATACTTCTATGAGAAATTAAGGGGGTAGATGAAGTCCTGATATTTAACTATTGGGACTCATGATTTGGTGAAAACACCCATAGGTGATCGTCATCACCATCCAACACACCTATCTCCTCCATCACCATCAGGATAAGTATGTATCACCACCATAAATTCTCACATGATTGATGGCATTATTATGCATTCTTTATGATCTCCTCTATGATAAACTTAGAGATGTTGAAAATTTATCCCTATGCCATGTGGTGGGCAATGCAAAGGAAAGTTTTGCTTATGTTTGACCATCATATGTGAAGGAAAAGTTTAGCACTTACTAGGTACACTTCTACCCTTATGCCTAGGTATTGTATGTATTTTATAGGGAATGCAAATCTTGACTTGTAATAGCCCAAGAGATTTGTGACCCTCTCTAATTATACATTGTCATTCAACATCTCCTATATATCCATTCTTGCACAAGATAACCCTATGATTTTGCTTATGTGTTTTATATAAATTCTCATGCACCATCTAGAAAAATAGAATCGATCACCATGCACCCACGAGAGAAAGAAATGTACTAGGTCTTCTCTCTTGATGAAGCTTGGTAGCTCAAAGATTTATGCTGCACCTATGGTTTATAACTTGTCTATGATGAAAACATAAAAGTGCACAATGCCTACCTTGGTCTTCTTGTCTGTGTCCACCATCCATTCTTTGTTCAACTCCTATAAATTATTGTTTGTTCTATGGTTGTAGTCTTTCAATTTGCACACATGGGTGAAGGATACCCACTATCCCCCACCATGACTTGTGGTGGGCACTCCATTTCTTGGTAGGTGAGTTTTACACTCATGGTTGGGTTAATACCCACAACACTAACTCCCTTTACCAGTTATGCCTCAGATTTTATGGTGATTATTTCCCTCACTACTCTTTTTTTCTTCTCATCATTATGCACTTCTAGCACTTCTGAGCTCAGTGTTTTTTCCCCATCCTGAACCTGCTACTATTAAAGCATGGCTAATTGATCCTACCAAAGCCTAAAATGGTATCTAGTTTATTTCACAGTTATGGGAAATGCAACTACGCATTTAAATATTGAGCTTCCTACCCTGTTAATGGCAAATTTTTTATCCTATCAAAATATTTTCTTATTTATTTTTCATTCAAATTTCATCTGCTTGCCTCCTCTTCACTTAGGGTGAAATGAAATATCCTGGTCTCTCTTTTAATCATACTTGAGAAGGCTTTGGGGAAATTTGTTTTCTCTTTTGGTGGTTTCAGCTCCTTACTCTGATCTCTTGAAAATGACAATTAAACTGCCTACCTATGCCAAATTTGGTCTTATACATTGTTCTCATATACCAAATTTATAAATGGCATCATTAAGATCCTCAAAAATCTCTTAAAATCTACCTTTGTTTGCTCATTAATGTGGATCTTTATTTTTCTACCATCATTTCATAGCATTAACTCTGCTAACAGTTTCTTCATGGAAGTGACAAACAATTTGAACGGTCACTTCCTGCTAATTATTGGGTCGGTACCACATATTGAAATAATCACTTTCTTGCACTTTGTTCATCTTGGTGTGACCCTTGACTTCCTTTTGGTTACCTAGGCACAATGCTTCACATGTACATGATTCAACCTCTCGAGCTCCCTCTTCTCTGGTATTGCACTTCCTTTCAAGTGCACCTCACTGTCTTGGTTGATTTCTATGCACTTTACTATATCTTGCTTTAGCTTCCCCTACCCCATACAAATCCTTATGGTGGTCCTCCAGTGCCTTACTGTCTCCTCTTGGTATCTTATGCATGAACACTTTGTGTGCTTTACTCATCAAATTGTACTTATAGTTTAATTAGCCTAGCAGACTTCACATGCACCTAAAAACTCAGGTGTTTGGCCACAAATGCTTAAAAAACAATCAGACTCAACTCACCTAACTAGATTTATGTGAGTACAAGTGCCAAGAATGTTCTACTATGGACCAAAAAGTGCCACACTTATTCAAACAAAATAAAAGAAATAAAACATAAGGTAAAGATTTGGCTCATGCCAATTTTATTATGGTCACAATATAAGGCACATAAAATTTGATCAAAAAGTTGGCATTAGAGGGCACAAGCACCATGCTAGTGATGGTATAGTTTTAATCTATTATCATTGAAATGCCCATGGAGCATTTCAACAATCAACATGTGTAACTTTCATGCACCAGTCTCCAAGATATTATGGATGACATAAGGTCCCATCCATCTGATTTGTAATTTTCCTGGGTGCCATAGGTAATTAGAATAATATAAAAGGACTAATGCACCTTCTATAAATGTCTTGCCCTTGATGTGCTTATCATGCCATGTATTTTGATATGTCATATTTATCTACTAGATCCATCGTGCTTGGATGCATGTCTCATTTAGCCTCTCCAAATCTTCTAGGTGTGTACTTAATGACTCTTGGTCATCTAATTGATCAATACACCCAATTCACAAGGAGGGCACTAGGAATTCCATCAATAAAATGGCCTCTATAGAAAACATAATTAGAATGGTGTAGCCTTATTCAAGCACTTGTATGTCGTATGATAGGCCCATAACATAGATGATACAAGGCCATTTTAATCCTTATGACCAATGATGTAGACTTTGGTGAGGCATGTCCCTAGTATCTTATTGAATGCTTCTATAATGCCATTAGTTTGGGGGTGGTAGGGTGTCATTTTATGGTGTGCTACCATATACTTAGATAATAGGATCTGAACTATTTCATTGATGAAATGTGTGTTATGGTTGCTAGTCAAACTGAGTGGATGCCCATACTTACTGATAATGTTTTCCTAAATGAATTTTACTATTATGGTAGTTGTATAATATTTTATGGGTACCACATCAATCCACTTAGTAAAATAATCTATAGCATCTAGAATGTACCTCATGCCTATTCACCTTATGATGGGATTAATAGGCCCAATAAAATCAATGGCCCATTTTTCAAATGATGCCTGGGTAAGGAGGGGGATGAGGGGCATCTCATCCCAGTGGTTTATATTTCCTGTGTGTTGGTAGATGTCACACATTTTGGTGTAGTCTTTTGCATCATTAAACATAGTCAACCATCAGAAGCCTAATTATATCACTTTTTGAATTATGTCATCTCCAACATAATTTTCTCCAATAATCCCCTCATGTGCTTCTTAGAGTAATAGGTCCCATTCATGCTCTAGGACACATCAGTGCATGATCTCACTGCATCCCAATTTATACAATTCCCTACCAATGAGTTAAAATGGGGTTGCATAAATTATGAGATACTTATTTTCTTTAGTTGTCATGTCCTAAGGTGCAAATTTGTAGGTCAGAAATATGGTGATCTATGCTAAGTATTCTAGGATGTATTAGATCTTCTAGAGTTACGTGTTAGGCATATCATCTTAAATTAGTGGTTTTATATCTCTAGAGTTGATGTAGGATAGATGGTTTGGACTTGATTTTTGCTTTTTGGGCTTGATTTTTGCTTTTTAGGCTTGACTACAACAAAAAATTGGAATTCTTGGAACAAAATGATCCATCGATAAATGCACCCGTGTAAAATGAAATTATTTACTAGGTGTTGACTATCTTTACCACAAGTTAAAATAGGTCAACCCTTATAGTTTAAAAATTTAGATAGGGGTATATTAGGGTCAAAATGTGTTCCATCATCCTAGATAGGGGTCTTATAATGTGTCTTTAGCCTTGGTTATAGTCAATTTTAGTCCTTAGTTGATTATTTGTCACTTACGGTCACTTTGTGGTCATTTATGAAACTTGTATGGTTCGTTCAAGGTGAAAAGTGTTCCAAAGCTTGTTAAAATGTCCAATGTGTCATAAAGTATCACATGATTATTTTTAACTAACAAAGTTGGTAGGTTCAATGTCAAAACAAGATAAAGTGGTCTCACAAGGTCATTTTTAGAAAGGTGTATGGATTGTATGACTTGTTTGTAGAAGAATGTGCTTTAGCAGAGTCTCTTGATATTCCACATAGTCATATTCAAGTTTAGAAAGTCATGATAACTCCAAGGATGAAGAAAATAGATCTATCTTCTCATCACTCTCATTGGAAGGGTAAAAAAGGGTCAATGATTCTTGTTTAGTATGACCAAGAGAAGATGAGTAAGAGCAAGTGCATTTAGGGGATGATAGTATCCATTGTGTAATTCCATCCCATGATCAGATTTTCAATTTTTATGGCTTATGCATTATGAACAATCACTTAGATTGTTGATAACTCAAAATGGCCTATAAAAACCTAGTGGCTCAATTTTCAACATCTAGTTGTAGATTAGAGATTTGTTGTTGGAGTTGTATAATGAATACGAACTTGCAGGATCCATCCATTCATTTTAAATTTGTTTCAAGTTTATTGGCATGTGTGGTCATGGAGGACAAACAAAATCACCCTTGTGTGTTTGAATGTGATCTCCATTGACACCTGAGTAAAATCTTTGATAAATGTGGGTGTTTTAAAACATGGTCATCAAGTCTTGAAGAATATTTAAGGCCTAATTGACCTAGACACAATCATATAACATTAGTAAGGCCATGTGAAGGGAGTTAAAGGTGAACCATAAGACATATATTTAAGTCCAACTATCCAAGATATTCTATTGTAACCTACAAAAAGAATGTGTAGGGTTTATAAGTTATAAAGGTTGCAAATGCTTGATATGAAGGGATTGGTTGTAAAATCTAAATATTGTGTTAATCCTTATATCACTATCAATGGCCAAGAGCATACCATGTCATATAAGTTGAGGAATTTTTCCATTACTTTCATCTCACAATCAACCTACTTAGAGATCTATAGGAGTAAGGTTGCCACAAAGTTTTGAGACAAAGGGGTAAAAGACTTTAGAGTGTTTTGAACCCAGTTGGTACTTTATTTCTTGATCTAAAATGAAAGATAGACCATTGATATGATAGATAATTTAATAAACATATCAAATCACACTTCATGAAACTCTAAGAGAGACAGAGCTAGGGTAACTTTCACACTCTTAACTCATAGTCAATTTAAAGAATCTTGCACAGTCATCAACTCTATGAATTTGTCTAGAAGTTTGTGGCAATTGATGACTCTAAATAGGTGATCTAGATATGAATTTTTTTACAAATGGTCTCCATGACATATTTGAGAATATCATAACATTGGTTTGGATGAGTCAATAGGGAAATTTCCCTCTAATTTGTCTCAAATAGAGGGCACTCCCAACCAAGTCTAGACTGCAGGCAAAGGTAGGTAAGTGATAAGTGTAGGTGTTGAGAAGAATTGGGACATTGAAAAAAGGTTATATAGATTTTTTTCAAGCATGGACATATATAGTAGGTCTTATAATCCTTAGAAACCACTCAAAGGTGGCTATAAGCAACAAAGCATAGTCAGGCCTACAAGGCCTAGACTAGGCCTAAAGCCCTAATGGGGACTCAATCTCACTTAAAAGGAAAGATAAACATTCTCATACACTTGATGATATTTAGAGGGGGGTATAAGGTTGTTTAGATATTTTGGTATGCACAATAAATCATAAGAAAGTCATTTTTTGGGTTAAGAACAATTCAGGGGTACCCAGTCTTCACTCTCAAGCTTGATAAGCCATATTTGAAAGTGTACACCAGTACAAAAACTATGAATGAGACCCTAAGGAGATAGGCATGATTGAAGGGGGTCATAATCATGCATTTAGTGTAATTTATTCATAGTTTTAACATCTATTTTTATGAACAAATGCTAAAATTTTGAAACACTAAAAAACCTCTAAGACCCTTTCTTTTGACTTGATTGGAAAGAGATTGATAAATATGCATTCAAAATGGGATGATTATTCAAGAAATTGTTTTGGAATTGTAGATAAATCTTTTAGGATCCATGAAACATGATTTTTATAAACCTTAATTGTATGGACATGCCTAAAACAAGGTTTTTTATAAGGATTTGTGTGTTTTTCAGGTATAAAGTGGCTTTGAATAAGGATAATTATTAATGGAGGTCAAGTGGAACTTTTCATAACTCCCTATATATATATATTTCCACGCACGCACACACACACACACACAAAAGGTCTTCTGCTAACTCATTAACTTCAGGTAGTCTGTGGAAGATAATGAGAATAGAGAATGACTACCAAGTGAGAAAGTGATAAGTCTAATTGGGGGGCCTTTTAAGGTTTTATTCATGGAACTAAAGGTAAGGGGACTTTTTATAGGTGTCATAACACCCCTTTCATGGTTCTTATTGAGAAACTGAAGGACCTTTTGATAATAAATATGAAGGTAGAGCCATGAAGCTAGTGATGGTGATTGTAGATGGAGAGAACAAGTGTCTAAAAGAAGACCATGAGTTAAGGACACATCTAATGTTTTTTGTGGTGTGATTATAAGCCTTAATTAATATTGCGCATATGTCATCTCTCCCTAATCTAGTTTTGATCATTCAAGAGAAGCCTCATGATGAAGGTAGTTTCCAAGAAGGTAGTTGAAAGATCCTACGCTAGATTTGAGGAGTTTTCATGCTTCACATGGACATTTATCTAAAGGGACATTTCATGGTTTGTTTCATACTCCATTATTATGCAACAAAACTAGTTATCATACATTAAAAAGTGGCATTATGACCCTTGAGTTCCACTTCTCTCTCTCCTCTCACTCATTCTATAAATACAAACCATTTTGTCTCTTGTATTCTAATTCCACACTTGGTATGGCGAAGCCCTACTGGTTTGATGTTGTAATTTGCCTTTTAATAATGTTTTAAATCTAGTTTTGAGTTCACAAACATCCTATCTAAGTGTGTGAAGTGATGTATGGTAAGGTCTAGTGATTAACATCTATCCTTATTTTTCTTTATCCTTTCATGTTTGGTGTAATAAGTTCTCACTCTAATAGGTCATATGGAGTGTAACTAGTGTGTTTGACTACCTTAAAGTGTATGAGTAACATCATTATCTAAAACTGATCTCTGGTTCACTTAGCTTAAGTATTTTGATGCATATAGCCTCCATATTTGAAATACTAATGTTAGAGTATTATAGGACTTTGAAGCTAGTGTTGTAGATCATGTATCTTAGTGAAAGAGTATGATAATATTGTGGAGATATTTATAGTGTATCACCCACTTATATTAGTTTAATTTCATGCATATTTCTACCTCTTTTCATCCAAGCAATCAGTTAGTATAGGTGATAAGCACTTAAGGATCAATCTAGTTAGCTAGCCCTTAAACCTAGAGGTCTACCTCTACTATAGGTAGCCCATAGGCCTAGATGTATTACGATATTACCCAAATCTTAGATTAGGCTTGAAAAACATCCTCTAGGGTGAAATATTTGGTAACAATAGTTTTGGCATGCCCGATGGTACTATTGTTCTAAAGATAACTTGTCAAGGTGAATGTTTGTCTTGATAACATGAAAACTGTATATGGTGGTCTAATCATCATTTGATGATTCCATTAAAGGTAAAATTTGGTTTTAGACCATTATTTTTTCATATTATTGTATTCATACTTCATGGTCCTTACTAGGTAATCTTATAATAGAGTTTGTAATCCCATCAATCCAACTCTTCAACCTGAACTTCCTCATGAAGTTCAACATCCTCAACCTATTTTGCCATTTGAAGAGAAAGAGGACTTTTCTAGCCAATAATACCAAGAAAATGAAGAAGAAAATGAAGGGAACATGGTTAGGAAACATGTCTTACTAGCCTTTAATACTAAAAATCTTATCCATATTGATGCATATGATGACATTCCCCCTAATTATACAAAGAGTATTCCCACATTTAATGGTGAAGGCCATATCACTCCTAGTGAGCACATTAGGGATATCTCAAACTTCTATAGTTTCCATAATGTCATTGAGGTTAATATTGCCATTATGATCCTTACAATGTCCCTTAGAGAGAAATCACTTGATTAGTATAGGACTTTTATCAATGGTTATATCACAACTTAGGATGATTTTAGAGAGCTGCTAGTATCAAGGTTTGAAGACAAGAGTGATCACACATCACTCATCCATCATCTCAATGCAATTCAAAGATATCCCAAGGAGATAATGCATGATTTTAATGAGAGACTCCAATGGACTTGGCATATTTTGCCTCCTCCCATGAGATCACCTACTAGTTTTGTGTTTCCCACATATATAAGGGATATTAGAATTGACATAGCCATCATTCTACAATCCATAGGTGGTTACACCTTTCTTGAAGCAAATGACCTTAAATTAGAGATAAAAATGGCCTCATATAAGCTAGGAAGTTTCCTCCAAAAGTGTCTATGCCTCTGATTCCAAATACCTTTACTTCTGCTCCAAGTGTTTCCCAAATTCCTAATGCCAACACCAAGCATAGAGCTACCCCTAAAAAGGTAGATGATGCCATGGATAAAGATGCATGGATTCAGTTATTAGAAGCTAGTATTAGGCAAGAAAATATTTAACAAGGTGTGATTTAAAACCCTATCATTATCCTCAAAAATATGGTCCACAATATGGGCAAAGAAGAGGTCAAGAGAAACCTAACATCAATAGGCTTGTCAATGCATACAATCATACTTCTACCTCCAACACAAGAACAATGGTACTGGTTCATATCAACTTGGTGCATGGAGAAGAGTGGCAACAAGGTCAATTCATGGATGATAATGAAGGAGGAGAACAATATTTGGTTGTTCAATGAGGAGTCACTCCTCAAGTATTAGTAGAAGATGAAGTTTTAATGCAAGCTGATGAAGGATGACAACCTCAAGGAGTGAGTTTCACTAACTTCTTAGTTGAAGAAACTTATGTTCTTGATAAAGGTAATTAAGTTGAAGACAATACTAGAGATAAAAGGAAAGCTCTCAGAGATGTTAATGGTGTGCCTATAAGTTCAAATAGTCCTCCTACAAGGCAACAAAGTATGACTACAAGCATGGCAGCCCCTACAACTCCTACACCTTATTCAAATCAGAATGTTGTAAGGTCTACTCAAGGTTCTCCAATGTCTCAAGATACAAGCACTTCCTTGAATTTAAGGACTCAATAAAAGGTTAATACTTTTATTTTGAATATTGTTGATTCATTGAATAAGTGTTAATACTAGTATTTCTCTTTGGGATGTCCTTCACATGCCTATCCAAAAGGAACTCTTTTAAAATTAGTTGTCCACAATTCATGTTAGCCCTCCAACATCAAGCCATGGTAATAGTAATGTTTATTTCACAAATTATACCAATAACATTATGGAACCCTCTGCTAAATCTAAAAATCCTCCACCCTTATACGTTACTCTCATTATGGGGGATAAACTTGTTCATAACTGCATAATTGATAGTGGAGCTAACACTTTGGTGATGCCCAAGGTTATAGATGAAAAATTGGGCCTAAAATATGAACCATATGGTAATGAGGTTATATAACTTGATGGGACACTTGCTAAATTAGTAGGATTGGTCAAAATTTTGAATTTTTTTCTTCATGATTATCCTAGCTTCTACATCCTCTAGGACATTGTGGTTGTCGAATTGCCTACCCACTTTTCTATATGCATCTCAAGAGATTTCATAGCCAAGATAGGATGCTACCTCTTAGTTTATTGGTCCTTCTTGGCCTTTAGGACAAGGTATGGAGAAGAGGTAACCATTAGAACTCAACCACTATAAAAATTCCAAATTGAGCCTTATGTAGAAGCAAGATCAAATTTGAATTGTGTCATCAATGATAAAGAGGAGTCTATTGTGGATGATGGCACATATTCCAAGCTTGAGGGAATATCTGATCTATTTTTGGATGAGTACAGTGAAACCATCTATGGATATGATCCATATAACTACTTTAATAAAACTGACCTTGGCACCTATATCATCCATGAGGGAATATATGAGCAATTTGAGGTAAGCATTGAGCATTCTTTCTCACAAGATGCTGAAGGAAATTACTTGATTCATGTGTATGATGATGGTAGTTTGAAAAGCATGATAAATCACTATGGTGAGAAGAAAAATGTCTTTATTCCTAAAATTGATCAAGAAGTCATTGAACATGACAGTCATGAGGAAGAAGATGATCTATGGCAAAGGTTCAATACTATAAGTCAAGATTTTGAACATCTAGGTAGGCATACTTCTCCTCCTAAGAAGTGCATATCTGAACATGCGCTTATTGATGAACCTAATAAGTAGGATGTTGATTGCCTTATCAAACATGAAGTTGAGTGTTTTGTAAATAATGAGGATGAGAATCAATTAACTGTTGTCAAAGAGTTTGAAGTCACAAAGAAACTTGGTAAAGGTATTGTCTAAGGTGTTGTAATCAGGGAGGAGTCTCAAGAATCCAAAGAAGATATTTTTGTGCTTGAAAAATAGTTAAAGCCTAAACCTAAGGTTGATCCACTCTTAGATGTGTTGACATGGAATGAGAACAAGCTTGATGACCTCATACATCAAGAACACCATGGCAGTGAAGAGAGTGAAGTTGAGGCAGTCTTGATCACTCCTAACCTACAATTTGAAGAGAAGAAATCAGACATGGAAAGAGTAAATAAGGTTTCAAGTTCAAATAAACTTCTTGGAGGCCTAAATATAACATCCTTGAGATCTCCAAGCAGTAGACTTATAGACAATAGAAGAGACAAAGATGGTAATATTTTTGACCATCAACATGAGTAAGTATTTGTGGATAAACATGATTCACATGCTAGATTGCTTTCATGGAGTAGAAAGGATGCAAGAAGAACCATATTTGACCCTAGTTGAAGCATGGCAAGTTTTCCTTCACCTCAATTAGTTAAGGTATTATAAATATTAGGGTAGCTATGTTTTGTTTTATTGTGTGTATATTATATAAGTGTTCTTGAGAGCACATGTGTGTTTCCTTTGGTGTGTATTATATTGTGTTTGGTGTGGTTTAAAAGGAAATTTAGTGTCTAAATTGTACATAGGTGACTCCATATCTCAATGGAAAGAATTAGGCTACTGGTCTTTGGCATATCTGGCTTACCACCCTTAGGAAATTGCCAAGAATGTTGACTATTTTGACCGCAAGTCAAAATAGGTCAACCCCCTATAGTTGAAAACTTAGATAGGGGTATACTAGGGTCAAAATGTGTTCCATGGTCCTAGACAGGGGTCTTATAATGTGTCTTTAGCCTTGGTTATAGTCAATTTTAGTCCTTAGCTGATTATATGTCACTTAAGGTCACTTTTAGGGTCATTTATGAAGCTTGTATAGTTTATTCAAGGTGACAGGTGTTCCAAAGCTTGTTCCAACATCCCATGTGTCATAAAGTATTAGATAAATAATTTTAACTAAAAAAATTGGTATGTTCAACATTAATAGAAGATAAAGTACTCTCACAAGGTCATTTTTAGAAAAGTGTAGAGACTGTATGGCTTGCTTGCAAGAGAGTGCACTTTCGAAGAGTCTCTTGATATTCCCCATAGTCATCTCTAAGGTTATAAATTCTTGACATCTCCAATAATGAAGAAAATTGATCTATCTTCTCATCACTCTCCTTAGAAAGGTCAAAATGGGTTAATGGTTCCTATTTAGTAAGACCAAGAGAAGATGAGTCAATACAAGTGAATTTAGGGGATGATAGTATTCCTAGTATTCCTTGTGTACTTCCATCCCAGGATCAAAGTTTTAGGTTTCATGGATTATGTTTTATGAGCAATCACTAAGATTGTTGATCATTCAAAATGGCGTATGAAACCCCAATGGTTCAATTTTCACCATCTAGTTACAGATTCAAGATTGGTTGTTGGAGTTGAATGATGAATACAAACTTGCAAGGTCCATCCATTCATTCTACATTTGTTTCAAGATGATTGGCATGTTTGGTCATGGAGGACAAACAAAATCACCCTTGTGTGATTGAATTTGATCACCATTGATACCTGAGTAAAATATTTGATATACGTGTGTGTTTCAAAGTATGGTCATTAAGCCTTGAGGGCACTCCCAACCAAGTCTAGCTTACACGTAGAGGTAGGTAAGTGATAAGTGTAGGTGTTGAGAATACTTGGGACATTGAAATAAGGTTATAGATATTTTTTGTAAGCATGAACACATATATGAGGTCCTACAATATCGAGAAACCACTTAGAGGTGGTTATGAGCAATGAAGCATAGTCAGGTGTCTTAGGCCTAAAGCCTTAATGGGGACTCAATCTCACTTAAAAGGTAAGATAAAACTTCCCATAAAATTGATGATATTTAGAGGGAAGTATAAGTTTTTTTGGAGCTTTTGGTCTACAAATGGAATCATAAGAAAGTCATTTTTTGGCTTAAGAATAACTCAGGTGTACTTAGTCTTCACTCTCAAGCTTGATAGGCCATCTTTGGAAGCTTACACCAATATGGACACTGTGAATGAGACCCTAAGGAGCTAGGAATGATTGAAACGGGTCATAAACATGATTTTAGTGTAATTTTTTCATAAGTTCAATATCTAATTTTTATGAACAATTGCTAAGAGTCTAAAATATTAAAAACCCTTCAAAACCTTTGCTTTTGACCTGATTATAAAGAGATTGATAGAAATGATTTCAAAAGGGGATGATTGATTAGGAAAGTGTTTTTTTATTATAGATAACTCTCTCAAGCTCAATGACACATGATTTGTTTGAATCCTAACTATACGAACATGCCTAAAACAAGGTTTATTACAAAGATTTATGTGTTTTGTAGGTACAAAACAACTTTGAAGAAGGAGAATAATTTGGGGAGGTCATGTGGGACTTGTCATAACTCCTTATGTCCATATCTTGCCACAAATATGCATAAAAGGTCTTTTGCTAACTCATTCACTTCAAGTAGTCTATGGAAGACAATGAAAATGGAGAGTGACTGCTAAGGGAGAAAGTGAACAGTCCAATTGGGGGGCCTTTTAAGGTCTATTTAGTGGAACAAAAGGCAAGGGACTCTTGATAGGTCCCATTCCATGGATTTTATTGAGAAATTGAAGGACCTTTTGATGATGAATGTGAAGGTAGGCCTATGAATCTAGTGATGGTGATTGCATATGGTGAGAACAAGTGTCTAAAAGAAGACCATGAGTTAGGGACACATCTGATGATTATTGTGGCATGATTATAACCCCTCCTTAAAAATACACATGTTAGCTCTCCCTAGTCTAGTTTGGAGTGATCAAGAGAGGCCTAATGATGAAGTCAATTTATAAGAAGGTATTTGAAGGGTCATATGCCATATTTGAGAAGTTTTCATGCTTCACATGGATGTTTGTCCAAAGATAATTTTCATGGTATGTTTCATAATCCATTACTATACAACATACCTAGTTCTCATACATTGATAAGTGACATTGTGACCCTTGATCTCCACTTCTCTCTCTCCTCTCACACATTCTATAAATGCAAGCCATTTTAGCTCTTGTATTATAATTCCACACCTAGATGGAAAAGCCTTGGTGGTTTGGTGTTGTAATTTGCCTTTTAATAATATTTTAAATATGGTTTTGAGTTCACAAACATCTTGTGTAAGTGTGTGAAGTGATGTATGGTGAGGTCTAGTGATAATTATCTATCCTTGCTTCTCTTTATCCTTTCATGTTTGGTGTAAGAAGTTCTCAGTTTAACAAGTCATATGAAGTGTAGCTAGTGTGTTTGACTCCCTTCAAGTGTAAAATTAGCCTTAGTATCTATAGCTGATCTCTGGTTCACTTACCTTGAGTAGTTTCAAGCATATCACCTCCATTTTTGAAATAATAATGTTAGAGTATTATAGAACTTTGAAGCTAGTGTTGTACGTCATGTCTCTTAGTGTAAGAGTATGATAATATTATGGAGATATTTATGGTGTATAACCAACTTAAATTAGTTTATTTTCATGCATATTCATACCTCTTTTCATCCAAGCAATTAGCTAGTGTAGGTGATAAACACATAAGGATCAATTTAGGGAGCTAGTCATTAAACCTAGAGGTCTACCTCTACTATATGTAACCCACAGGCCTAGAGGTAATCTAATGTTTCCAGAATTTTAGAGTAGGATTTAAAAAACTCCTCTAGGGTATGAGATTTTGTGAAAACATTAGGTACTTAAGTTCCTCATGATTAGTAAAGAAGACAAATGGGGTTGCCAACAAATACTATCAAATTTTTTATAGGACATAGACCATGACAAACACCTCATGCTCAATCATGATGTAATTTTTTTATGCCTTGGTCAGTTTACTACTTGAAAAATAAATAGAATGATCCATTTTCCCTTCACCTGGTTGTGTGAGAATGGCACTAATTTTAGTACCAAAGGCATCGATGTAGACATGGAATGGAATTGCCTAGTTGATAAATTTTAGTATCGACACACTTGACAAATTTAACTTCATGGTTTTTAAAGAATCCTCATAAATTTCACCCCAATATAATGGGCCATCCTTCCATAATAGTTCCTATAACATCTCTATAATCTTGGCATAATTCCTTATGAACTTCTTGTAATATACATAATGTCCAAGAAAGGCACAGATGTTTTTCTTAGTTGATGGTGTTTGAAGCTGAAGGATGATTAAAATTTTAGCTAGATCAACTTTTAGACCATCCTTGCAGATGATGTGCTTGAGAAATGTGCCAAACAGTGTCATAAAAATACACTTCTTGAGATTCAAAGATATTTGCAAGTATCATCACCTTTCAAACATTAGGCATAGATTGTCATAGTGATATTTTACCAATCCATACACTATCCAATCGTCTAAATATACTTGGAGGAACTTGTGAATAAATTATTTGAATGTGGTGATGACCACCCAAGAGAAAACTATCAGTGCATTCTTCAACCCAAAGGGAATCATGTTATACACAAAACATCCCACTCGATCATAACTATGGTTTTTTGCTTGTCTACCTCCTTGATCTAGAATTGATGGTATCCTAAAAATCCATTAGTAAATGTGTATATTTCATAACTTATGATGCCATCCAATACTTCATCGATGAATGGAGTTGGTTAGGGGTTGGTCATGCAAGTGACAGTAAACATCTTATAGTCAACACAAATTCAAATGCACCCATCCTTTTTTATGCTGATGACCATGGGGCTAACCCATTCAGACTCTTGTATTGAGTAGATAAGTCCTATAGCTAGCATACCATCGATCTCAATTTTGACCTTGGCATGAAGATTTGGGTTCATTCTATAGGGTCATTTTTTGACTGGTGTCATACCATCGATTAGTTTGATGCTCATCTTCCCAAAGGATGGGTGTATGCCTTTTATATCCTTATAGTTTCATGGGAATAGCTCTTGGAATTATTTTAGTAGATCAATAATACGTGATAGTTACATGTCAAACCAATAAGCACCCATAGTGGTAATTTTGGGTTGCCCTTCTAAGCTAATATCTACTTTGGTAGTTTTTAACAAAAACCTAATAAGGTTCATGCTTCTCCTGGTGTGAATCCATGACCTGTTTGCTACCCTTGGTTATCTCTACTTGAAGATGAGTAGGGTCTTCTTCAAGGGTGCCATCCTCAACTTGGTATACTAACTTCTTTCCCCTACCAAATTTTTTTAATTACACACTTTCCAAGTGTCATCATCTTCATCACTATAGTCACTATTTAGAATTTATTCTTCAAATAATGTTGGGAGTGATAGCCCTTTTTTATCGAACATATCCCTTAAGTGCTCTTCCAATATAATAGTGTCTTGAAACACTGACCTTCAAACTATCTATAATAGCTCAATTAGTTCAAAATTTTGCAAAGAAAAGGAGAAGGTATGAAAAAATTTCTCCTTAAGGGCATCCTATTCTACTATTTTTTAGTGCATCTCATTTACTGCATACCAACCCTATGCCTAAGTCTTTAAAGTTCTGTAGAAGGTTTACACCCATAGATTTCTTGGGGCATTTTTAACATAAACAGTCCATGTTTTTTCACAAAGTCATACATGTGTGATGGGGTTAGAGTCACCATAATAAGTTGAAATGTCTAGGTCCTCATTGATTTTTCCAAATCTGGTGCAAATGGCTACCTTTACATCTTACCAAGTTGGCAAGCTAGGCTTTTACACTACCCACCAACGAGCTGTAGTGTTTTTTAATGTGTATACTAGTGTGCCCATTTATCCACCTCCTTCAAGATGCATGACTCAATGTCATGGACATAGTCTTCTATAGGATTACTTCCTTCACACCTTGGGAGTGTAATAAGTTTACCCTTATTGATATGAAACACTCTTTTCCCCCATTATTTGGTGCAAGGGTTCCATCTTTTAAGAGCATGATAAATCTTTATTTAGTCTATATTTATTAGTTTTGGGACCTTTTCTCATACTAAGCAACATCATCGATCAATGGTATCATATGCTTCCTCAACCCATCAGTCATAAGCAACACATGTGGTGTTTGAGGCTGACTATCCATATTCCTAAGAAAGGATTCTTTGATTATTTGGATCTAAGGTCTTGGCACCTTGCACTATGATGTTATAGATACGGTTGATTTCATCCTTAACGTCCATGCTCTTGACATAAGGGGTCATTGGTCATTTGAAAGAGGTATAACTACCCTCTCCTTTCCATTCTCAAAAGTCATGTAGCAACTTTTAAAATGTATATCTACATTGTTTACATAACACCATGACCTTTCCAGAAGTGCCAAGTACTTTTCCAACTCTACTAATTCTATTACTTCAAAGTCAATTTGGAATTTGGTGCAAATGATATCTACAACTATGCTCTTCATAATTTAGATAGGTTTTACTTAGGTCTTATTGGTCCTAAAGAGCACATGAGGAGAAGGTCTCAAAGCTAGGCCACCCATTTTCTCCCAAGCAGTCTTTGTAAAGATGTTGACCTCAGTCCTTGTGTTTACAAGAACCTCATAGATAGACCAACCATCAATAGTGGTGTCCATTAGGATTTCTTGGTCATATTTAACATTCTAAGTGTGTGAAACTTATCACACCCTCTTAATGAATGGCATGATGACCTTAGATTCCTTCTAACTTGCATGTTTTAGGAGTAAGTTCTTCAACAAGGGAAACAGACTCTTAGTTTGTAAGAAGCATAAGATATTAATTAATTATTGTAATTCAACCTCTTGGCTATCCTACTTCTTTCAAGTGGTGATAGTTTGCACTTCTAAACCTTGTGATAATTAAAAATCTTCTTATAATTTATCATTATTCTCATAGCCTATTATAGTACATCCTTCTGGTGCATTGGGTTTAGATAAGGTGAAAATTTTAGTTTAGGCCACATTATGTGTTTATTTCAACCTTTATCCCCATAATTGAGGCATAAATTAGGTACTAGCATAGTTAGAAATTGAGTGGTGAATCCATTATGAGTAGTTTCCTACACCTTGACTTCCATTGTACATGTAGGCTGTGCTTTTGGGGTTAGTTTTTCCTTATTTTGATCACGTTTGATCATCCCTATGCCCTTGTCTGCACTAAGCCTTTGTTGGTTCAAATTTTTATAAAGGTTAGGGGATTATTTGACCTTATGGGCCCCTGAAAAATACCCATAAATGATATGTGTAGGGTAGTTGCATTGATAGTGATCTGTTGAGACACACTTATAAAATGAGCAAAACGAGAACCTTCTACCACCACATCCTCTGCCTCACCCTTTAGTGCCTCACTACATCCCAAATCCTACATTATATTGGCCATAGTGATCATTCCATTGGTTTTATTTCCCTCAAACTATTTATATAGCTTAACATGCACCCATTTCCATGTTTTCACACATTTTATCAATCCCCTGATAATCAACAGTGGTATGGGTGTAGGCATTGCACAATCGACAATAGATGGTTATGTTGACTTGGCTGGTGTGTTGTAATAAAGGGAAATTTCACATGTCATGTACTTCTTGATATAATTTACAACTTAGAAGTAGAGTGCACACATTCATTCATAGGTAGTTAGTTTTATTATGGGATTGTACTTTGGATTTGATGTACCATAGTCCATTTTGACTATCATGCATAGAGTTGATGGTAAGATTTTGGAGGTGGGATGTCATAGATGCAATTTATGCCTCCATAAATGGGATAATCCTAGTGTCTACACTTCTAAATGCCTCGGGTCTGAGCATGGTTTCAAGCGGTTCTCAACTATCCTAAAATGGGGGATCCAATACATGAGTATGCACCATAAGGGGATCTAGTACATGAGCATGCAACACAAGTTTAAAGGGGGTAGGAATGTAAAACATATTTGTAGTTAATAAATTCTATAGGAACTCAACAAATTCCACAACTATCAAGTGTCAAACTTAGTCCATCACTTAAATATACCTCTAATATTCACACTACTATTTTTCAAGAGATGCTTTCCCATACCCTTCCCATTCATTGTAGGTCCTCTCAATGCTTCTAGGTTCCAAATCCTCCATTAGTCAGTGTCATATCTTATTATAGGCTTATCTTCTAAGCTCTCAGGTGTCAATTGGCTCATCCCCTTCCATCATGCCTCACCTATACATCCCCCTCCTCCCCTTTGCACATCTCATATACTAAAGGATTTTAGCCTTCCATCACCAAAGTTTCAAAACCATAGTCAACCATTAGCTTCTTGATCTCTATGTCAAACTCCTTCATGAACGTGCCTCTAGGGTCATGCAAAAACTAGTACTCTACTTATTTAGGGCATGAATAAGTTGATACTATGAACTCAAACACATAACTATTTAGATCTCCTTGCCACCATTTATCTACCACTCTAATCCAAGTAACATCTAAGGTCTTAAGCCTCTTTAAGTGCTCCTTTGTCCACTCATAGCACCATCCATAGATTTTTATTCTATGGGTTGAATATGCATCCAACCGCTTGTACACATGTTCAGGTAACTCATAGAAAAAGACCTCGTACAAAGCATCATATAAGTTGTCCTGAACCCATTTTATTAGATTTTATCCTTTACAGGTTGGATGCTTCTATGTAAAATGATTTTCCACTTGATGTAGCCAATGCTCAAATTTTTCAAGAGAAAGTAGGTACATAATTCTATCACACCATTGCAACAACAAAATTTCACATGGGTCTCGGCAATGAAACCAAATATGTTGTTAAAGTCTAGGGGTGGTTTTATGTAAACAAGTACAAGCATGGGATAACTCCTTTTGTACTCAATAGTTAAAAACTCGATTGCTCTATCATCAATCCACATGAGGCACATGCCTTATGCACTCACCTAAATTTCACTTGAGAAGGAAATAGGTCCCACATTTGGATAGTTGTGCCATGACATGAGGCTTCACTAGGGGGACTCAATCAATGCAATGTAAAATTAACTTTGAGGCAGACTCATAGGCACATGCTTTTCTCAGGTTAAGTCAAAGGTCATATAGGCACTGAGTGGGTCATAACACTAATTTAATTTATTCTAATGAGAGATGGGCTCATGTGAACCACTACTTATGAAACAAGGGTCAATGAGTTTGACTTGAAAAACTACGTAGTTAAATCCTGATAACAATACCATAATTTGACTCACTATGGAAAAATACCTCGTACTTATCAATTGATGAGTTAAAGGGGATATATAATGAATGGTTCATAAGGCACAACACTTTCTAAATGTTTTTAAAATGGGGTAGCAAGCTAAGTGGGCTTAACCTTGGAGGAAACCCCATGGTTAAACATGCTTGAGTTGGACTAGTACAAGGATGGGTGACCTCCTGGGAAGGCCCAATGATTCAACCCAATGAGCATCACCTAAATGCAATGAGTTAT